>PITA01000504.1:130992-179182 GCA_004023965.1 Spilogale gracilis
GGGGTGGATGGGTGGATGGATGGGTGGATGGGTGGGTGGGTGGACGCAAACTGAAAGCTTATTATTCACAACAGCTAAGCTACAGAAACAACGTTTGATAAAAGATGAATGGTTAAAGGAAACATGGTACACGCAATGGAATATTATTCAGCCATAAAAAGAAGGAAATCCCATCACCTGTGACACTATGGATGAACCTGGAGAGCATCGTGCTAAGTGAAATAAGGCAGATACAAAAGACAAATACTGTATGATTTCAATTATACGTGGAATCTAAAATAGTCACAATTGTAGCGGCAGAGAGTGGAACGGTGGTTTCCAGGAGCTGGGGGGAGGGGGATATAGGAAGATGTTGGTCAAAAGGTACAAAGTTTCAATTATACAGGATAAATAAGTTTTGGAGATGTAAAGTTCAGCATGATGACTGTACTTAACAGTATTGTACTGTATACTTGAAATCTGCTAAGATCTGAAGTATGCTCGCAAAAGAAGAAAATTATAGTTATATGAGGTGATGAATATGTTAATTAGCTTGATCATGGTGTTCATTTTGTAATATATATATGTCAAAACATCACACTGAACACCTTAAATCTATACAATTCTTATTTGTCACCTATACCTCAATAAAGCTGAAAAGAACAAAATTATTAACAAGGCTAAGGTCATCATTTCCAGTCTCTTCTAGACAGATTAGTACACTGTCCAATGGGACTGAACTGGCCCACAACCTGTATTGTTCATTACATAAGTATTATTACTGAATGTAATACACAACCTCTTTCTCTTTGATGGACTGTAAATTCATTTGGATACTAGAGTACTTTGAAATTAATATAAATACAACTAATATTTATATGATACTTTATTAACTGAGACTTTTATGTCAGCTATAAAATGAAAAGAGTAGTACCTCTGTATGCCCAGTTCACCAAATGATGTGATAATCAAATGAAGTTTTT
This sequence comes from Spilogale gracilis, assembly GCA_004023965.1. NCBI lineage: Eukaryota > Metazoa > Chordata > Mammalia > Carnivora > Mephitidae > Spilogale > Spilogale gracilis. The sequence continues at coordinate 131,955 of PITA01000504.1, forward strand.
ATGTGAATGAGCATTGTAAAGTTTACAATGGACCAGGTAAATAGTTACTAGGCTGTTTCCATATTGGGTTAAAATGGAAATTCTTGGCAATTATCTGTTATTCAAGGATGAAAGTCTGTGGCTATTAATTAGGCTTGTCAAAATCTGTAGTTGTATATTAGGCATAAATCTGATTTCAATGAAAAAAATGGATGGATGGATGGATGGATGGATGGATGGATGGATGGATGGATGGTTGGTTTATATGAAAGGATGGTTATACCAGGTGGGAGCATGATGCTGTTGTTACTGTTGTTTTATTGGAACTTAAAGTGTGAGAATAAAACTGTGCAGTCTTATACTGCAAGGAATGAAAAATCAAAAACTTCTTAGAATCCCTCACACTAGTGTAGATTGTGACTTTGGTCCTGCCAATGAGAAACACTCAGTGAATCTTAAATTTGCAACCTGGGCCCTGTATCCTAAGTTGCATCCCAACTTCCTGATTCCTTTATCACAGCTGGTAGAGGATTTCTGGATTCAACAGTTGTAGCAGTAACTTCCAGACTCCTCAATTTCTTGACTGTATTAGAGGTGGCAAGTCCTCTGGAAGGTTAATGATGAGATGCCTGGGATTCATTCCTGGAGTCTCAGATTAGAGTATGGCCTTCCAGTCCTTCCAATGATTTTGAAAGCACCCAATTCACATTATTAAATCTCTTTCTCCTTCAGAGAGCTAGAATGGATTTTTTATAGCTGCAGCTGAACTCTGGCTGATATGACCCCCTTTTTTTGATATGTTCTCTTACAAGTTTTTCTTCCCCTCATCAATTTTTATCTCTAATCTTCAACCACTTTTCATCTCATTTCCCAGAGATGAAACACCTTTTCTATGTCAGAGGAGAAAAACAGACATTATTGAGGAATCCCTCAACTTCCTGCCTATCCATCTAAAGTTTCTGTACCAACTACCACCTCCATGATATCTTTCCTACAAGGATAGCCCGTTCACTTTTTCTCTGGATCTCATCCTTTTCATCTCCAAAATCCCTTTCCCTATTGTATCTTTGACTTCTCCCTCTCGTTATTCTGTTCATTCATCATAGACACTACCAACACTTTCTTGTGGAGAAAAACCTTTGACAACTCGCAATCCTCTCTGTGCTCCTCTAGCTAAGGTCTCTTTCCCCTCACTGCCAACCTTTCTGAGAGAATCATCTACACTATTCATCTCTACTCTCTCCCCATTTGTTCATGCCTCTGACCTAGCCTTTATTGTATTCACCCCACTGAAACTGACCTCAGTGAAGTAAACAGTGACCACCAAATAGCCTAATCCAATGGGTTCTTTTCATTCTTTTTCTCACCTGATCTCCCAGGGGCATCTGCCGATGTTAACTCTGTCCCCTATGATATTGTGATGAACATATTTGCTGTACCTTTCTCCAGGATCATCTGGTTGGTCTTTTCACCATCTCCTTTGGAGGCTTGTCATTTTGTGCACTTGTGGAATTCTCTTTTCCTCCAGTTTTTGTCTGTGAATCCTGTATTTTTTTCCACTGTAAGAGTTCATACTAGGTAACTTCATCCAAATGCATGACTTCAACTACTGACAATTCCCAGGAATTTATCTCGAACCCAAACCTTTCCCCTGACTTCCAGATTGTATGTACAATAACTTCCTCTTCCATATTTCTACCTGACTCTCTCACAGACATCTCAATCTCAATGTGTCCAAACAACTAATCTCCAATATCCATTGTTCCTCCTAAAGTCCCTGTCCTCTGAATGGCAAATAGTCCACTCACGCCCTCAAACCGGCTATCTGGGAACCATCCTAAATTCCCTGTTCCCTTGTCCCTCACAATTAAATTGTCACTAACAGATTTGAATCCCACCCCTAGTACTCTATGTGATAGTTTCTTCCCTCTCCATCTCTACTGCCCTGGTCCAGCCCTCTACAATCTCAGTCTCAATCTCTTTCTCTGTCTGTCTCTCTCATTCTCACTCTCACTCTTGCTTGTTCTTGCTCTCTCTCATTTCTGCTTCTCTGCCCAATCACTAGTCTTCCTGACTCCTTCACAACTTCCTCAATCCATTCTCCACAGAAAATCCAAATCTAATCCTACTGCTCCCTTCCTTAAATTCCGTAGATGGTGTCCCCTCCACCAACACACACACACACACACTTGGCACAGTTTTCAGGATAAAGTTCACATTCGTTATCCTAGACCTCAGACCCTTCATTATCTGATTTCTCTAACCCCATCTCCTTCCATTGACCATGAAGCCAAACTCTCATGACCATGCTGCATTCACTCACTCCATGAATTTCCCTCCCTGTGTGGAACTCTCTTCCACATGCCTTTGCCATTCTTGGTTACTTAGCTCATATCAATTCCTCCAAGAAGCTTTTCCTGATCCCCTTGGGTAGAGCTGACCATCCTTTGTATACTCTGCTTTGTATGCCTTGTGCTTACCTCTGATTTTACATTAAACCGTGTCATATATCAGTGCATCACAGAGGTAAGGATATTTATCATAGCATTTGCTAACCCGTCTGATATGCTTTTGCATGCCAGTATCCTACCACAAGACCAAGTGTTCCTTTGGGGCCAAAACCTTTCTTAGCAGTATACCTGGTACAGAATAAGCCCCCAAAACATGTTTGATAGGTGAATTAGTTTAAGTTCTGCTTGAATTTTATTGGGTAATTGTTATGGATTGAATTATGCCTCCTAAAAACAGATGGGTTGGAATCCTAAAACTCACTACTTCTGAATGTGACCTTTTTTGGAGAGAGGTCTTTACAGAAATAGGTTGAAATGAGTTCATCAGGGTGGGCCCTAATCCGTAGGATTGGTATCCTTATAAAAAGGGAAAATTTGGATCCAGAGACAGATATAATTAGAAGACAGTGTGAAGAGACACAGGCAAAAGATGGCCATCCACAAGCTATGGACAAATTTTCCCTCACAACCTTCAGAAGAAACCAACTCTGTCGACCCCCTGATTTTGGATTTCTGGCCTCCACAACTGTGAGACAATAAATTCCCATTGTTTTAGCCACCAGTCTGCCGTACTTCATTATGGCAACTCCGGTAAACGAATACAGTCATGTTTCCTTACCTTTTAAGCCTTTATTTCTTTGAATCTCTAGCCATATAAGCTGTTTTATTTTCCAAAGTCTATATGGTTTGCTTTTCTAGCATATCTCTTGTCTCTGTAACTGTCTTTTTAACTCTCTCTCTCTCACACACACACACACACACACCATGAAATCACATGTCTTTTTCCCTCAAGAACTTCCTCTGTTCTTCCAGACACTGCCTCCTTACCAACAAGCTCTGCCTTTTGGGTCAGAATTAGGTCGCAAGTGAGAGCTCTCCCTTCATTGCTTTCTCATCTCTCTGAAAGAGAAAATCAGATCAAGAATGTTACCCTCGGCAATGTTTATGACATAACAGGGCCCCCAATAGTCATGCCCATGAGCCCAGTTGGCCTCTTGCCCTCCTTACTAGATACAGAATTCCCCAGACAAGGAAAGCATCACAACACGGTTAACCCAGTCAGTGGTCTGGACTCCCCACAGCAACATCACTTGATTCTCCTTCCATCCCCACCTGTGCTCCCCGCGGTACCACCACCAAGAGTTTAGGACATCAAATCATGATATTCTCTTGCTCAAAACTCCCTAAAGCCTTCCCATTGCACTTAAAGCCTATTTCAACTTGCTGTAGAGGGCTTTCCTAGATTTACTGAACATCTTCCAGCCTCAGAATCTTTGGACATGTTCTTCCTTCTGCTCATACTGCTTTTCTCTCTCTCTCTTAGCCTGTGCCTAGCTAAGCTTACTGTCACTTTCACAAAGGAAGTTACTCCATATTAGCCTCCTACTAGATGCCCTCAAAGAAACTTGGAGTTATCTTGCTAAGGATTTGTCCTAGTTTCTACCTACATATTTATATTTGTGGCTATGTGATTAATATCTTTCTCCCCCGCTACATTGAAAACACCATGAGAGCCTGACATTTGCCCATCACTGACTCTCCAATTCCCAGTGTAGTGAGTGGCATACAGCAGCTTCTCAACAAATATATCTTTAAGTAATTGAATGAATGGAGTCTTACTCCTTAGCCCATTGCAAATGAGTCCAATTTATTTGAACGAAGGGCATCCTCACCATCATAGAACACATGTCATAAACTTCATCCAGTCAAGTCTTGTTGATAGCTTTGGCTTTGAGTGTATAATAACTTCATGTTACAATTTCAAATTGATGTCATTTATCAGATTTTTGTCTTGGTTGGGTTCCCAGTAGGAAGTGGCTGGTGCTCTCCAATGGGATAATTGAGAGCTTAAGAAAGGCTGGTTAAGTATTTTTGGCAGGGTTAAGGGAAACCAGCAGAGAATGGAGCTAGCAACAGTGGGTATCTGTTATCATTTCAAGCTCTGGAAGGGCAAAGGGAGGGGTGGATACCAGAATCTGAAGAGAGCTGTCGGAACAGATTGCCACCTGATAAAAGTGGTGGTCTCCAGAGAGGAATGCAGCCAGTGCATGGAGCCACAAAATAAATCCCAACTTGACTCTCCTCCCACCTTCCAGTCTCCTGCTAGTTGACTTTTTAAAATAAAATATACTATATATTTTATATATTTTGTAATATATATTTATATATTTTATAATATGTATATTTTATAATATATATTTTTATAATATATATTTTTATAATATATATATTTTATAATATATAAATATACTATATATTTTATGTTTTATAAATATACTATATATTTTATGTTTTAGAAAATATATAGTATATTTTATAAAAAATACTATATAAACATACTATATAAAATATACTATATATTTATATACTGAAATATAATTGACACCCTCCTCCTGGTTGACTCCCGATTAATTGAACCAAATAGAAACCCACATCTGAGACCACTTAAACATCATTACTTCACTGAGAACGTCCTCATTTTTCTATTTTTCACTGATGTCAGGCTTGTTCTCCACAATTTTTAGTTTTCATTGCAGATGGATATTTCCCCCTCCCTCTTTCTCTCAAATTTCAGACTTTATTTTTTAAGATTTTATTTACTTATTTGACAGAAAGAAACACAGCTAGAGAGGGAACAAGAGCAGGGGAAGTGAGAGGGAGAAACAGGCTCCTCCCCCCCAACCTGATGTGCCGGATGTGATGCGGGGCTCCATCCTGGGGCCCCCAGGGATCATGACCTAAGCAGAAGTCAGATGCTTAATGACTGAGTCACCCAGGTGCACCTCAAATTTCAGTTTTAAGTCAGTTGACTGTGTGGTGGATCTTGCCAATGGGCACCACGGTCATGATCGCGTTCAGATGTGCTCTGTCCTCGGTAGAAAGTCCATTTTTATCACATAAGTCTTGATTCAGGAAACACAGGAAACAGTTCCGATTTGTACCACTAGCTGGCTCTTTCTGGGGCCTGATTTCTGTCAGCACTACTCCATGCAAGAGCAAGAGAGAGGCAAATGTTCTTGGGTCTTGCCTCTCCGACCCGCTCCTCACCTCCTTGCAATACTTGCAGCTTCCCAGGGCTTCCAAGCTACGAGGTTCCATTGGGAAGCAGCTATTACCCATTCCCTAGTCATCTCTCCAGGGCCCGGAAGTTTGCAAGCTGACTCTCTAGCATGTGGGTCAACACAATTCTTGCTCTGGGGTCAGGTTCCCCTAGTTAATACCTTCATACATCCTTTCCATCTCTGGGATTCTGGAGTGTAATAGCTCTGTCTCCTCATTTTTGCCTCAATTTCTCGCTCCATGGTGCCACACCCAGGCCACCTTACCTTTCTCTCACCTGTTCTTAGTGCTTAGCACCTTTTGCCTCAGAGGAATAGCTCTGATGTGAAGCCTGCTGGCTTTGGAAAATTCGAATCCATATGTCCATAGGCTGAATATGCCCTCCCTACCCAAGTTTTAACATTTCCTATTAAATATCATATAAGCTCCCAGGTCTAAGAAGCTCTAAAGTATGATTGAGTAGCCCATGCCATTTCTTCCCTCATTTCTGGAACCTGATCTCCATTTTCTCTTCCCTCACATTCAGGGAGATTGTGCCCTTCTCTTTCATGCCCTTTCCCCACCGGGTCACTAGAAGAGGAAGGTTAAGGATGCTTGACTCAATGCTGGAATTTTCTTGCCTCCCAGCCCTGCAGAGACTCAGGCTGTCTGTGAGGAGCGCCCATGTGATGGGGTGGTGGTCCCTGTTAATCACAGCTGTCCTCACAGCCGGCTAGTGGAAGGTGGGTCTTCAAATCAGAAAGCTCCTCTGCCCAGGTGGAGGTCTTTGTGGCCCAGCGGAATGCCCTTCCTCCGAACCAGGACTCCCGAAGGCCCCTCCCCACCCCCCACCCGTCCTGCTGGGCTTCCCGTCCTTTCACGGGGATGAATTTTTTTTTTCTCCTTCTAAATATTTTAAATATTCAAAAGAAAGAGCCAAATCCCGAAATCCAAACACAATGAAAGGCAAAGACGTGAGGAAAAATAACCAGGGATAAAAGCTCTCAATCAAGAGTCTGCTCCCAAGTCCTCGGGCGCCGGGAGGGGTTAACCCTCTGCTGTCCGGGGAGGGGGGTCTGGGGGGGTGCCCCGCCGCCCCGCCCACTTCCAGCCAAGGGAGGGGGCGCTCTCGGGGCCTCCGGTCCGGCTGTAGGGAAATACATTTAGTTCTCTGGTTTTGGCCAAACCCGCACGTGCTCACCTCCACATCTCTCCCGACCCCCACCCCCGTCCCCACCAAACCTTTTGTCTCGGCGCCTTCCTCCTACGCTAAAGAGTCTAAGAAATTTCCCTGGTGAAACTGAACCGCGAGCCAGACTGTTCTGGGGGCCTGAAATGGATGCCTGGCGCGTGCTTCTCCCCGGCACTCGCCTCTTTTCTCACCCAGCCTCTCCCCATTAGCGAGACTCGGTCACCGGCGCCTCGTGCCTCCCGCCACTGGGCCTTTAATGACAGCTTTTGTTGTTGGGTAGGCACGAAGCAGTGGACAAAGGATCCCAGATGATGTCCTCCACACCCCGTCCCTCCTCCGGGAGCCCGAGTGGGGAGGCTCCTCCAAGGTGGAGGGAGCAGGGAATCCTTTCGGAGCCCTCATTTTCTAAAGCAAATGCTAAGCCGGCCGCGCCATTTACCGAGAGCAGCTTTCCACTACTCCATTAAGATTACTTCGGTCTCCGTTCCTGAACAAAAGGGAATTTGGGCTAAGGTTCCCGAACCCCAGGAGCGCACTGCGGGATAGGCGGACCTGCCATCAGGCAGCAGCCTAGAGATTCCCTGGAAATCTGGCTGGAACCGCCCCCACCCCACCCCCACCCTAGCCGGAGGCACCCCCGGTGGGTCTCTTTCCCCAGCCAGGAGCCAGTTGCTTCCGGAATTGCCACAGACTCGGGGTAGGGGTTCAAATGGAACCCCACACGGGATGGGGGCAAAGACGGACTCCTGCAGCTGTGACCAGAAGCACTTCGGAAAGCCACCTTTCTCCGGCTGGACTGACGTTGTCATCACTTAAGTCACGGATGGGGACCGGCTTGTTTGCCCAAGTCCCTTGGGTGGGGGAGTGTCTAATAGGGAGCTCGAGGAAAGGAGAAGTGTCCCAGACACCGGGGACTTGTTCTAGAAGCTCTGTTAGAGCGAGAAGCACAAAAACCATTTATTCTTTCAAAACACGTTCACTGCATCCTAGTCGCTTGTTCTGGGAATACATCAGCGATAACAGACACAGCGCTGGTCTTTGGGAACGTTCGTCTGGTGGGACTGCACGACTGAGCTTCCCGTTCTGGTTTCCAGCCCTGAGCTCCAGCTCGGTTTCTGCATCTGTAAAATGGAAGGATCAGGTTTTTCTTTTTCTTTTCTTTCTTTTTTCTTTTTTCTTTTCTTTTCTTTTCTTTTCTCTCCTTTTCTTGGTTTTGTTTTGTTTTGTTTTATTGCCTTATGGAACAATGAGAAGAAAACTGAAAGTTTGTTAAATTTGAATTAAAATATAACAGGACCATATGTACCCCCCAAAGAATTGAAAGCAGGGACTCCCATAGATACTTCTGCACCAATGTTCACAGTGGCATTATTCACCATAACCAAAAGGTGGAGACAACCCAAATGTCCATCCACAGATGAATGGATAAGCCAAATGTACCTAAGTACAATGAAATATTATTTAGCTATAAGAAGGAACAAAATTCTGAAACATGCTACACCATGGATAAACTCTGAAGACATCATGTTAAATTAAATAATCCAACATGAAAGGACAAATATTGTATGGTCCTTTTACGAGGTTCCTAGAATAGAATATTCATAGAAACAGAAAGTAGCATGGAGACCAAGGGCCAAAGGGATGGGGGAAATACAGAGTTATTTCTGAACAGGTATAGCGTTTTTTTGGTATGAAAAAGTTTTGGAAATGGATGGTGGCAATAGTTGCACACAACATTGTAAATGTTCTTAATGCCTGAATTACTGAATTAATTGTACGCTTAAAAATGGTGAAAATCATAAATTTTGCTACGTGTATTTTACCACAAAAAAATCAAATACATATGTGACATTGTGATTTATAATAGATCTATATTTGGACTTTTGACACAGACCTCCTAGAACCTTTGGAGTTTCCTAAGTGATGAAAAGAATACATGTAAAAGGAATACCGTTATTCATAATCAAGCCTCTTTCAGCCACACCTGATCTTGTTAATGAGGTGACTTGGGGAAAGTCCCTCTAGTAGAAGGCTGATTGCCAGGGAAATCAATTGTGTATTCAGAGGGTTGGAGCTTTCAGCCTCTGACCTGTCTTCTGAGGACATAATAGGGGATGGAGTTTGAGTTAATCACCTATGGCCAATGATTTAATCCACCATGCCTGTGTGATGAAGTTGCTATAAAAAAAAAAAAATCCCAAAAGTAAGGGGTTCCAGGAGATTCCAGGTTCCTGACCACAAGGAGGTGCTGGGAGGGTAGCACACCCACACCTTGCCCTACACATCCCTTCCATCTGGCTGTTCCTCCATCATGTATGCTTCTATAAAAAACCAGTTATCCAGTAAGGATACTGCTTCCCTGACCTCTGTCAGCCATTCTAGCAATAAACAAACTCAAGAGGAGGGTTGTGGGAACATCTGATTTTTTAGCTGGAAGATCAGAAGCACAAAGTGACAACATGAACTTGCAGCTGGCATCTGAAAGGGGAAGGGCAATGTTGTGGGGTGAGCCCTTCACCTGTGGGATCGGTGGTGCTAACCACAAGCAGTCAGTGTCAGAATGAAATTGAATTGTAGGACACCCAGCTGGCGTCTGGGGAGTTGGAGAACTGCTTGCTGGGGAAAACACCAACACCACACACATTTGGTGTAGGAAATATTCAGTGAAGAGGAAGAGAGGAAACAAATGTTTTCTTTGCAATATTTAATCTAGGACCCCTTGAAGTCTAGTTTAGTATTGTAGAGCTCCTGGGATGAATCACCAGGCAGAGCAAGGAGTAGGTGTGCAGGGCCCATCTGATCAATGGTGTTGTGCTAGGGGGTCAGATCTGTGCCCCAGAATACAAGTACAAGCTCTCAGAATTAAGAGGGAGTTTGTGTGGGATCAGGTCATCCTAAAGGTGATATCCCTCGATCTAGCCTCCTCCTAGGGAAACCTTCTGCCACAGGTGTTGTAAATTCAAAGTTATATAGGAACCAAGTGAGTCCCATAAATGAGAGAAGAGGTCCTAGAAGAAGGCACGAGACATACCTATTTGTAAAATGGGCTTAAGGGAATAGTCACAGTGCAGTTCCACGGATGACATGCAAGATTGTAGACTCAGTGTTGTCAGATCTTCCAACTCTGCAAAACAAAACAAAACAAAACAAAACAAAAAATCTCTTAATCTGTTGGCAACTCATTTCATTAAAAAAAAGAAAATACACTGCCGCCCAAACAAAACACCTTTGCAGTGAGATCCAAGCCATTTGCAAAATCTGTTCTTCAAATTCTAGAGAATTTCATTTACCTTCCATCTGGATGGGTATTCAGGATTTGCCTGACTGCTTCTGATGACAGAGGATCCCACTGCTTAATTGATTTTTTGATAAATTCTAGTTGTTAGGAAGGTCTTACCTTTAAAAAAAAATCTACCTCCATATAACCTCTCTCCCTGTGTTCCTACAACCACCTATATCCCCTCATTGTCTTAGACAAGAAAACAGCTACACCTCAGTGCCCCAGTGTGGTCAGTGCCATTTTCCTCCCTGGAGTCTGGGTTCTTTAAGGACAATGGCTAAGTCTTACATCTCTAAGTAAAGATAATAATAGATAACACTTATTGAACATGTATGTGCCAGATACTTTTCTAAGCTCCTTACATGTATGAACCCATTTATCCTTTAAAAGAACTCTGTTTCTTAGGTACTGTTGCAATCATACTTTACATACAAGGAGACTGTGGACAAGACAGGCTGCATAAGTTGTCTAAGTTCACACACCGAGTAAGTAGAAGAACCAGAATGGAACAGACAGTCTAGCTCCAAAGGCAATGTTCCAGATACTGCAAGTGCTTATGGGGATGATCACACTCATTCTGTGATTCTTTGTTGACGTGAAATAAGAGAACAATACAAGTTCTTTCTTCTGGAACCACAAAACAAACAGATCTCCATAAAACCAACATTACAGATGGACTTCACCATACGCAAAGATGTGAAAGATGAAAAAGGAGAAAGGATGGCCTTTTACCATGGGGAATAAAGTTAGACACTAGCAGAACTTCTTGATGTTGAGCGCTTTGAGGCCCTGAAATAGAGAATATAAAGTTGTGCTTTCTTTCTTAGATAAATGTATATTTTTAATTTTGTATATTTTTTAAGATTTTATTTATTTGTGCTGAGCAGGGAGTCCAATGTGATGTGGGACTCAATCCCAGGATCCTGGGATCATGACCTGAAGCGAAGACAGACACTTAACCAACTGAGCCATCCAGGTGCCCTGATAAATATATATTTTTAAAAGAAATGATGGGGGAGACTAATGTTTCTGGGACGGTTCTTCCACCCGAAGCTATCCAGAGGCAGAAGAAGTGTTATAAAGAAATGTGGATGCTGAGAAACTTACATTCTTGTGATTTCTATTCCTCATAGTTTTTCCCCCAGGAAGGACAGAACAGTGATCTTCTTGGCATATGAGCCTACTGTGGTCCCATGCCGTGATGGATCCCAAATTGAAGACATGGGAAACAAGGAGATCAAAGATTCACAGATCAAATCCTGTGTCCAAAAATCAACTACATAGGTCAGAAATTAAGAATGGGTACTGAGAATTTGAATACTGTAGACTGGGAAAGGGCTCAAGAAGTAATCTCTTCTTATCCCATCTTCCACACACGATGAGAATGCGTACTACAACATTCCAGACAGGTGGGCACTCACCTCTTGTGGATATACACCAGCAATAGCTCTTGCATCAGCCCGCACAGTCTCAAAAGCAGGTGAAATGAATCACAGATAGTTGTAGGAAAATCTGGAGGAAGCCTGAAGGCTGGGACCAGAGGAAAGGGAAATTAGAGAGGAGGAAAGCACTTGATATGTGATTTTCTCAGCAGAACACTTTCATGCATGTTCACATGAACATGAGACAATTGCGAATAAGGCCATACAGATGGAATTTTAGAAATTTCAAGTAGCCTAATCCCATTGCTAATCTCACTTTTTGCAACACTGAGAAAAGTCTGTTTCAAGTGTTAAAAGAGGACACCTCTTGGCCAAGATGCCTAGGTGTTGGTGTCAAACAGTCCCTCAAATGCTGTTAAGCAAGAGTAAATATGTTAAGCAAGGGTAAAAATGCTGTTATTGATTCCTGAACTATTAATTAAACCTTGCAGAGTAATTAGACTTTGACTCAGAACACCTAAAACAGGATAGAAAATGCTGGATGAAGGTGGGAATGAGGCCGTTACTGACCAAACTTACCAGGAGAGAGAGGCTGGGTTGCTGAGAACCAGGTGGCCATCAGGACCATCTAGGGGTGTGCCATGAACACAGGCTGGAATCTTAAAAGACTTGACATCTGCAGTGGTCATTCTGGTAGCCCCCAACCCCCATGTATACACATCCAGACCCACCACCACTGTGCAGTCTCTAAGGTGTTAAGAACCACATGACAATCTGCTGATCTTTTTGTCTGTTTTCCAGTATCTCTGGAAGACAAGAGTCTTTTGGGAGTAATTTGGGTCCATTTTTTTCTGGGAAGACACACAACAATCAATCAGCACCTTTCTCCAGTGACAATCCTTGAAACAGGGCTGGGGGCAAAACCCTAAAAAGAGATTCACAGAAAGGAAGGGAGCGTAGATGAAGAATACTGCCCTATGCAGATGTAGGAGGAAACATTGCTGAATGAGAGCTGACTGGCTCGGCCTGAACGCACCAGGAAGTTTTATAATTCTAAGACCGTGGCCCACGTGGCTCCTGAATATCTTCTCCTACCTTGTCTGCCCACCTGCCCCTGTTCTAATCTGTTTTTGCAATCAACCTAGGCTGATTGGGAGGCTGTGGAGGATTGTATAATTAGTCTATATAGTCACTGCCCCTTCCTACTGGCGTCTCGGTGTGGAAAGGTTAAACTTCTTGCTCCATTTACTGCCAACTTCATCACATGACTTGCTTCGGCCAATGAAGTGTGAGTTGGTGATATGACACTTTGGAGCAGAAGCCATTACTTGGCTCTGCCATCTCTCTTTTCCTTCTACCATTGAGATCAGCCAGTCCCACAAAGGGGCTGTACCTTTACCTCTGGTTCCAGAATGAGGAGAGCATGAGGCAGAACTACAGGGGACCTCTAGTGGACCTTGATTGTTTTAAGCTACTTGAAATGTTTCGGGTCCCTGGTTACTGCAGCATAAGTAGCTCAAGCAGACTGATATATTTCCCCAAGGCAGATTTCAGCAGCTTCTGCCCTTATTGCATCTCATGAGCAATCCAGTTGTATCAATGACCTCACTGTGGTATAATCATTCACAGTCTTTCCAGTGGACCCCAAACTCCCTACCATTAGAGCTCACGTCATTTTAAGCAGGTTTCTCCAGTGCTCCGCACAAGGCATGTGTAGGGATTAAGGGTAGGCTGCCTCAAAATGTGACACTTGGCCATGTAGATTTTCAGCTGAAAACAATAAAGGTCTAAAAGTCTCATGAAGAAACTTTGACCTCACTCCAACTGCCTGAAAGAATTTAGGCAGAGGAGCTGCTCTAAGAGAGCTATTGCCTTAGATAAATATGCTATAATATGAACTAGGAATGGTAGACAGGGAAGAACCTAGCAAGGCCTGTTTGATCAAAGTCTTATCTATGTCCCGTTGTTTCTGAAAGGCGTAGCAACGATTTGCTTACCAAACATTTACTCTTTTTATTTTCCTGTGAGTTGTATTCCTTGCCTTGGAGGTCCCAAACCCCTACCCCCTTCTCCTATCATGGTTCACAGTGACATATATACCCCATTTTGCCTGTCTTTGGGATCTCATGTCTGTATGGATTCCCTGTACGTACAAAATTAAATATGATTAACTGTTTATCTGTCTCATGTCAACATCCTAGATCAGATAGGAGAAACTTAAAGAGTAAAAGAAAATTTTTTCTCTCCCTACACATAGAACATAGTGAGCCCTCAAAAATCATGAATGAATAAATAAATGGTCAAAGGATCGGAAAGCTGTGCACTGTCATTTCCACCCCAAGCAGTGAAGCCCTCTTCTGAGGCCCTTTGTACATAAATCCCCACCTTCCAGCATACATCACCTGGTAAAAATTAACTCAAATCAAAGAATAAGTTGCTGTGCTATCCCGAGTAACAGGAAATCTGAGGAATATGGCCTGGAGTGTAACAAGCTTTCTGAAAGAGCACCTCAAGTTTTCCAATGTTAAAGGCAATCAGATCCAAATATCTAGTAGCCTATGGTAGAGGAGGACCAGAGAAAACTGAGCCATCTGCTTAGACTTCTTTTGGGGGGCTCACTGATAGAGTTTGTCTACAAGGCAGTTTTAAAGAGCCTATCCAGGTCAAGCTCTTAGTCCTTATCCCTGGAACCTGGAATTCTCAATCCCCAGATCAGAAGCCCAGCCCCCTTGCCTCACTCCTGGTGAAACTTCAGCCCAGGCAACTGCAACTTGAAAGAGAGGATCTCTTCTGTCTCTCAGGGTTGCATCTGAAATCAACCTCTGACTAGGAGAGGGGCAACGTAGTTCTCACACAGTCATCCTCGAAGAGGAGTCCGTGCAGGATGTTGCCAACCGGAGGGAGGGCACCAACTCTGATTTACTGAGTACGTTTTGCTTTTCATAATATTTATTTTCTCACCCTACCCCTCTCTGTGTGTCCAGCACACCACCTTATCTTGGACCCTGCGTCAGAAGCACTGCATCCCACAAGACAGCGCCCTGGGCAAGGCCTTGCTGCCCAGTTACCAGGGGCAGCGAGTGCGTCTTCTGGGTGCTGAGCAGAACCAAACCACAATATTTACCCCGGAGGCGGACACACGTGCTCAGTGATCAACACGTGGAGGGTGGAAATGAGCTGGTGTTTTGGTTCCATCTCCTCCTGCAGAGTTCCTGTTTGTTTTTCCACTGCTCTGTTCCAAGAGCATGTACATGGAAGGAGCTGCATGGACAGTCTGTGTGTTGCCCCACTCCCCTCTGCTGCCAGCACCCATGCAGATACAGGAGGTGGGGTTATGGGAGTCCAGAAAAAGAGATGGGTGCCTTCTTTGCCCTTGGAGGGGGCAGCCAGGTGCAGGATGGAGACGAAAGACTGTCCTGTGAGTGGATGGGGACACAAGGGCTGGGCCTGGGAATGACCTGATGTGTGAGGCCACCGTGGGGGGGGGGGGCAGGTCAGTGGGGTGCTTGGCAGGCCCAAAGGTGAGAATGCTCCAGGGGCAAGGCTAGGAGACACCCCCCCCCGCCCCCCCGTGCCCGCTGCGGAATTCTGCCGGCACGAAGCAGAGTCACGAGCCGAGCCAGAGCAGCGGAGCAGGCAGGACATCATCAGCGTCGGGAGGGCGTGTGGGTGGACGAGGGGGGGTGAGGGGGGAAAAGGGGGGTCCTCGCACCCGACTCACCCCTCGCCTCCTCCAGCTCACAGCTCTATCCCGCAGCCCGACTTCCCCGCGCCCCAAATCTACAAAACAAACGCGGGAGCGTCGGGGAGAGCCTCTGGAGGGAGGGGGGAGGGGGCTTCTTGGGATGGAGGGCGTCGCACAGCCCCGGGCGTCCGCTCCTCCAGCCCGCACGCTTCCCCCCCTTCCTCATCCTCGCCCACTCCAGCTCCCCGGGCTCCGCGGCCCGCCCCCGCGCGGGAGCTCTCTGGGCGGAGGCGGAGCGCACAGCGGCGCGGGGGTGGCGGCGCCGGGCGGGGTGGCGCGGGGAGGGAGCCGGCGCGGGGGCGCGGGCGGGCTCCGGGCTCCTACGCAAGCAGCCGCGAGAGGGGATCCTGGGCGCAGGCCCCGCCCCCTCACGTGCCCGCGGCGCAAGGCCTCGTGCCGCCCGCGTGACCCGCCCGCCCAGCCCCGCCGCCGCCTCTGCCGCCGTGCGGCCTCCACGCGTGGGAGGGAGGGCGCGGCGGCGGGGGCGTCCAGGCACTTGGGCCTGGGGAGGCTGCGGGAAGTCTGCGCTGTGTAGGCACCCCTCACCCCCCTGCCCCTGCAGCCCCTGCACTCTCGGCCTGGGCCCCCCCTTCCCTGCCCAGGAGTTAGGCGCTGGGGGGGGTCCAGAGCCCTTTGTGGTGGCCTGCTCCGTGAGAGGAGGTCTTCCTTCCCTACCCGCCCCCTTCGTCCACGCAAAGAGTTTCAGGGAGGACTCTTCCGTAAGTGAAGAGCGGTTCTAGATTTAAACCCAAGCTTGGGGGGAGGCAGGCAGAAGAGGTTTTGAAATGAGGAGATCCCACAGACCTCTTTAATCTCCATTACTGCGCCAGGTCCTTGGCGGATCAGTGCGGGTTGGTCTTGACCACCAGACTCTGAGCGCGGCTGGGTCTGTGCCCTGGCTTCTTGGAGCCTGGGCCAAGCACCAAGTTCAAGGCATGACCAAGAATCTGACATCTTCATCCTTATCGGGTCAGTGACCTCGCTGACAGCCCCAGCCCCCCAGCCCCTCTCCAGGAAATGGCAGCTGGAGCGTCTGGGAAGAGCCAGTGAGCAATGAAGGCCAAGGACAGGCCGAACACCAATTTGAGTGCCCACAGCAACAGAGAAAGAAACCCATCATCTGTGTCTTTGCAGTGTATCCTTAAGTGATCCATGTTCCCGCAAGGTGTCAGGTGCTGAGAGAATTCACACGGCCCTGTTGCTTGGGTCTCACTGGTTGCTGTTTCCAGTGGCTGGTGGAATGGGGAAGGGCAGTGCCCAGGGGAAAACTCTCTGGAGTGGAAGGTCCTAAGGTAAGTAAAGGGACTCCATTAAAAGCCATCTACGGTGTGGCACAGAGACTGGGAGGGAGGAGCCAGGGCAGCCACCTGTCCACCAATAGCTGGTGGAGGGGCAGGGGTGTGAGGTGGAGAGGGGAGGACACTAAGTCTAACTCAGGCCCACTTCCCTGTCTTCTGTGAGAAATTATGGGCATGGCTGTTTTCTGGAACATGTATTATATTCTCCTAAAGCAAGGGTAATTCCCCAGGACAGTTGTTCTGTGGAGGAAAACTTAAATGTGTCCAGATCTTAGTGGGCTCATTACTGGCGTGGTGAGGAAATGAGAGGAGGAATGGAGCAGGGAGATGGGTCCCCTTGGGCTGTATGTCTAGATATCAGTGTGTATGGACAAGTGCCTTTCTACCCTTAGCTCTTAAGGAGATACCTTGGCTCTCAACACTCACTTTATTAGGTATGAGGAGGGTGGCCAATATATTTAAATAGTTATTGAGTGCTGGACACTGTGGAGAAAACAAAGGGAGTGGCAGGTAAGGTCCTTGACCAAAAGGAATTTATATCTCATAGGGGAAGCCCTTGAAATACCTACTCAAGGAAATGTAAGTGGGTGTATGGGGTTAAGAGCCAACATGAGTAGTATAGACAAGTGTTTGGTAAAAGTGAGAGAGCAGTAGACCAAGGAGCCAGAAAAGAATGGGGAGGGTTTGAGTAAATGAACAGGAGCTAGGGAAGACACCCTAGGTGCTGAGAACTATGTGAACGAAGATAGAGGTGAAGGGTGGGTTGTGGCCACCTTATTGGTCATGGAGAAGGCCTTTTGGCTGTAATAAAAGGATCAGAGGAAGTCAGAGATCTCCTTAATAAGTGAATCTACCCGGGCACCTGGGTGGCTCAGATGGTTAAGCGACTGCCTTCAGCTCAGGTCATGATCGTGGAGACCCAGGATCGAGCCCCGCATCGGGCTCCCTGCTCAGCGGGAAGCCTGCTTCTCCCTCTCTCACTCTGCCTGCTTCTCCCTCTCTCACTCCCCCTGCTTGTGTTCCCTCTCTAGCTGTGTTTCTCTCTGTCAAAAAAATAAGTAAAAATCTTAAAAAAATAAAAATAAAAAAATAAGTGAGTCTACCAAGACCCAAAGGAGAAGCTTCCAGATTCCCTTGCAATCCTCTGGTTGTGCAATATTCTCTGAATTTCAGCTCTAATCATATAAAACCCTACTTAGGAACGTGCAGCAGCTCTCCATTCCCCACACTCTATTATGACAACCCAGGTCCTTTATGATTTATCCCAAACCTACCTGCTCAGCCCTGCCTCCTATCTACCCTTTCATGCCTACCGTAATCCACAGAGTTACTCCTGGTAATTCTGCCATCTGTTTTCCCTCTTTGGTGACTTCG
Source organism: Spilogale gracilis (assembly GCA_004023965.1). Classification (NCBI taxonomy): domain Eukaryota; kingdom Metazoa; phylum Chordata; class Mammalia; order Carnivora; family Mephitidae; genus Spilogale; species Spilogale gracilis. The sequence continues at coordinate 149,754 of PITA01000504.1, forward strand.
CTTGTAAGCTTTCCCTTTCTTTGGAATGTCCTCTCCTCCTCACCATTTCTGCCCACTCATCCTTGAAGACACAGCTCAAGTGCCAGCTCATCCCACAGCCAGATGTAATTTTCATCTGAGTTCCTACAACATCGTGTACTCTATCTTGGCACCTCACATTCTACGTTGTATTATAGTTATGTAGAGGCATCAACTTTCAAAGTAGGTACCGCTAATCCAGCCACTTCTGGCCACCTCCATCACTGTCAACCTCGTCCTAGCTATTGTCATCTCTTGTCTGGACTGCTCAGTTAGCCTCCTGACCGGTCCTATTGCTTCCCTCTTGCCCTTTCCAGTCAGTTCTCCACAGAGCAGCAAGAGTGATCCTTTAAAACATATATCAGATCATGTCACTCTCCCACTCAAAACCCTACAACGGTTTTCCATCACATTCAGATGTAATGCAAGATTTATCTCGACATTTAGGACCCTGTGTCATCTGGCCCATCTACCTCTCCCATGTTCACTAAGTTTTAGCCACCCTGGCTTTCTTCCTGTTTCTGGAACATTTCATTTCTTCCTCAGAGGATTTACCCTTGTTGGCCCTCTTAACGGAGTGCATATCTCTTAGAAATTATAGGGCTCACTCCTGAGCTTCTTGTCTCTGGTCAGATACCTTCCTAGAGAAGTGTTCCCTGACTACCTTATCTAGGACTGGGTTTCCTACCCATCTCTCTCCCATTTTCTTGCTTTTTCTTAAAACCCATTACCACTATCTGAGCCTTATTACATTTATTTGATTATTTGTTCATTGTCTCTCATTGTCATGAGAAGGTAAGCTTCATGAAGTCAGAAATTTCTTTTTTTTTTAAGATTTTATTTATTTATTTGACAGAGAGAAACACAGCTAGAGAGGGAACACAAGCATGGGGCATGAGAGAGGGAGAAGCAGGCTTCCCACTGAGTGGAGAGCCCAATTTGGGGCTCGATCTCAGGACTCTGGGATTATGACCTGAGCTGAAGGCAGAATGCTTAATGACTGAGCCACCCAGGTGCCCCGAAGTCAGAAATTTCTGCCTTGTTCACTGATGTAGAACAAAGTTTCTTATACATGGCTGGTGGTCAGTTTGTTAAATAAATTAATCTTAACTCTCTCCCTCAACCACAACGTCCTTGAGAGAAAGCACCATGTGGATCCATTTGCATCCCCTTCCCTGTCTGCTAGTCTCTTACACATAAGACCATTCAAATGCTCTTTGAGGGAATTTCACACTCTGTACAGAGTATCTCCAACTGATTTTTAGCCCATAATGTGACTACACCTGTTGAGAACAGGAAATGGTCTTTATCTATCTGAAAGGATGTTTTCGTTACGTAGATCCCTAGAAGGTCTACTAGATCACTGTCTCCCCCTTAATTGGTTCTGACTTGCACTTTTTTTTGATGAAATAGCAAAGTGCATTTCAAGTTGTAAGGCCAACTATTGTCTTTCAGTGTGTGTGTGTGTGTGTGTGTGTGTGTGTCTGTCTGTCTGTCTTCAGGTCATGGTATAAAATATCTTATTGTTGGCTCTGGTTCAAAAAACATTGAAAATTCTAGATGCTCTGTAGATGGCTATTTATAGAATGCATACTTATTCTTCATAAATAGCTGACATTTACTGTACATTAAACAGGGCACTATATTATACATTTTTACATGAGTTATTTCATTATAGTTCTTGTAACAACTCTGAGAGTTGGGTACTATTTTATTCCCACTTTACAGAGGGGCAAGCTGAGGCTTAGAAAAACTAAGTAACTTAGCCATGATCACAAAGCTGGTGCACAGCTAACTTGATGGTCCACTTCGGGGTCCTCCTTAAGTACGACCCTGAGGTACCTACTGCATCAAGCCTTTAATCTTGCATAGGTCACTGCAAACGCCCAGCTTGTTTTATGCACATAAAACAAACAGTATCTCCACAGCATTCTGAGGGAAAACTGTTAGGTAACCAAGTAGGAGCCAGTGAGGCATGTGGATTTGGGACCTTGTGTGCTGCTGAAGAATTCCACACATGCAGAGAGTTTGAGAATTGCTGGTGTAGATGCATAAACACACACACACACACACACACACACACACACACACACCTTAGAACTGTAGCTGTTCAAGAGGGCCACCTGACAGGAGCTGTAGTTTTAGTAACGAGAGATAGCCACAGACACCCCATCTCTTGAAAGGGAGGGAGATAAGGAACCAAATACCCTACTATGTTCCCTTCCTGTCCTCAGTGTCCCTGCCAGGGACCCCCATGGGCTGAACCAGAGATCAAGGGTCTCTTAATGTAGTCCAACGAGGTCAAAAGTTGGGCAGAGCACAGAGCAGAGTGGAGAGGGTGCCAAGTGGCTCGGGAGGGGCCGATGAGCATTCTCAGCTCCCCATTCTTGGTGTGCAGACCAACAAGCATCTCCAAGGCTTGGCAATACCAAGTCTTGGCTCTGGCAGTACTTGACAGCTCTCCACGATGCTTACCTCTCCCCAAAGAACGAGATCTGAACCAGACAACTGGGGCACTGTGCAGTCTTGGGACTCACTGCAAGCCCCTCCCTTGGTCCTTTTTTTGTTCTTTGGGCTGCCAAGGGAGGAAACTCGGGCCAGAAAAAGAACTGGCCCCTCTCACCCACCTAGGCGTTTGCAACACTGCCAGCACTTGGGCATCTCATCCATGATTTAATCATGGACAAGGTCAGTGGGTATTGATATAGGTTGGGGATGCAACCATCTAAATGGCAGAGATGTATACCCCAGGATTTTGCACACTTCAGAGTTGAACACACCCCCACCCCTCAGGGAAAGAAGCAGCAAGCAAACTCCATGTGTGAGAGAGAGAGAAAGTGTGTGTGTGTGTGTGTGTGTGTGTGTGTGTGTGTGTGTGTGTGTGTAGAAGGGGAAGGATAGAATGTAGCCTTATAAAGACGTATTCTTGCTGTGTACACTTGCCCAGGCTTTGTGGGCAAATGCACGGCTGCAGTTGTGGCTAAAATATGAATGAATGTGGTTGTGTGCAGGTGCATGAATGACTGTATGTTTCTGTGAATGAATGCATCTGAGATGAAGTGTGTATGGGAGCCCTTGCAAGCTGGGGTAGTGGTTTGCAGGTGCTTGGCGGTCTGGAAGCCTCCACCAATCAGCATCTAGACCACACTCCGGAAGTGCTGGGTTGGGGGAGAGGGGGAACACCTGATTTGCTCAGGGTACCTCCTTTTTGCTGCGCTGCTGTGGCAGTAGCCTGGTCTTCCCTGAATCCTCAGGAAAGAAAGGCGGAAAAAGACAAGGGAAAGCACATGGTCAGTCTGTTAGTAGTTGAAGGTTCCTCCAAATACCAGAAACTGTCCTTAGATAAACTCTAGCCCCACAGCCTCCTGATTTGCCCTCAATGCTCCTCCTTGGGGCTGAGCAAGGGGCAGATGAGTGATAGCTGGGGTATGATTTTTCTCCCACCTCCACTTCCTTGACCTACTAGTCTGGCATGGTAGAATTATGCATATTCTGTCTTTGTCTGAAAACGTTGAGGTTGACAGCATGTTACCCCCTTCTCTCTCAACTGGATTTCAGGGGTTGAAAGGAAGATTCTCATTCTTGTAGGAAATCGTGGTAAACACAGATGATTAGGTAATTATGAAATGGCAACCTGACACTGTGTGTGTGTACCAAAAAAAAAAGTAAGGCTACTTAATTTTAAGCCAAATGATTTAAATATATCTTGGGCTCGCCTTCTCCACCCAAGGCCCCCCACCTCCCTTGTCATCCAAGTGGCCTCCTAAGAGGGCCCTTGTACACAATGGCCTTAATTAGTCCCCTCATTAACAGTCTCAGCAGAGGCCAAAGACTGAATGGGTCAGAGAAACCAAATTCTTTTATCACTGAGAGGCACAAGTGCAGCCCATTGGAGGAGAGTGGGTCAGAGACAGAGGGTTGGGGAGCAAGAAATGTGGGGAATAAAGGCTCTACAAAACTATGGTAAACCACCTCCTCTGAGAATAGAAAAATCGAATAGCCACCCTCCTCCCAAGCTTTGAGAGTCCCTCTGTATCACCCCCCTCACTTCAGTTGGGGAGGTACCCTTCACAGTCATGTATGTAATGCATAGGTATGTATAGAAATGTATGGTTGTAAAACAGATGGGTTAAAACTGTGTTGTTAGCTCTGTGAAGGACACAGTTGCTCGCCATAAAAAGTAGATCCTTTAATAAGTGCAGAATTTAATAATGCAATCTAATTATCATATTGCATGCTGAAATCCCCCAGATTAAACTTAATCCTGTTTTGGTGGGCTGCTGTCTTTTCTGCCAAGCAGCCATGAGAGGAAGGAACATCCCAAAGCCTTTGCTTATGAATGTACTGTCTCTGCTAAGTGTGAATGTCCTGGTGCTTTGTGTTTGTATGAATGGGGGTTGCATGTGCTGGTCAGAGGCCACGTGAGACACGCGGGGTGGGAATGATAGCTTAAAAAATGAATTGGAAAAAATGAAACAGAAAAGTGTGAATGGCATAAGTCTCTCCCATGGTGCCCCCTCTTCCCCTATTACCCACTGCCACCATAAGGTACACCTGTTTCATTAAAATTAATTCCTGGCTTTGCAAATAACAATAGATCAGTATCTGTACTTGAGTTCCACCCTTCCCTGGGACCACAGGGCTAAAAACAGAGAGCTGCAACACAAAAGATACCGCAGTCAGCTCAAGCAAGGGGTTATTTTTAGATCAGAAAAAAAAAAAGAGGGGAAAGGGGAAAAAAAAAAGCAGTTCTGGGTTTTGCAATCTAATTTGGTCCCTTTTCTTAAGGGAAGAAAAATCCTATCAATGGCATTTTCCATACAATCTGATTCCTGTTTGGCTCCTAGAAAAAGCAGAGATCTAGGGCTGAAAATTCTGGAGTTTTATGGCTGATTCCAGCTAGTAGCCTTTCTTCACCAGGCTCCAACTGAATTAATTTGATACTATTTTTGAAAGTCAGTGTTTCTAAGGGAGACCTAATGACGCACTGACGTCAATGCAGGTCAATAGCACACACTGCTGGAACTGGGCGTGCTACACCGAGCCAGAGCTGGAGCCTTTTCAAACAGCCCCAACTCTGCAAATATCCCAGATTTGCAAGGGGTGGGGGGGTTGGATAAAGCCAGGATTTTCTTAGCATTGAGACCCCCACCATACCCCCTCCCTGAACACATTCAAAATTGATGCATGTTTTCCTGATGTAAAAAAAGAAAGAAGAAAATCCAAACAGATACAGACGCACTGCAGTGCCAAAAAAAAAAAAAGAAAAAAAGAAAAAAAGAAAAATCATACCTGTCAAAGGAACTGTATGTAATCCGTGCACACACACATTTACGTTCAGAATGCAATGCATATTATTAGGGTCTGTCTATAAATAGATCCCGAGAGTGTGTGCATGAGACTTAGTCCCCAAACCGGGTTTTTGAACGTGGGTGATGAGTTCTTTGCTCTGATCAGTTACTCAGGAGGTGCCTGAATGTGTGGGGGGTGGGAATGTGGGCGGGGGGCTGCCTCCTCTCCCTCCTTTCCTCTGGCTCCCCCCTCCTTTCTTCTCTTTTTCTCTCTCCCCCTCCCTCCTCCGCAAACCTCCCCTCTCCTCTCCCTCTATCCCTCTCTCATTTCCTCTTTCTCTTCTCTCTCCTTCAGCCTTCCCCACCCTCTTTCTTTCTCTCCCCCTCCTTCTCTTCTCTCCTTTTCTCCCCCCTCCCTGTCTCCCCCTCCCTCTCTCTTCTCCCTCTCCCTCCAAGTCTGGCACTGAACGCGAACTGTTTTGCTTTTGCTCCGGGAAGAGTGCAGAGACACAACGTGAAATCCCGAGCTTTTTGCGTGGTGCATTTAAAATGCTTCCTTATTTATATTACCCTCATTCCCTCACCTCTCCCACCCCCTCACCAGTCCTTCCAAATTTCCCTAGAAATCTATGTAAAGCGTGCGGAGGGGAAACATTTGCACAAAAAGTGAAGGAGCTCGTTAAGGTAGGTTATACCATGCACTGTCTTGTGTTTGGCTTTTGCAAAGTTTATGATGTCAGTTGGTGGATGTTTGGAGGAGTAGATCTGGGGGACTGGCCATGATCACTGTTTTTTTCACTGAACAATTATATTTGTACAGATTGCCTAGACTTCTTAAGCAGGCTTTCTGTGGTTGTGTGTGTGTGTGAGAGAGAGATTTTTGCAAGAGGCATGCCAGTTGGGAGAGAATCCTATGGTGGTAAACTGGGTAGGGGGTGCTGCCTCACCTCCCTCCACCCTAATGTTTTGTGGTGGGGGTGGGGGGGCACAGTGGAGGGCGCTTCTGTATTGGGCAAGTGCTTCTTCCACTTTGTCCTGTTTTGGATTGATTCTCATTCACTAAGTGGCTTCATTCTTGTAATCGTTTTGCACATGAAAATCTAGTTGCAGAAAGGCTTCCTGAAGTCAGAGCAAAGTGAGGGAGTGTGGGGAGATCGAGAGTCAGGGCATGGTGGTAGTGATGGCGGTGGGAACATTTCTTACCTAGAGAATTTAGTTTCTCATGACTTGGAGAAAATGCTCTTTAGTGGGTGCAATCAAAATAATTTTTAAAAACCCTCTTAGTGGGTTAAATGAAATTAAAAAAAATACATTTCCATTGCAAGAGCAAAAGCTGCTACAGCTCACAACCACCTGTAGAGGGAAATCTTTATGCATGATTTCTTGGGGCCGGTTGTATAGAGGAAAACTGCCTGAAAAGGCGCCTGGCAAACTTTGCAGCATGGAAGACAAGAGAGGCTGAACTCAGCAGGGTGGAGGGTTCCATGGCGGGGGCGGTGGAGGAGGAGGAGGGAAAGGCTGGCACCCAGCCAGGGTCTCTCCAGCCTGGGAAGCTGCAGAGTTAGCCTCCTTGCTCTGGGAGCCTGGTCTGGAGATAGGACCAGCTATTGTGGAAGAGCTGCAAGGGGGCAGAGGCATACAAGGTATATGTGGGAGGGGTGTTCTGTGAGGTCAGGGGCTGTGTGGCGCAGGGTGCCATGTGGAGCTGGGGAGGTCAGAGGCCGGTGTTTCCAGCTAGGGCCCCGGTTTCCCTGCTGCCCTGCTGCCCTGCAAAGCAAGGTGGTTATCAACAAGTGTTTCTCCTGAGAAGATTAGTTTTGACAGAGACTTCAAGGGGTTCTCTAATCTGGGTAAATCCACCAGAGCCTTATTGTGTGTGGCAAAGAGAGTCATTCTTTGTTAGGAAGGAGCTTGGGGAAGCGAGGTGGAGCGACAGAGAGGGGGGACTTTTGAACATCAGCCATTTGACCTTGGGGGCCAGAGTTCAAATCCTCCGGGGAGTAGAACGGACTGAAAAGAAGGTTACCCCCTCTCCCGCCCCCACACCTTTCATTCTGAGCTTTATGTTTAATGGGAAAAATTCTGTGCCTTCTCTGCTGGCGTTGGTCGAATCTCGTCAATGGGAATTCCATGTGTCTGAGAGCAGGATTTTTTTTTTTTTTAAATCTGGGGAAGCAGGCAGCGTTCATAGCGGTAGTACTGTATTTTTTCCCTGCAAATGATCTTCTAGGAAAGCTGAATCACCTCCACTCTGAAGAGCAGCCACTTCTGGGAGGTGGAGTACAAGTCTCTGGAGGGGGGAATACCCCCCCACACACACACAGCCTTTAAATATAGCTGTGGGGGCACTGTTTGAATATGAAGTTAAAATGTGCTTGGCAATAGGGGGAAGGTAACAGGCAATGGTTCTTTGGACTGGGCTGGGCTGGGCTGGTAGTAGTGAAGACCACCGGGATAGGGATGTGGTTCTCAAGCAGTGAGCTAGTAGCTGTTTTTGATCCTGGGGGTGGGAGGAGGCTGGGTTACCAAATTAGCAGGAGAAGTGAATCTCTTTCAGCAAGGGGTAGGGTGAGAGATTTAAGTAGGGGGGTGGGTGCTTGGAAGTGAAAATCTGCAACGCCTGTCGCCTCAGCAAAGTGCACCTCCAGAGCTAGAGTAACCCAGAGGCATGGAGTCCAGACATAGAAGCAGGATCAGAGGTGAAACAGACCGGACTAAGCCAGCTCTTAGGGTGAGGCATTGTCCAGCTAAAGGAAGCAGAGCGGATAGCACCTCCATCCTTAGGGACCTCTGCAGGGTGGAGTAAAACCAGGCCAGTGTGCTTGACAACCATTATCCACATTACTGAAGTCCTAGTTCAGGGACCTGCCCCCCCCCACCATTTTTTGTCCAGGGGTGAAGGAGGAATAAGTCTTTCACAACCTCGGAGGCCAAGAGGGTCACTTTTGTCACTCCTCCTAGAAGGAAATTGCTTCTGTTCTTTAAGTCAGCAAATATCTGTCCCCTTTTGCTATAAAGGGAGAGGAAGATGGTTACAAGAAAAAATCTGGTCCTGTAAGTATAGCCATGTGTCCTCCACAGTCCCCCAGACTCATTGGTATCGCTCTGTACTCTGCTGTGGTCTTCTGAGGACCAAGTTCCAAAAGGACACCATTTTCACCCAGCCTTAAAGGTATTTTGCATCTGTCAGCTGGTCCCCAGAGATCCTCGTAAAGACCGCCTGTCTCAAGTTCTCCCAGGTGCCCAAGCACACATCCCGAACAGATACACAGATGCGATGTACCTCACATGTGTGTGCCGAGACCACAGCCGTGTGCAAGCCTGTGTATGTGTGTGCGCGCAGGGTTCTCTCCACACATGCGCTCATGGGCGACACACACAGGAGCGGACCTTCTTCATCTTCTGTCACTTCTGCTCAGGGGAGGATCTGACGTCCCTGAGTGTATGTGGTGAACCTGAATTTGCCTTGGGTTTCCTCATACTCATTCAGGAGTGTTAGTTCCCCCTTCACTCGACGTTGGAGAGCATTACCACAAGCAGCTGTCTACCCACTCATGAGAAGAATGACGTCCAACGTTTCCCTTCATCATTTTGGATGAGCCCTGGTGCTCCACCTTTGTTTCTTAAAAGAAAAATAAGGGCAGGATCAGGGCCAGCCACATAATTTGTGGGACCCCATGTAGAAGGAAAATATAGGGCTCCTTGTTCAAAAAGCAGAAGAAAGTGCTGCTAGAGGAACCAACACATAAAACTTTTTTCTCTGAGTGTTTCTCTCAGTTTGTCATGATGTTTTTTATTTGCTGTTGAATGTGCTAAATAAAAATTAAAATTTTAAATTATTAGCATGAATTTTACCACCCATCTCTATATTTGCAGTGCTATAGGAGAGCATTTATTTGCAGAATCACCAAAATTACACCATTCATATTTAATTGGTTGTACATGCGTAGATATTCTGTTCTTACCTGAGTGATGGAAATATCGAAGAAAATGTACTCAACTGGTTTTATTTTACTTTTTAAATACAAATATTCTACCAGCTCTCTCTGATTAAGGAACGACTGAAAGGAAAAAGAACTATGAACTGTCCTATCCTTTCCTTTCCTCCTATGTCATTATTTTCAGCATAGATGGTTGGCAAATAGAGGGGAGGAATGTGGACAAGAAGCTATATGTAAGGGTCCATGTTCATTAGTGTTTCAAAGAATCCCACTGCCTTCTTTCTGCATTTGGGCAAGTTCTGGTTCAAACAGCACTAACTCTCAGTACTGTCAGTACCCCCACTTACTCACAGACTTGTCTTTCACTTGCTTTGAGTCTCGCTGAGCTCCCACTGGAATTCCATACTCTTGAGGGACTGCCAGCGCTATGGGGCAGCAAGAGATAGTGAGCATGTGCATGGCACATATTTTTTTTCTACCACACTGACCCACAGACTTCACTTACAAAACACAAGTTCAAAGGCAAAATTACTATGAATTTCAAGACAAGGGACATTTGAGTATTAAGCATGAGGCCCTGCTGAGCACAGGGCCATTTATGACTACACAAGTTTGTCTATCCAAGAAGCCTAGGCAGGGGGAGGTGAGAAGTAATCCAGATCCTAGACTGAGAGCACAGTTTCTCATGTTCCTTCATCAAGCTAATAACACTATCTGCAGGGAAACAAAAATCTTCAGCAGCTTCCATTTTTTGTCAGTTGGGGTGTTCTTCTCTTCTAACCAAGTCCCACTCTGAAAAATGCACAAGTTCATGGTGACCTTGTCACAGCTTTGAAGAAAGAAGTCATCTCTGAACCTTCTGGGTCTGCTGCAGCCTGGGGTCAGAGACCAGGCCTGGATATGAGGTATTATTCCAATCCCTACCCAACACTGAACTTGACTCCATCAAATACACCTTTTGCTTGATGGTACTTTGATATCAGCATCTACAAAGGAATAAAATGAAACATAGTTTGCTTCATGAATAATTGTGCCAGTTATTTAGTGGCAGGTTCTCAAAAATGACTTTGGTAGTAGCTTCAACTGATGTTGATACAGAAGAAGTAGGGCTTAAGTCTCAGAATCAAAAGGAAGATAGTCCTGTATTATTCTGAGGACCCCAATGGAAAGGGAATTTTCCCTCCCTTCATCAACTGCCTCCTTACCCTCTAAGGAGCAAAGTTAGAGGACACCTCAGAAATGTGAGATGGACTAGAGTGGAAATCAGGTGACATGCAAAATGCATCCAAACTAGAGAACAAAGACACTACTGATCTTCCATCATTGGTGGAGGGACTTTGAAAACTGTGTTTTCAGCCTTAAACTAGTTTTTCCTTCCTGCCTAGTCCTTTAGGTGACAGAACGCTCTTTTGTGAAATATGGAGTGTAGACTAAGGTACTGAGAGTACCTAGAGAAAATAGGGAAAGGAATTACTCTTATTCTTTTACATAACCTTTGGAATTGGATTTGGAAGCTGAACAGCTCAGTGGACTGGAAGACCAGTCGATGAGTAATTATTCATTGTTTGTGAAAGAGGCTAACACAGTGCTTGACCCACTGTGGGTGTTTAATAAATGCTAGCTGACTCTGAGCATGTCTCGTTATTGTGGAATATGTGGTATATGCTATACTTGAAAGAGCCATGGATTTGGCTTCAAATGACATAGATTCAAGCAACCAAGGAAATATATGATCTCAGATAAATTATTTAGCTTCTTTGTGACCTGCTGACCTCACCTGAACAGTGGGACTATTCACATTATAAGATCTACCCCATTGAGAATGAAATGAGAAATTAGATGGTTTATCCAAAAGCACTTTAGCATATTCTGCATATGTGACACATGTATTGCGCCTATACATATGCACATAGGCACATTAAACATTTTTTAAACCATGCTTTCCTCTCTTTCCCATCTCAACTAGCAATAGAGGTAGACTTAAGTCTCTGATAGGCTGGACTCTCACAGGTTTCCTGAATGCATTGTCATGGCGGATAATTCGAGTTTGCAGCCAAACAGACCTGTGTTTGAATCTTGAGTCCTGTATTTGGTTGGTAGTGACAAGTTATTTAAGTTCTCTAAGCCTTGGTTTCTTCACCCTTAGAGTAATAACAGCACCTACCTCAAAGATTTATGATGATGATTCATTGCGTTATGCACAAAGGGCTTGGTATAGTGCCTGGGACATGATATAGTACCATATTTTTTTTACTGTTATTTTTATTATCAGACCTCTGGTCACTGAGGAAGTCAAGGAAACATCAGGAAAGTGGTGGAATAATCTTATGGCATGTTGTGGGATGGTATTTCCACCATGTGCCTTTCCTGGGTACAGTTTTCCTTCTCTGAAGATAGCTGGGCTGTTCTTAGACCTTCCCACATATGCTGGGACTCCTCTTGGGAGATGCTGGATAAAATCTATCTTCCCCTCCACCTTACCCTCTGATAGCAAAAGGAAGTGTTCTCTGCTGACCCTGCTAAGCCAGGGAGAGGCCTGGGAAACTTTCCTGGACCTTTCACTTCAGCTCAGAGACCATTAAAGTTCTTTTCTCCTACTAGCCCCCAATACTGAAAGAGAAGGCATCTAGGTAAGGAGAAAGGGACTCAGTCTGTGCTTATCACAGGTCTGGACCTCAAGGGTATGGATGTGAGAAGATCATCTGTGTTTGACTCACTGGAGCCTAGAGGCAAGACTCGAGTCCACTCCTAGCCATTGGGGCAAATTTCCAAGTCCTCCTTGGACATGTGAGAATCCTCAGGGATTCCATGGAGGCAAGTATGACTACTCTTCATCCAGATGTTGAGTTTCAATGACTTCATTCCCAGTGGAGGACAGAAGAAGGTAATCCCTGACCCAGTCCTCCTGGCCTCATGAAAAATTGGGAACTCAACAAAAATTTATGGAGAGTCCCCCAGATAGCAGGTCATGTACTAGGCTCTGAAGATAGATAATTAAGATATGCATCCTGCTTGCCATCATGGCACTCATAGTCTAGAAGGTGAAAAAGGCTTTTAGCAACTTATATTCTTCCTTTGGTAAGACCCCTACCAATCCTAGGTTCTTAAGAACTTACAAAGCCCTTGCTTGACCAATAATCCACCACAGGCTTCCTTTCTGTGTTCCAAACTTATCTTTCCTGTGTCCCATTCTGTCAGGAATCCTTTGATCCGTGAGTTTATATAAGCATGTTGATTGGTGTGGATATATCATTTGAAAAAGAAGTTACACCCATTAAAATCCAGATTTTTCGTTCTAGGGACTTGGTAATGTTTGGGGAGGAAGCCAGGCTTCTGTGACAGTTCATCCTATCTGAAGCTTATGGGATGATTATGTTAGGTCTTATGGGTCTCAGAACAATAGGACTTACCCTAACCACTATGTCTGGGGTATTAAAAGAACTGCTGAGCCTGGGAAGATCGGCTTTCCAAGGACTGGTCTCAACCTAGCCTCAGTCTGGGGCAGGAGTTAGGATCCCAATTCACTACAAAGGTTATTTGCTCTACTTACTTTTCTATATTGAATTTACACAGATCTGGAAAACAAGTCATTTGGGGAGGTGATTTTTTTATTTTTTTAAGGAATAGTGAAATAGCCACTATCCCTCCATGAAAACTCCTTTGTTAGTCATCTCCACCAAGGCAAGAGGATTTCTTCCACTCCATATTAACCTACTATTTATAAACTCTCAGATTTTAAAAAGATTTACCACCTCTGTTGTGTTCAAGGAATCTGGTGAGTTGAATATTTGGGAACAGAAATCGATGAGCTCATTCCCAGCCTCCTGTAACCTGGGGCAAGCTGACTTTTCTTCCAGGTTTTATATCTCCTACACAGATTAAAGGAACACCCTCCTTTCCACCCCCCCCACCCCTAGAATGTAGGAGCTTCAGTACTAGTAGTATGCCTCATCAGCAACCACTATATTCTCTTATCTGTCCTCCAGTCTTCAGAGACCCTATGATTCCATGAGTTCATTGAACCAGGTGTCAACTGGGTTCCAGCACAGGATCTGCTGTCCTAACCTAATGAACTTAGATGAGTCACTTGGCCTCTCTTAACCTCATCTCTAAAACAAAGGTCAGAGTCCACCAGACCTAAAATTTATGTAATATCGTGAGTGTTTCTCAGAGTAGGTTGACTAATTCTTGTCCTTAAGGAGCTCCTAAGGTGTTTGGAAGAGTGATCATGTATGAGTTGAATGTACTGCTGTCACTGTTACCAGTCTTCTTTTACGGTCATGAGATGGAGGGCTCAGTGGTTGTGTAGACCTCAGACAACAGGTTTCTCTGGGTCCATTAGTCCCCATGATGTCTGACATTCCATAGACTCTTCACAGCAAATACAACACAAGACTGACTATGGATTTTTTTTTCATCTGGGACCTATACATGCCCAGCCTCTGCCGGCACTTTGGAGGTCTTTCCATTAAGAGGAAAGACTCTAGCATGGGGCTCAGAGCAGAAGCTGAAGAGTCTGGATGAAAATCCTGTCTACTGGGCGCCTGGGTGGCTCAGTGGGTTAAAGCCTTTGCCTTCTGCTCAGGTTATGGTCTCAGGGTCCTGGGAATGAGGCCCACATAGGCCTCTGCTCAGCGGGGAGCCTGCTTCCTCCTTTCTCTCTGCCTGCCTCTCTGCCTACTTATGATCTCTCTCTGTCAAATAAATAAATAAAATCTTTAAAAAAAAAAAGAAAATCCCGCTTACTTAAGTAGTTCAGAGACCTCAGACAAGTTCAGTAACCTCTCTGTTTCCTCACCTATAAGATGGTAATAATAATAGTACCCTCCTCCTACAGTTACAGTGAGTAAATGAATACATACGAAGTGTTTAGGACATTTCCTAGTGTATAAGAAGTGGTCAGTTGGATGTTTGTTGTGATTAGTATTTACCTCATTTTTTTTTTTTTAGGATTTTTATTTGACAGAGAAACACAGTCAGAGAGGGAACACAAACAGGGGAAGTGAGAGAGGGAGAAGCAGGCTTCCCGCCAAGCAGGGAGCCCAATGAGGACTCGATCCTGGGTCTCCAGGATCATGACCCGAACTGAAGGCAGTAGCCCAATCAATCGAGCCACCCAGGTGCCCCTGTTTACCCCATTCTTAAGGCATCTCTGTCTCTAATATCCCACCCCTTCAGGTGCCTTTTGGGAGATTTCTCTGCACTTGAAGATTTCAAGGAAAACATAAATACTCTATAACCAGTTTGGCCCTGAAGGGCTCAAAGCAGGATGGACATGAAGCGGGTTGCAACATGGTTAAGGCTGGTTCCTGCTGAGGGCTTAGTGCATCCATATCAGGGCCTGGAAGTGAACCTGACCATAAATCTCTAATTGTGGGGCGCCTGGGTGGCTCTGTTGGTTAAGCGACTGCCTTCGGCTCAGGTCATGATCCTGGAGACCCGGATCGAGCCCCACATCGGGCTCCCTGCTCGGCGGGAAGCCTGCTTCTCCCTCTCTCACTCCCCCTGCTTGTGTTTTCTCTCTGGCTGTGTTTCTCTCTGTCAAATAAATAAAATCTTTTAAAAAAAATCTCTAATTGTAATGAGCCCCTCATATCCATGAGTCTGAGATCAAATCAAAACATTAATAATTATCCTAAACATTAATAATTATCCTGAGTTACAATCCAGACCAAAATTGTTTTGATTTGCAACTTACCATATCACTTCAAACCAATTAGAACCTATGTATTTGCAAGTACCGGTGGCCTACAGCAAGTTAGTCCATGAGTCAAAACACTTGGTGTCAGCCCTAGAGATGAGGGACCAAAAGGACAACACTGGGCCTAAGTCCTCTCTTCTTCCTGTGGCCAGTGGTTCTCAGCCTCTTCAAGGCAGGAGCTCCTTCATTTTTTCTCCTCGTCATCACAAGCCTACCTTCTCGCGGGGTAGCTTCCTTCTGTTGACTTCAAGAGGAGGATGAGTAGTAGGATGAGTAGCAGCCAAGCTTATGGGGTAATTGAAGGCAGTGTTTTTCACGTATGAGTATGAGAAGTACTTCCTGTGATATTTGCTCTGCAGCCTGTACTTACCCTACCAGGTCCCCGTCCCTACGTCAAAGGAACCAACACTGGCCCTTAACCAGAGCTGGGTAAATAGATCCCGCCAAAGTTACAGATCCAGATATATGGGGTCATGGTTTGAGAGCTGCCGATAAAATCCATAGCTTACCCCTCTTTGCCAGATTATTCTCTCTCTTTTTTAAGATTTTATTTATTTATTTGACAGAGATAGAGAGAGAGTGCACAAGCAGACAGAGTGGCAGGCAGAGGGAGAGTGAGAAGCAGGCTCTCCACTGAGCTGGGAGCCCAATGTGGGGCTCGATCCCAGGATCTTGGGACCATGACCTGAGCTGAAGGCTGCCGCTTAACCGACTGAGCCATCCAGGCGCCCCTTGCCAGATTATTCTTAATGGCAATTCCTGAAAAGTCCTTTCTTTACAGGCATGAGCCCTAAAGAATTCTGTCCTTGAACTAGGTCCCCAGATGTCAATCATTCCATTCATCCCAAATTATAAAAGTCCAGTGCATTTGCCAAAGATGTAATGAGTCCTTTTGTCTGTGGTTTGTTCCAGTGTCACACTTGCACTAAGGAAATGAAACAATGGAATGAGAAAGAATATCAGATATTCCATTGGTCCTGGTTAGAACTTATGGTACGTCCCGGTTCTCCTTACTCATGGAAACTTTTAATATGGAAGGGAACTCCACTATTGTCTACTCTGGAAAACCCAGCTAGGGCTCAAAGAGGGACTGCCCTTTATTTCAGAGTACCTACTACACAGCTGATTGACCTAGGGCAGGTTATTTTGCCCCCTCTAAGTCCCAGCTTTTCAACTTCAAAATGGTTACTGTATAGGAACTGTTTCACTCATTTGCTGTAAGGATTGAAAAGGATGATACATACCTATTAGCATAGTACTTGAGATTAGTAATTAATAAAAATCAGTTATGGTTACTCGTGGTATTGTGCAGCAGAAGGAGGGAGAGGAATTCTCATATATCTGTGACCTTCCTGTATGTCAAGTCTTTGTCTTATTCTGGGCCCCTCCTAAGCTACGTATCATCCTGCAAGTAGGTAAGGTACAGAGCCTCTTGGGTACCCTAAAAGAAATGAGGCCACTGCTAATCAAAATCAGGCTGTGAGCAAATGTTAACTGTAAGAAAGACTAGAAATATCTCCTGCTATCTCTTGGGGCTCCTACTATTACATTGATTAACTGTGAGCTAGAAAATAAGTGTGAGGAAGAAAGGTCTGTGCCCTTTAGTGGGCACACCTGGTTGACCTAAGGAATCTGAGCAGAGAAGGAACTGGAAAAGGCCAGCTCAGATCCTCAGTGGAATCCATCTTACCACCTTTTGGCAGCCATCTTAGGTGTTTTATCTGAAAGACATGCTGTGTCCATCATTTAGTTTCTCATATACTTGTGTTTAAAGGCTCCTAACAGCAGACAGAACTATTTCCATCACTCTTCTGTTAATAGTGTCTAGGCTTCATGACTGCTTCATGACTGCCTTATAACAAATTGAAAATAAAGGTTCTTCAGTGACTATGAATCTAGGTATTTGTGGAGAGGAGAGAGGGTGACCGGAAAATTAGAGCACATTCAAAAATCCAAGGGTGAGAGAAGTGTTAGCCTCAAAGTCTCAGCCCCAGATCTCCTTGGATCAGCCCCAAAAGGAACTGTCCTTTCCATTCCAAGTGGCACCAGGGGTCAAAGAGTTGAACCTTGCCATGGGGCACAACCTGTCTCTGAAGTCTAAGAATTCCTGGGCTCTCTGAAAGGACCATTGGGTCTAGGTTCTTTGCTGAGCACTCCAGTTTGCTCTCAGTAAAAAGGTTTCTGGTAGAGAAAAATCTGTGGCCTCTGGGTGGAGATTTGTTTTATGGAGAAATGAAGCAAATATAGACTAGAGAAGAGCAGTTTTACATGGGAGCTCCCTCTACTGGCTCTTTTGTAGAAATTCCTTAACAGTCATTCTGCCCTGCCCTGTGGGTATCTGTTTCAAGCACCTGAGCTTCTTGGTGCCTTGAACCAAGGAGAAAATAGGGTATCTTGAGGCACCAAGGAAGATGAAACCCCAAAGGTTGGCCTCTTCTGCCTCCTTAATAATTTCATCTCACATTCATTGGGTGCCAACACAGTGCTAGACATTTTACTTGTATGATCTCATTTATACCACAACTCCATGAGGCAGGGTTTTTACAAATAAGGTAGCCACAACCTGGAACATATAATTAAGTTCCTGGCATGACCAGGGTCTAGCATTCTCACAATTCTTAGGATTCTCTGGAGTGAGAACTTAAGAGAATCAAGAACCAAGGGACAAATGTGAAATTAGAAACGGAACCTGTTCTCACCACCTAATATAAATAGGTTACACCTGGCTATGGGATTGTTCTGTAAACTTCCTGGGTTCTAGAGCATTTCATCATTGCTTTTTTAAAAAAATTCAGCCTGTGATATAGTTAAGTACATGACAGTGTTTGCCCAGCCCATGCTGTCACTGAGATGCCCAGACTGAAGAACTCAGGGTTGCTACCTCGGTGACTAATAAGAATTTCCATTACAGAGGTGAGGCCTTTTTTAATTTGTGGAACATGTTCACACCTACATCTTTAAAAATCAACTCTTGTGAGGTGGGTAGAGCAGGTAGCAGCACACTCATTTTATAATTTGGGAATTTAAGATACTGAGTGACGTGTTCCAGATTTTGGTTAGGAGCCAATGGCAGAGTCAAGACAAGACCTTCACTCAAAGATTAAGTTCTGCCTTTCTGGTTGGCACCGGTTGAAATTGAGGTCCAGAACGGGTTTTTTAACTACAGAAAATACTGTGAAACCACCTCCTTGATCCTTACATATAGATCTTGGCCTGAGTCACTCCTTTCCCTGTTTCATAACTGAGCTCCCTTGATAGTGAGTCATTTGGGAATTAGAAATTACACAGCCACTTATCTTTTTTAAGGCTGGTATCCCACCAACCCCCATTTCAAAGGTATCTAGGTCCCTGAGAGAATCCCAAGTATTATTTCAACTCTCCTGTACAATGCAAGGATGTAAACCTTTTCACTTAATGCAGAATAACACATTAAAGCATTTCGACATTGTTTCTTTCTGGGGTAACACAGGATTCCCACTCTCTTTGGGTGGGTACTGGTCTCCAATGTCACTGCTATGTCTCTTAATCTCCCTTATGGTTCCTCCACCCCTGCCTCAAGATTTCCTGCCAGCTGCCCATTCTCCTATAAGCAGAGTGAGGACATAATGGATCAGAATGGTATTTGGTGACAATAACACAACAGATACAGGAGTAGGCTTTCTGCAACACCTTCTGAGCAACTGGGACGTCTTAAACAGAGTAGTTGGGTTAAAAATATTTGTCTGGGATGTAACTTCCTGGCCCTGAGCTACCAGCGGAAGCAGGTCTCTCTGGTTTGACCTGTTAATACCACAAACTCTACTTTGCCAGAAATGTGACTTCTTGATGAATAAGTTGGTCCTGCCAATTTGAAGTGAACTCATATTCGGCTATCCGCTGGTAAGGCTGAGCAAATAACTGTAGCCTCAAGCATCTGCCCCTTGTGTCCCTGCCACCCCCAGGGAAGCCAAAATGATATCACTGGAGGAGGGGAAGGGAGAGCCTGGAATGGCAAGCTCACAGGGAACTGTGAGTGATGGACTATAGGTTGTTGACACCATATCCCTTTCATTCTTGCTTGTTGTAGGAGAGCCAACGATCAAGAGGAGACCAGATGAGTTTTCAAAGCAGTCCTCAGACACCCAGGACACACTTTGCCTCCTGCTTTCTGCAATGTTGCTTCTTACATTCATCCTCCTGTTAACCCTTGCCATAATTACCCCTTCCTGATCACCATTCTTCCACCTTTCACAACCCACTCAGCTCTTTCTCCAAGGTGCCCATCTCATGGGTAGTGGCTTTGTTCTTTGGCAAGTTCCCTTCTGACCTATGTCCAGATGGCTAACAGTAGCTTCCCTCTCTCCAACTCCCTGCTTCATGCCCCAAAGCCCAGCATTCAGTCACTAGGTCAGGAAAATCACAGCACATCATACCTTTTCCAAAATGAAGTTACAAGACTCTTTGGCAGAGCAGTCACACTCAATGAAGGTACTCAAGGTATCTGATTGTGATGTAATTAAAACTAGATGGAAAGATCAGAAATCCTTTAATCCCAGTCAGATATAGTGAAAGAGATTACTCATGACTATTTGGACTGATTGAGCACATGGAGGTAGGAAGAAGAGAAAGAGAAAGATTCTTGGGATTGGACTGTCCCTGAATACAGATGGAATCACCTAGACTTTTTTTTTCTCCAGTTAAATTTGCATTTCATTCTACCATTTTGTGATGGCTTCACTCTAGACATTTTCATTTGAGACCCAAGGCTTTTCTTCATAGGTTCTGAACCACAGGTTCCTGGATGGTGAGGTAAGTGACATTTGCAAGCACTGTCTAGAGTGATTTGTAGTGATCTCAGAAGCCCAGTGCTCATGAACCAGATCCACCCTGTTAGGCAGTAAGATTTGCCTGCTGTGGGTTCCTATTGACCCAAATGCCCTTCAGGGATCCCCAGCCAAGCCACAGATGTTAGTCTAATCTCACAATGTTAATCTCATCCATAAAACAGACCCCAGGATTAACCAAATCAGAATTTGTTGAAGTCATAGTACTCTCCCTCTCAAAGACAATCATTACAAAAAGTGTGGTTCTTGGAAAACCCACTATACCTAGAAATTATATCCCCCCCCCATTTTATTTCTGCTTCTAGTGGTAAGCTAGAACTAATGGAAGATGTTGGGTTTTCACATGTGAGCTGCAAGTCTCTCTTCTCATAACAAGATTCAGACCCAATTTGTTACTTAAGTCATGGTCTTGCCAATAAATACAGAAACTGGCCAATCCAGCAGATATTGGAGTCTTCCTCGTGACACAACCTAAAGTTATTGGACTACCAATTAAGGAAATATGGGGCCCAGTTTTTCCTGTTTGGCAGTCAGATATGGTGATCCAAGCAGCTAGTTTCAAGGCAGTTTTAATTATGAAAAGATAAAAAGTTTAGCTAATTCAGACCCCCATGAACTTATGACTGAGCTCTTCCTACCCACTGAATGCAGGTATGGTAGACTATGTCTACCAACCACAAAATTTAAAGTCAAACTCACATAGGCATCTTGAAGCATCCCTCAGGTAGTTCCCCCGCTCCCCACCCTGTAGTCCATGGCTTTCAAGCTCTGATACTTTTCTGTTTAGTGTCTGCTAAACTAAAGCATGCTGGCATCCTCAGCCCTACCCCCCCACCCCTTTAGCTTCAGCCCCCTATCATGTGCTTGCTCTGGCTTCCTCGTCTTTGCTTAGATCCTCACCATGAAACCTATTCTAGACATTCCTGGGTGACCCTCTGAGTCCCGGTTCTCCCAAATGTGCCTTTCATCTGACAAGGCATGGGAAAACCTATCATCTGGTTCTCCAGGGTGTCTAGCAGTCGCTTAGGGAGGGAGGAGGGCATTTGAAAGAGCTCACTCCTTGATAAGGAAGGTGTGAGAAGAGATACTGTCTTAACTGTTCTGAAGTTGAACACTGCAAATGCTTGGTGGTAGATAGTTGAGAATATTGAATGCTGATGGCAACAACAAAAAAATGGGGGGTGGAATTCTAGTCAATTTCTTCCAGCCTGCTAATGGTCCTTAAAAATATCACCCTCAAACCCCCAAATATGCTGGCTTCTAAGAAGTATTTCCCAAGACTGAATGTACCTCTTGATCAGGGTAAGTGATGAAAACATGTATTTAACAGGGGAACGGGATTGTGGAATAGATTGTATTATGCGTGCTGTGGCTCATCTCCCCCATGGCGCTAATGCCTTCACTTCTAAAGTTTTCAGAATCAGGAATATGATCAGGGATGCCAGTTTCTAAAAGGGTGAAGTAGAACTTGGATGACTAGCCAACCTAAATGCAGATCTGCTGCTGTTCTCACCCTAAGACAGCTTTCTTGGAAGACTGGACTGGGGAGTTTCTACATCATCCTTTGTGCCATCCAAAGGGCTTCCTCAGCGGTGGTGTAAACATGGCTGGTGTAGCAGAGACATAAAGTTCGCTGCACCTCCTCTCCACATTGGGTGGCTTTGGACAAATCTCTTGAGTTTTTGATGAGGCTGAGCCAGCTGGTGCTTTCCTTGGTAAAATTGGAGGGGGTTTCTTCTCACAAGCAGATGGCCTTTTAGGGGGGTGATTCTACTGGCAAATGGGCCTCTTAGAAGGAATAAAGCAGTTTCATTATTCAGGCCACCACTGAAAAAGTCCCAGACATCTGCAATTCTAGATGATGGTGCCCAGAATTGGAATATAGAAGACCAGATACTGGAGTAGAGGCAACATGAAGGAGTGGTATAGGCCTGATTTTGGATCCTCACAGATATGAATGATTGGATACCGAGTTTTACCTACTTCACGCATTAAGATTTTTGGGGTCTCCATTTCCTGAGGTTTAAAATGGGAAAAATAATAACTAATATTTCTGGTGTGATTTCTGTGCTCAACAATCCAATTGGGTAGGTAACATAATGACACTCATACAGTTGTCTTAAGTACTATATAAGATCGTTTATATAAAAGTAACCAGCACAATGTTTGTCACAGAGTTGGTGCCAAAAGCTATTGGTTTCTTTCTTCCCTATCCCATCCCTTATTTAGGCCCAAATAGGTCGGCTCCCTAATGGAGACACTTTTAGGCAAAGAGGAGCCTCTTTCCTGGACTTCCCTGATACATTCCCTTTAGTTAATTTCCGGGGAGCTGCAGTTTTTTCCTTCTCCAGATACCTACTGGCATTTTTCTTGGTGCTTGGAGAGGAGACAAGAGACACAAGTGGACATTTCTGGACTTCAGTGACCCTGAAAGAAAGGAGACTCAGTTCTTTTCAAGGGCTTGGTGATAGCAGCCTACCCCCACAGCCCTCTGGGGGAACATTAGGGGAAACAAGTCCTCTTCATGCTTGGGATGCCAGGAATGGTTTGGCAGTGCAGAAGGTAGTTTTCTTCTTGGACTGGTTCCACATCAGTCTATTAATTCCCCAGGTGCTGAGCTTGAATGCTCAGACAGGAATTGGCCACCATAGCACTTAACAAAGGATGTTGGGACAGCTCAAACCCAAGGACACCAGCTCTAGTTGAGGCATGTACCAAAGGACCTGACTGATGTGTGGGGCAAATGGAGATGCTGGCCACTGAGAACTAACTTTCTGCAAATCTTTCTGCTGAGCTTCTTAGCCACACCTCCATGTGCAATCTAACCAGTCAGCTTCATTACAGTAACAAAACAAGAACATGGCAGAAGGGCGCCCTCTTCTGGCAGGGTGAGAAACAGAGACATTGAGTCTACCACTCCACTAAAGTTAGATTAGTGTAATTTTGGCTGCTACATTGAGCACATTACTTCTCTTTCCAACTCTACTTCATTTGTTAGAGACAGATTTCAGGGTTTGCTGAAAGATGTCAGGAGACCCTCAAAGTGACCTCAAATGAACGTGCCTTGATCTCAGCATAGACACAATAGCATCTAACCACCATAGACAGTAGGTCACATTATTTTAAATGATCTCTTCTTTATATTATAGTTTATGTAGTCTATATCAGAACTATATGGTACTGTGCTCAAATACATGAGTTTATGCTTACACATATACCTAGTCTCATATCTCTAGAAACATACCTACTTTGTGCCTTTAGAAACATCCTTAGCCTGACATCTTCAGGATTCCAAGAAGACTGCCTTGAAATGCTGCTGCCAATGGTGGGGAAGCTCTCCTGTCCATCAGGCCACATCTGATGATACAATGTAATTAGCCATCTTCAGTGCAAACACCAGGGCTGCCTACCTGCCATTGATATTTCTTTTGACTGCCTACCTCCCCACTGCAGCCCCATTCTCACATGTGTTCATAGAGGCCTTCCTGGAGCTAAAAACAAGCAGCTGTTGATGGGACTGCCAGAGGGGGTCCTCCATGCTGAGTGGCTGTTTAGTAGGCAAAACTTAAGCCACAGACAGGAATTGAGGGTACAAGATGGGTTTAAGCTTAAATCAAAATCTCTGAGGCAAGCTACAAATCCTAGGAGGGTCTGAAGAGGCAGGTGAGAGGGTATTAAAGATCACACTGATGAAAGATCAGCCAGCCAGTGATCACTCCCAGGCCTCAGGCCCCACGTCGTAGTAATAACCTCTGGAAAATAGCTTATTAGCATCAAGGAAACCCACTGTCAGGGAATGTTCAGAATGAGGGTTAATAAAGGAGATAAACCAGGCATCAAGCCAGGTCTCTGCTTTCCAGTCTTCCTTGCCACCGCTTTCTGGGCAGAGGGTGGTGAGTTGGATCTAAGATGCTGTGTAGACTTGGGAAGGTTAATTCCCGTGCGTGTGATTTTGTTCAGATCTTTCAATTTTTAGGAATTCTTCCCACTTCATCACTCCACCAATCAATAAACCCTTTGTGGTACTGAGGTGTGGCATGTCTTCTGCTGAAAACCTCAGATTCAGTCACAACACACTGAGGCATGTGAGCACACACACACACTGTCACCCTCATGAAACAAGCTCCATTCAAATCTGTTTAAAAATAGCACTCATCCACTGGGCTCCTTTTTCAGGGATATTATTTTTTAAAAAAGATTTTATTTATTTGACAGAGAGAAACATAGCGAGAGAGGGAACAGAAGCAGGGGGAGTGAGAGAGGGAGAAGCAGGCTCCATCCCCGGTCTCAGGGATCATGACCTGAGCCTAAGGCAGTCGCTTAACCAACTGAGCCACCCAGGCGCCCCTTCAGGGATATTATTTTAAGAAGAAGAAAAATAAAAGATCTCTTGGTCTTTGAGAGGGAGAAAGGGTAAAACCATCACCTAGACTTAAAAAGTTCTGGTAGTGTTGCTAGAGACTAAGCATTTGCACTCTTTGTTGAGTATTCTCCTCTCTCACCATTCAACAAAAGTTGTTTGTTCGCTAATACCCTGCCCTCAGGATATTTATAGAGGTGGGTTTCCTTTTTGCGTGGTGGGGAGAAGGAAAGGCTGCAGCATTGAGCTCTGTCCCTCGCCTCTCGGGCTCCCCCCTCCCCCATCAGTGACTCCTGGCGGCGGGTGGATTTGTGAATCAGCTTCCCCCGCCCCCCCCCATTCAGGGGAGCCCCTAAACGCTGCTGGCCATTTACAAAGGACTCTGTGTGTGTGTGTGTGTGTGTGTGTGTGTGTGTGCGCGCGCGCGCGAAACTGCAGGCTTATTTGTTCCTGTTCTGGGAGTCTGTCTGTCTGTAACTCGGGTTATTGCTCTATGGGAAGCTGTAGCTGGCTGATTCCGTGGGAGACCAACCAGGATGCGTGGGCAGAGGAAACAGAAGAGGGAAAAGGAGGGAGGGAGAAGAAGGGAGCAGGGGAGACAACGGGAGCCGTAGAATCTGTTACTTGCGTCACTCGAGGAGCTGGGGCTATCTGCCCGACAAACACACAGCATTAATCCGAGTCCTAGCCATAGCTGTCTTTGCTACAGTGGCCGGTTGAGAAAGGGCGGGGAAAGGATGCTCTCCCGAGTGGGTATTGAGCCGACTTTGCAATGCGCGGCAGAGGGGTTTTGGGGAGGGGGCTGTCCTCTTGGGCACGCCCTCGGGGCCCCACACGCCTCGTGCAGACGCGGCCGCAGCCTCCTCTGCAGCTGCCCAGCCCAAGCCTGGGGTGGCGCCTGCCTCAGCAGCTTCGGCTGCTTAGTGGCTGTGCCGAACACAAAGCGCCGTCTCTGAGCAGAAGCCTCTTCTCGGTTGAACCAGACCCACCAAAGAGGAGAATCTGCACGTGACGTCAGTAGCTCAGGACTGACGCAGGCTGGCAAAGGAGACTCAAGGCGGCTGCTCCGCGCTGCCTTCATGAGTCTATTTTCTCCAACCCTCTCGTAGTGAATTTACTAGAACGCAAAACACACACACACACACACACACACACACACACACTCACACACATATGCAGCTTTCAAAATATACATTTCCAAAGGCGGTGTGTTGCAAACACAGCGCGATTTTGCAAAGCATGGGTGGGAAACGTGGGAAGGGTATGGAAGCTTTTTTTTCTTCCCTCATTTGGGAATCTCCATCGTGGAGAGCGTTAGACTCGAGAGCTTTCTTTGGAAGCTCCTTTGAGGAAGGGGCCTAAGGACCCCCTTTCACACCCCCAACATGCAGAGAATCTAGTCAATGGAGACAAGCAGCTTTAAAAGAACACGACCACTCCAAAGCCTTCTGCTGGGGAGACTGCGAGGAGCTTGCAACAGGCAGAGGCAGATGGGAGTTAATAGGAGGGTGGGAAAATATATTTGGGTATTTTTCTGCTTTGAAAAACATCACCTGCAGTAATGCAAGGGAGTCCTGTGGTGCAGAAAAAAGTGGGGAGGGGGCGCTTAATGCACATTTAATGTTTTGGATGTAACGTTCCAGCGAAATGCCTTTGTGTGTGGAGGTTTTTTCAGTACTTGCTAAAAATAGCATCAGGGTTTGATCGTGTTCCAGAAATAGACCGAGGGCTGTACTGGATAAAAAGCCAGCGCGGGTGGAAGAAAACCTGGACATCACCGCATTGCCCCCCCCAACTATGTCTGGAAATTAATTGTTGGATTTTTCCTCTCCTCTCTTCTGTCTCCCTCTCTCCTCCACTTTCTCTTCCCTCCCCCTGTGTTTCTCTTTCTCTTAAGGAGTTCCCATTTGGGTAAGTAATATTATGTCATGTGCATGCCGCAGACTGTGAGTATGAACTGAGGCTTACTTTGTGCATGCTCTGGGGTTCTTTTTTTGGCTGCCTTTCTATCCCTTTCTGAAGAAGAGGGTGGGACTGAGTGGAGGGTGAGGGGTATAGCTGTGTGTGTGTGCATAATGAATTTGGGGCTGCATGCAAAGGAACAGAAAGGGGGAATTCTTGCAGAGCCGGGAATCACCCTGACGAATCTCTGAATCAATAGCTGCTGCAACTCTCTGTCTTTTTATGGGTCGGCGCTGTTGAGCCCGGTTCTCTTGACTGCCCCCTCCACTCCCCGTTTTCTCTGTCTTAAAGGGTGCTCATATACCACTTAATGGACCATCTCTCTGTGAGATTAATGAAGGCGATGTGATATAGATTAAAATTGCATGGATGGGGCTGGGCGGTAAAAACAGGGAAAAATCTTCATTTCTTTGACAAAGTTCCCTACTCGCTCGGTTCAGGAGCCTGAGGACTGAGACCCTGGCCCCGGGCTAGCTCAGGGTGCGGTAGCTGTCCATAGAAGGCAGGTGCTGAAAATTCCTCCGTCCTCGGCGAGTTCAGCTCCGAGCGCCAGGGGGCGGGGTTGGCACCAGCTGCGGATAGCCCCGCCCTGGATGCCGAAGAGGGATTCGGAAAGGAGGGGGTTAAGGATGTTCAAAGGGGAGAGTCGTGACTTCGGTGAGAGCTTTGGGGAAAAGGAGGGGTGAGTGGGAAGGAAAGGGAAAAAAAATTTTAAAGGAGGGGGGAACAAAGTGTTAGATTCGAGGATGAGCCAAGGCCCAGCGCTCCAGGAACCGAAAGCCGGTGCCTCTCCGGCTTTCTCCGCAAAGGCCAGTCTCTATCTGAGTCTCCATTCCCAGACTCCTGCACCTTCCCGCCAGTGGGTTTGAAAGATTTCTCTCCGGTGATGGTGACTCTCAAAATAAGAGACTATAGGTTGCCTTATTCGGACCCTCGTCGCCTCCCACTTCATACCCCCAACGCTCCCATATTCTGCAATTCCCATAAGGTTTGTATAAGGACGTGTCTGTGCATTATGGCATTTTTCTTACCATTCCCCTTTCCTTAGCGTCCTAGTCATAGGAGCCCCAAATGAGTTGTGGAGTGAATGAATTAGAAGCCAAAGCACAGGAGCTGCTGGTGCGATGCGCAGAGAATCCAGGCTTGGGAACAACGCGTGGCGCCTTAAAGTCAAAAGCCAAAGGTTTCTGAAAACCGGCTCTGAGGGAAACTGGGGAATGGGGGCTCTTCTCCAAGTTGCTAAATATTATTGGGGAGACCATCCACTCCCTGGGGTTGTGGGATCGACCCAGAGTGAGATTCATTGCAATCGGCTCCAGACACTTTGACCAAACATGTAGCCAGACAGGTGAGGAAGGAGGAAGGTTATCAGAGGCCAGAAGGGGGATGACTATTAAGAGCACACAAAGACATTCATACTGATTAACTCCTCCCCAAGGAATAATAAAAACGCATCCTCTAAGTGGCCCACAAAGGTGGGCTATACATGATAGGGGGAATGAATCTTATAAATCTGCGATAAGCATCTATGCATACAGGAATATTTTCTACATAATTAAAAAAAATAAACTGGGGATGGTGAGGTAAGTACCTGAGGGGGATAGCTTTCAGGCGAAAGAGGAGAGCCCAAGTACTCTGTGCTCTCTCTGTCCCATATTAATCCAGCCAGTCTCTGGCTTTAGTGACCTGACCCCCACACAAGGCACCCAAGGCTCAGCCCTGGGGGGGGGGGCGAATAAAGAGGGTGGGGTCGAGTTATTTTTAGTTCAGAAGCAGTTCCTCTCTGAAAGATTCCCTGGTTGAGACTGAGTATTCGTCAACTCATAATAGTAACGAGGGCTGTTACTGATGTTGTGGAGAATAACACAAATAACACTGCAACCCACACCGTGGCTTGACAATTCAGCTCAAAGCAAAGCTGCTTGCAGCCTCTCGGCCCACCCCTCAGCCTCCTAGTCATTCACCCGGACCTACTCGTTTGTTTTCCCAAGCCTCGCCCCTCTCAGTACTGAAAGTTGCGTGGTTGTGTTTACAAATTCTGCCACATTTGCAAAGGAAAGAGCTGGGGTAGGGGGAAGCGGCCGGGCCGGGAGGGGTAGTAACGTAAATAAAACACCTGCAGCACGTGGAGCTGTGGTGGTCGCGGGGGTAGTCCAAGAGTCATGAAGAGGGAGGGGAGATGCCCCATGTCCTCATTTCCCCCATCCCTCGTCCCCCATCCTTTGGCACAATGCACAAGTTTACCCCCGAACTGAATCCTATTAAATAATTCAATGGTAGCGGTGTAATTTTGGTTGGAACCAGCACGGATTCCCAAGTCGTGACTGCAAAAAGTGAGTAATGCGCGCTGGCTGCGTCATGGCTCTAGTCACAGTTCATTCCGAACTGAGAAGGAATCGTGACTTTGCCTGGAGACGTCCCCTACATGGGAGACGGAGGGGGGGGCAAGCCAGGAGAGACGGGGGTGGGGGGGGGAAGACCTATCCAATGAAAGCCGCAGCCAGGGGGACATTTGAACTCCGCCGCTCGCTGTCTCGCTCGCCCCACTCGGCCCGGTGCACCTCTCTTCCCCCCTCCCAGCCGGCGCGCTCTCTGGCGCGTTCGCTGGCTCTCCCGCTACCCGACGAGTCCTCAACAAGTTGGAGGAAGACAGGAACGTAGGGGTTAAGCTCGGAAAGCAGCAATTACCGAGATCGTGACCCTCCCACACAGTACAGTAACTTATATACTTACCTGGAAGAGCCTGCTTTGCCGCTGGGCAAACACCCATGGGGGGGGCGGGGAGAGGCGGGAGGGGAACGGGCCGGTTGGAAAGGGACTCCTTCAAGCTGGCTGCAGTGCGGACGGGACCAGCGCGCTCTCCGGGCCTCAGGACAGAGGTAAGGAGGGAGGGGTTGGTACACCGGTCAGCCGGTGGTCTATAGGCTTACTGGTCGGCTGAGCAGAACTTTTTTTTCCCAGTTGCCCCGCGCCGCAACAACGGCGGACGCAGGCGCTGGAGCCCCCTCTGGCGCGCCGGGAGCGCAGACGCTCGGGGTGTGTGTGCGTGCGTCCGTCGGTAGCCTAGCGGAGGGGATGCCGTTGGAGAGTGGGTGGGTCGCAGAGCTGCGGAGGGTGATGGATGGGCGGAGCGGGTGGGTCGACAGGGATTTGGAGACAGTGACTACTTGATCTAGATACGTTTATTCCGGGCTCGCAGAGCAAGAGCGCGTGTGCGCCGGCTCCCGCCCGCACGTCGATTCCAGGGTGGCTGGAAACAAATATGGCAACTTTCTTGCAATGTTTGCAGCATCCCACCCTCGCTGAGTTTTTCCCCAATGGGGGACTACCGTT
>PITA01000504.1:179282-271213 GCA_004023965.1 Spilogale gracilis
AAAAAAGAGATCACCCTCCCCCTTCCACCCTAGTCTCCCTTCAGCTCCCCTCTCATTTCTCCAGCAGATTCTGGAATCTCCCGTCGTTGTGGGAGCCGGCGATCAGTGAGGGGCTCGTCCCTTGTTGTTCCCCCTCAACCTTCTGCAGAATGGGGACGAAGTGGGGGGGGGGCTGCAGCAAGGAAAGGGCACCTGAGGCGAGTGGGCCATTAGACACCCAATATCTAGACGGGTTTGAAGGGGGTGCAGAGGGAGGAGCTTCACCATTTCTCTTTAGCATTCAGAACTTTTGGGGGGATTGAGACATTCTCATTTTTCTAGAAATAGGTTGACTAACGTGGAGTTTGGGTTTATTTTATGTTCATCTTTGCCTGTCGTTTTCTATCTGAATCTTCTGGCTTGGGTCCCGTTGGAAGAGGTCTCTCTTCAACCCTCCCTTGCTCAATGTCTTGCACCCCTCTCCTCACTTGGGCTGGAATGGGGATAGGGGTTTTGGCCAGCTTTTTTGCAACAACAAGATTTTAATGTGTTCCAGTCTGGGTTTTGTTGAATAATTAGAAATGGAAATATTTTTTTTCCTCCCTCCCCCTTCTGAAAAAAAAAAAAAAAAGGGAAATGTGAGCTCTTTCCTGATTGGTTGGTGACGATTTTAGTCCGCACCAATGAGCTGGCGGCCTCGTCTGTATTTATTTAGTGCTCTGGGGGAGTTTTTCTCTTTACGCAGCGCCTGTAGTCACGGCTGGAACCTCGGCTTGGGGGACTAGAAGGGACCAGAGCGGGTTCAGGGGGAAATCCGAACTGTACCTGTTCAGAGATCCGCGACCTTGCAGCCGGGGCTGGCAGAACCTTGAGAGGGGAATGGGGGTGATAGGCCAGATAGGTGGGGACGCTCGGGGTGCTGGGTCTACGGAAGAGGGCTGGAGGCTGGGCACCGGGATCCCTGGTTCCCCTCCGCGCTCCTCTTCTCGCCCTCCACACACCCCGCTCGCGTCTGTGCGGGCTGAGTTGGGGGGTCGCGGACGGTGTGGAGAAACGCAAGGATGGGTCGAGGGGGCGCAGGGAGAGGCGACAGAGGGGCGGGCGGCGCGCGGGATGGGAAGACAGAGCCGCGATGTAGCGCTCTGGGGAGACCCAGCGGGCTCGGCTCCGGGGTTCGGAGACATCCTGGGCTGAAGGCGGCGGCCGCGGCGGACTGAAGAAACCACCAGACTCTGCCCTTCGCGAATCTTTTTGCGGTCTGGGCTTGCTGTACATAACTCAATAGCCGGAAGCCCTTACCCCAAAAAGCATTCGCGGAGGGCGCGCTCGTCGAGAAGACCGCAGCCGGCAGCGACAGCCGAAGCCCGCACCTTACCGAAGCGACTCGGTCCTAGCCTTTCCCAGCCCTTTCCCCGTTTTCCACGGCAGAAACAATCCTTTCCCTTCCGTCCTTCCCGCGCTCCCTGAGGCATCGGTCACCCGCCTGTCTTCCGCGCGGGCCCCCCGCCCCCAACTTTTAAATCGACTTTGTATCAAAGGGGGAATTGGAGCCGGCGGAGTGCGAGTGTTTTCGGAGAAGTGGGAAGAGGCTAAAATACAATAAAAGTTTACAGAAGTTGTCCTCCCCTCACCCCCCGCCCACACCCGAATAACCCCATTCAGCCACTGGGGGGGGGGGGGAAGGATCCTATCTTAAGGCCAAGTCAGTACCTGGAATATGAATCAGTTTAGGACATGTCCTGGTCATTTTTGACCCTAAAGATCCAACCCTACAATGTAGGGGTGGGGAAGCCCTTGAGGGAGGGGCGAGAGGCCCTCAGCTTCTTCTGTCCTAGCGTGGGGACCCGGAGGTGAGGCGAGCCGCGGTGAATTGGGTAGCTCCGAAAAAGAGGGAAAACACCCAGGCACCGCCCGCTCCCCGGAGTCTCTTCTTCCCCCCGCACCTGCTTCCAACCTAATTTGGGGCGTTTTGCAGCCTCAGGTCTCTCCCATCTCATCTTTTTCAAAACTAAGTAGCACGGAAGGGGATAAAACAGGCGAAAACTGGGGGAAACCCTCGCAGAGAAGGAGCTTTTGAGAGATGTGGTTGTACCCGACTCAGCAGCTTAGCAGTGGCAGCAGCAGCCCTTGGCCTCTCCAGGTGCCCAGTCCTGGGGAGGGAGGCCGAGCTGCAGGGTTGAGGATTCTCTGTGGGGCCTCCTCCTCCCCTTGCAATCGTTACCACTTCAGTTACAAGTGGCACAAATCAGGCCTTCGCCATGCTTTGCGCCCCGTGTCCTTCACCAGCTAGAAACAGTGCTAGACGCCCTTAGGGACTGGACCAGAAGGACACACAGACACACACAGGCGCCCACAGGGATGGACACGGATAGAGGATGAGTCTAGGGAATGAGAGTCTAAGATAGAGGGCTGCGAAGCTTCGCATTTTCGGGGAGGGCCCGAAATCCCCCCCGCACCCCAATCACCGTTCTTCCAGCAAACTAAATGCCCACCATCATTCCCCTCTCCGTTAGCCAAGCACCCAGACTCTGCCGTCTGCGGAGAAAGGAAAGGGCTACGGAGTCCGAGAGTGCTGGATAGAGTCAATCTTTTATAGCTCAGCCTGCGAGAAGGCACCGAGAAGGCACCGAAGGCGAGGACTCTAACCTCTGAGGCTAAATGAGAGCCTCACTCCCCAGATAAAGGAGATTTCCCCTCCCTGATTGCGTTTTAGGAGAGAGTAAAAGGGTCCCTAAGATCTGCAGAGGAGATGGAGCAAAAGCAAAACCCTGGGGGGGTTTCCTCCCTGCCTCTCACCTGGGGCCGTCTGTGGAGCGATAGCTCCCGCGGAGGGAGAAGCGTGAGAGCCACGTTAGGCTAAAAATAACCTCACCCTGTGTCCCTTCGGCTCCTTTTTTTTTTTTTTTTTTGTCTTTTGCTTTTTACACCCCCCACATCCCCCCAGTCTGAAAGCCCTTCTCGCCCCCAAAACCAGAACCCCCACCGGATTTGGGAGAGAGGTGACCTAGGAGAAGTGAACTTGCACAGAAAAGGTTGAGCCACCGGAGCTCAGGCTGTTCGGGGGTTACTGCGTCCCTGGTCTCCTCACTTCCCCCACTGAGGCTAGGTTTGGGGCAGGGGCTCCAGAGCCCTGGAGCACCAGCTGAAGGCGGCGTCGTGCGCGCCAGAGCGAGTCTTTGGCTCGCCTTGCCTCAGCCAGACAACTGTTGCTGCCTTGAGGCAGCTGCTTGCTGGCGGGGGCTGCTCACTTTTGATCCGGGCCGGCGTGGGGGACTTGCAGAGAGGGGTGTCTCCGTCCGGGTGGGAGCAGAGGAAGGACCCCCCTCCCCCTTCCCTTCACAATAAGTGAAAATCTGTGGCTTTTTGTGCCTCTTTCCTTCCTCTTCAAAGCACTTGCGTCAGCCCGAGGCCAGTGGGAGCTGATTTCCCCCTTTCTCCCCATTTTGCCTTTGCTGAGGAAGGAGGCCCGGGCGGGGGAGGGGGTAATCTCTTAGAACCTTCCAACTGCTAATGCACACCCCTCTTGAAAAAAGCCACGTCACCTAATGAGCCAGGGGCCTGATGGAAACTTCCAGGCACTTTCCTCTGATGTCAACCTCTGGAGCCCCTATAGAGAAGGGGGTAGGGGTACAGCTGGAGACCCTTCCTCACCCAGTTGACTTCTCCCTGGGGAGTGGGACCTGTCGGAGAAGCCCATGGGGAAACTTGGCTCCTCATGCCCAGTCAACTGGCTTAGTCTTTGACCGTGTTAGAAAATCAAGAGGACAGGTTGTCCCTGGAGCTAAGGAAGGGGTGAAGGCACCTGGACGATTCACCCCCCACCCCAGCCCTCCACCCCCTGGCCATCTGCCCCCTAGTGGCTGGGCCAGGCTAGGGGGTTCTGCCTGCAGCCACCCTCAGGCCCCCTTTTGGCTGCTCTGCATGGGCACTTCTCCCCCTCTGCCTCTCCTCCCCTCCCGTGGCTAAAGCCAGGTTTTCTCCCTTTGGCCCCTTTGCCTCTTCCATCCTCTTTCCAAGACCTGGGGTTGCTTTGAGTCCTTCTGCCTTATCTGCCTTAGGTTGGATGCAAAAGAAAGAATTGAGATTGAGTCAAAAGTGCTGGGCACACTTGCTGCCATCTCAGACCAGACCCTTTTTGTCCCAGAGACTTCCCAAGCTGGGGGTGGGGGGTGGAGGGGTGGGGAGGGACTTTGTGAGCATCTCTGAAAAGCTCTCCTGTGGCATCAGCATCCCTGCTTTGTAGTTCTCAGCCCCTGATGTGCCCCTCTGCCCTTTTCCCTTTCTTCAGCCAAACCACTCCTTGATTTCCTATGAAACGTCCTTGCCCCCAGTCTCTCCCATTCTCCTCCTGAGCCAGCAGTGTAACCCTACCCGTCTTTTTTCCTTTTCAGGTGGTTAAACCTGTCCTGACAGCCGGAGGTCTATTTGATGGGTGGCCACTGGAGGCAGGAGTCTCAGAGGCCACCTGAACTGAAGAATCTGAACGGATGAGCTCCCTCCCGAGTGCCAGGTGAGTGCAAAGATACCTGGGCCCATGGTCCCTTGGGGACTCCACACACACTGCACTTGGTGATACGGCACAGGGACATCAGGGCTCCAGTGCTCAGGGACTGTTCTCAATGGCTGAACCTTTGGCAAAGGAAGGCGCCCATCACAGAGGTTGTTAGGAAAGACACAGTGTGCTCCAAAGCAGGCCCCCTTCTGTTTTGTCCCCTCGAAGGGCTTGGGCCTGCGTGTGCAGATACCCCAGGACGGAGGCCTACAGGACTTCCTCAGTGAGGTGCAGGGTTCCCTCTCCACCCCCACTTCCGATTTCAGGCCTCTGGGGGGGCAAGAAGGTGTAGAGGGGAAAGTTTATTTCTGAGCTCAGTTTCTCTGAGGAAACTGAAATGTTGAGTTATCTCTCCTTAACTAAAGTTCAGCATACGACAGGTAGGAAAAGTTTTAGATTATTGATTTTTTTTGAGGGGTAAGGCATTAAACTCCAAATACATTTACTTTTCCTATTAACGAGAAAAATCCTCCACTATAGAGCTTTTGTTTAGCTGCCTTTCTGAGCTTCAGAGTCATCCTGTGAATTCTTATTGGGGAATTCAGTTCAGAGCTTGGCAGAGAATTTTGAAAGCATAGGACGGTTAGATTTGTAAGGAAGGGAGAAAGTGAGCTACCTGCTTAATCCTTGGATGTTATGTGAGCAAAATTTAGGAAACTGCCAGAAATCTTGGAGAGAAACTTGAGGGTCATGGCAGAAGAGAAGCAGATTACATAGAAGATCTTCAGATCATAATGCGACAGATCTATTTGCTGTATGAATTAAATGCTACCTGAGGTTTTTTTTTAAATGTTTACATTTTGCAAGTGGAACTCAAAGAACAAATATGTTAACTGGAATTCTCCATAATCATGTCCTGTAAAGTGAGGGTCTTCAAATCATTTGCTGACCCTAACTTCCTTTAAATTCCCCTTTTTAATATAAGGATCTGAAGTTTACAGCAGGTGTCTTTGTGCAATAGTGTTGTTCACTCCTAGAAGTTATTATCTCCCTCCTCCACCCCCCCCCTTAACTGATATTTCAGTTGCATTGCAGAGAAATCTAAGAAAATAATACATGGGAAGGCTTTTCTTGCCTGAAGGGTAACCTCTTCCAGTCATGTTTGAAAAAAATCTGTCAATGGGTTCAACCTCAAACTTAGATATAATATATAATATATAGCTTGTGAAAGTTAGGAAGATGTATAGAGGATATATAGACCAGTTCCTTCATTTTATAAATCAAGAAACACAGGTTCAGAAAGGTTGAGTGATTTTACCAAGGTCACACAGCTAGGGCTCAAACTCAGATTATTTATTGTCTATTCTGGGTTCTTTCTTTTTACTAAATATTTCCTACCATTGCCAAATAATAAAATAATCAGTAAACAATATCTAGGGCATTGTAATGGATTCTTTTCCAAAATGACTAGGATTTAGGATGCCAGGGTTAAAAGAAGAGTTTACTGGAAGTTTCTTCTGCTGGCCATTAGCATTCCAGAGGCATCCCTAGGTTAGGCACTGCTCTCCTCTCTCTCTCTCTTCCGACATGGCCTGAACTTAGAGTCTTCATATTGGCCTCCTTCTGCCGAGGAATTCATCAGCACCAGAAATTTGCTGTGTCATAGAATTCAAGTTATTGGTCTCTTTCAAAAATTGTCCCACCATGAAGCAGCTCCATGAGGCCTAGGCCCCCCTCCCCCTATTTCTCTTCTCTGAGTGGCATTTGAATCTCTTACTTCTCCCCTGCTGGCCTTGATTTTGAGCTGTTAGGAGGATAGCAAGGTCCAATTTGAATTCTCCCAGGATCTCCTAATCACTTTACAAGTAAGGAAGACCCTCAAAGGGAACTTTGAAATCAAGCAGGGGATCTGTTGATCCGTGTTCCTCAGACATCTCTTAGAAAACTGTAGATCATCTGCTTGTCAGACTGGTGCTTGGCCTGGCCAGTTCTAAGCTTAAGACTTCCTGCCAGCCCCCAGCCCTGGCTCCACTATTTCAGCTTTATGTATTTCCATCATGGACAGCGATTTCGTTGCTGTAGGAGTGACCACGT
Source organism: Spilogale gracilis (assembly GCA_004023965.1). NCBI lineage: Eukaryota > Metazoa > Chordata > Mammalia > Carnivora > Mephitidae > Spilogale > Spilogale gracilis. Next base: position 185,848 of record PITA01000504.1, read on the forward strand.
CCCCAGGACACAGGGAAGATGGCCATGTTGTGAGCACCGTAACAAATACGTCATTCTGGTGGCCTTTTTCATAGACTCTCCCCACTGTTTGCCCTCCATTCCATCCCCCCTTTTGAGATGGGCACTGTGGGCAGCTTTTAAGTAGCAAAGGAGATTCATTTCTTTCCTTAAAAAGCAATAATTTGGGAGGAAGAAAAATGAAACGCTGTGAAAGATACAACTAGGTTAAAAAGCAAAACAACAGGACTGTCTAAGAGGGGAAAGTGTTGAAAGAGTTCATTCCATATGGTCCTGACTACTTAGGCTCATGACCTTACAGGAAAACAATTATATCCTTTCTTGGCCTTAATTTCTCCATCTATAGAATTAAGTGCTTTAGAGCTATCCATTCATTTATTCAACAAATGTTTATTGAGTTCCTGCTATGGATCAGGCCTTTTTCTAGGCATTGGAGATATAAATAAATTATTCACCCTTTGAAAACCCAGTGAAACTAGGAACTTCTTCCCTGAAAAACAAAACAAGAATAGAAAAGGAAAACAAAAATAACACAGGTATTTTACATACAATTTTAGGGAGTTCGTGACTTCCCTAAGCTCCATGAACGTCAAAAAATTTGTCTAGTCTCTGAGGCCTACATTTTATCATATAAAGATTTGAGCCTTAGATTGCATCATGAAAGCTTGATTTTTAGTTGCTCCTATTTTTTTTCCCTAGTAGCTCTCTGTTGCATTTTTGTCGTGATTTTAGGTCCCCCTTTGCTGAAGAACAAATATCTGGAACTTACCTAATATGCAAACAGCTAGGTAAATGTTGGATAGAAAAATGAGTAATCAAGGGAAGCATGGAGCCAAGGAACAAATGTAGATGAGAAGTCCACCTAGCATGGACCTATAGAATTTCCAAGAGACAATCCATCTTTTAGGCTAAGTCTTCTTGGCAGAGTCTGGTGAGCCGTGGAGGGAGGAGAGATTTGCTTTGGAACTGGACAGTGTATGGTCTGAACATCAGGGTGGATTTCTTCTGGTGCTTTTGACTACCAGGCAACATTACAGCTACACAACACAGGAGGGCCTTGAGTAGGAAAGGACCAGTCCATTGGGTTGGTGGACTGGCTCCCCCATGGGACAGCAAGAACATTTATTGCAGGCAGTTCTCCTGAGGTCTTGGGTGAGGGAGGAATTAGGAGTCCCTACGGCTCAAAATGGACACAGAGAGGTCAGCGTGCAAAGGTTTTATCCGAGTGCCATGTTTCAGAGCCTCTCCTTTGCTGTCCTCAGGGCCCTCAGAATTCCTCCTTGCCATGAAGAAGGCCTTGCTTTTTTTCATTTAGGGTAAAGGGCATTTACTGACTGTAGTTCTGATCAGAAGCTGATGCAAACCTTTCTTTCAGGGAGATGTAGATGTTCTTACTCATCACGCCCGAGGCTCAGGGCCAGTGTAAGCCGCTGCCTGGATTCAGATCTGACCTTGCAAAGACTCTGAGGTAGACTGTGACAGGACGGTGGGGAAGTGTGTATTTCTACCTGGGCGAGAGAGCAGCAGGTCGCTATGGCTGAGACTAACGTATAGAAAAATCCATTTACATGCAAACCAGTTCTTTTGGATTTTTCAATTTCCTCATCTGTAAAATGGGGATAGTAATAGCAACCCTAAAGTTCTGGTGAGGATTAAAGGAGGTTATGCATAGAAAGTGCTTTGTACCCATTCAGTACTCAATATATGTTAGCTGTTCTTGTTGCTCTTGTTTTTATTATTATTATTATTATTATTATTATAGATTTTTTTTCCTGTTTGACACATATAGCAATGGCATATACAGCTTAGATCCTAGAATCAGTTGTCATATAGACAGAGCTATTCCCTGAGTGATAGATAAAAGATAATCTTTTCTGGAAGCATCTGTCCATTTGCCCCACAGCCTGTCAGTGCCCAGGATTAGCTGGGAGCAAATCAGAAGGGCTGATACGAAAATCTTTTTCTCTACTTTATGCATCCCTACACAAAGATTATCTCTTTGTGCTTTCATTCCCCTTTAATTCTTTGCTTTCAAGTTCTTTCAAAAAATCTATTGAATTTAATCACAATTGTTTTTGCAAATCATTCTCTTTATACTTTTTTTTTTTTTTTTAACTTTCTGATGAGGGAGAATAAGCAATTCACGTAGGATGCCTGCCATTCACCTTTTACTTTCAGCCTCTATGCAGTCCTAAAATTTCAGGGTTTGGATGATTCCCACCAAGGAAATAGGAAAGGAGAAACAGAAGGGCAGGACTGGATGGCACCACTTGCTGTCATAAATCATATTTTCCTTCCTCTTCACACATATTTTACCTTCGTTCTTTTCTTCTTCCAGCTTCAACTTTTCACTGTCTTAGAAATCTTTTTGTTTCTGCTTACCCCCTGAAAAAAAAAATACATCTTTGCTTTCCTCTCTGCGATCAACTTGATGTCGCATCAGGCAATTCTTTTAAGTGTTGGCTGCAAACTGCAGGGGTGATTATAGGAAGAATGGGATGTTGTCTGTACATTTCTGGGTAACACCAGGAAAAAGGGGCTAAGGCTCCCTCCGGACCTGTGGAGCACATCTGAGGCCATCCCAATGAGCAAGGAAAAGATGTTTTTGTTTTTTATCGATTTCATTGAATTTTCACAGGAATATAAGAGCCTCCCATATAGACTCTCCATTTCAACTCAGAGCCTACCCATTACTTCTACTCAGTAACTTTTCTTCTTTCTTTTTTAAAAAAAAATCATAATTAAAAGCTTGGGGATATGTCAATTGCAGTCTTTGCAGTTCTTCTTTGAAGACGTTTAAGGGGAGGATAAAGACAGTATAGTTTGAAGAAGCAGTAAAACCTAGTGGTTGAGAGTCATGGGCTTTGGTGCTAGTGAGACCTAGCTTTATTACCCAACTCTGCTCTTTCTGGCTACATGCCCTTGAGCAACTTGTGTCTCCAAGTCGGTTTTGTCATCTGTAAAATGGGGATATTAAAATACCTATTTCATAGCAACTTTGCTGGAGAGGTGAAATGAGAAGTCAGGAAACACAATCTAATACTTCAGGCATGTAGCATATACTCAGTAGATATTCACTGTTATTGCTAAGACAGATCCCTGCAGACTCGGGACTAGATAAAGTCCTGCCCTTGGTCGAAAAGTTGAAATATGAATAAGGAAGCAGAAATGTAAAGTTACTCATTTTCGTGAGGGAGGAGGTGAGTCTTGAGTCAAAGAACGTCTGATCATACCAGGATTTTCTAGATGTCGTGTACCCATCTGGAGCTGAACAAATAGTGATAGCATAAGGTGAACTTGATGAGGGCTTCCCAGCATCTAAGAAGAGCCAGTCATTCAAACGACAATGACCCATAATACCGTAACAGGCAAATAACTTAGATCAACCCTATAAAACAGTTATGATCCCCAGGTCAGCTCATCTTTCAGGCCCAGATATTAGGTTTAGTAGGAAAAAAAAATCAGGTAAAGAAGTAGTTTCATTATTTGTTTCAAAGTGGAGTGAGTGATTTTTTTTTTTTTAATTAAGGGGTCTTCTTCACCCTTTGAATTTGTGGCAAGAACACTAGATTAGGGAAAAGAAAAAGAGAGCGGAAATCCTGTTTGGCTAGAGGTTGAGGTTTGATGAACCAAAATGAAATTGTCTGGAAAATTCTATAATTCTCAGCTGATAATGGGACAGAAAGTAAATTAGAAGCCTATAAATTGATTTTTAAAAGAAAGAGTAAATTAGATACAGCCCTCCAAACTTTATCCTTTAGACTCCCAGCACCTCTGAACCTTAATACCACATTTAATGAAATAATATTTAAATAAAAGGTGGACATAGTTTCCCTCTAATGAATTTTCTTATGCTTAACCTTATTTTAAATTTTAAAACATATGTAAGTAATGGGGAACAGAGGCAGTCATTTATAATAAAATTTTTAAAGGAAAGAAAAATTTTTATTGATAGGCAGCTTCTTGGATTAAAATTTGTTCATTAAAATGTTAAAGACTTAGAATTAGGATGTTAAGAGAACATATTAAGCTGTAGTACTCATGTGATATTTTTATGTATTTGCAGGCTTATAAAATCCTCCAATTTATAGAGATTTCCCCCTTGACATTACCTTTTAGGAAGTTTGTCTAGAATAAGAGCTGTCTTCAGTAGCTTTACACAAATAATATTTACATTTAAATATTAAGTGGTCATGAAAACAATCGCTATTCCTTCCAATAACAAATGATATTTTAGAAATACAAACACAAGTTTATTCCTTTTTTGAGGATTAACTATTAGCTTCTTAAAAATTTTTAATAATGCTTTAGAATTCCAAGAGAAAGGGAAATCTTTCTTTAAAAAGAGGGAATTTAAAAAGTAAACTGTGCCTTTTTTTTTCATTTCATGATTGAAAATCTTGTTTCTCAGTGAGCTGCCTTTCAGCTAATCTCAGATTTAGTGTGAAATTTTTTGTTTCTTTTTTGTTTGTTTTCTGTATAATCAACTCGTATAAGACTAAAGACAGTTTACCCCAGTGAAGATCATCATTTAACCAAAGCTCAAATATGTAAGATATTTTATTTATGAATAGAAAACATTAATTTTTCATGTGGCACAAAGGAAATATAACTTTCCAGAGAGATATGTGATGATTCATTAATATGCTCATTTTTGGGAGGGGTGCCACATTCTTCTAGTATTTATAAATTCATTCCTTAATTTGAAAATAAGATCTCTTTTGGAATTAACTTTTTGGTTAGAAATATAATTGTTTTCAAAATATTTTTCCAGATACAATTTTAAACTGAGAGCATTTTTTTTTTTACTAACATAATTGTAAAAGTTTATATTTTAGCACTAGGATAATTTCATCTCCATTTTTCCTTTCTATATGTTCATAGATTATGAAATTTATAGATCTTTTTTGAAATTTATAGATCTTAATATAGCACATCAAAATAGGTTCTTTTATTTGTGATATTTATACTTACAAAAGGATTATACATGACAATAGAGACTGTTATTTACTGCTTTGCTTCTTCACAAAAATATTTTTGTTGTGGTTTTTATTTTTACATGTAAGAGAATCTTATAAGAAGTCAAAGTAGTAGATTCTGACAGTTGCTTGAGGAGTTACATTATAGAATTAAGTCAAATTTATGGAAATTTCCAGAAATGATTATAACTCAAAAAATCAGATATCCCCCCCAAAATAAAAAGTATAAAACCCAGGTCACCGAATTGTTCCAAATTAAATTTTTTTTCAGAGATTTCACAAATCTTTCATTGTTTCTCATACTTTGCATTGTGACCATCAACCTGTTGCACTTAAGGATGCTGTGTCTCCTGCAGAAAGGAGAGGAGACCTCAGGTGATTCAAATGCATTTCTTGAGCAATTGCTCTCACGTTCTCACTGCCACTTCCTGGGCAGACAGGCACAGCCCAGGAGCAATCTTTCCATATATATAAGGGTTTTTTTCTACTCTTCCTCTTGTTTGTTAATATGCACCCATATGGGAAAAAATTCGGCTAGTACAGCTTTCTTTCTTCTTCTTTTTTTTAATGGAGGCTTTATGGCAGTCAGGAAGAGAAGCTGATGCCTATTAATTCTTTCTTTTCAAGGGGGTCAGAAGTATATTTTTGATGCCATCCTCTCTTGGAGCTAACATACATTTACTGAAGGTAGGGAAGGGAGGCCATGGTCTTAAAAATCCTCAAAAGGTGAGGGAGAAATGTCACCAGCTAATAAGTGAATGGAGAGTATCGGGTAAGGAGACATATGGGTTGCTTATTCCAACCTCTTAGCTCAGTGATGTCATCAAAACCCTGAAATTGTATGCTCAACATCCGTCCACATGTTAATTTCACTATGGTATTTTTGTTTGTACACATCGGTATGCACACACACACACACACACACACACACACACGCTATCACAAGCTGAGCCACTCGCTCACCTTTCTCACTTGGACGGTAGAACTTAACCATTTGTAGCTCAAAGTACCCTAATGTCAAACCATAGTCTCATGCTGGCTTAAGCTGTCTAGTATCCCAGAAGATATAAATTCTTCTAAGTTTCATTTAAAATTAAAGTGCAGTTCACCACATAAATAAGGTAAATATTTACATTATTTTTGACATAAGATAGTCTTTTTTTCAAAAGTAAGTTACCCTCAACTTTGAATTAAACCTTAGAACCCTTTCTGCCTCCTTAAAAAAAAAAAACCAAAAAACCGATCATGGAACTGCAGCTGTCAGCATCTGACAATGCTGAATCAAAACATCATTAAATAAATAAAGATTTAATCTCCAACCTTGAATATGGGGAAATCCCAATAATGATGTGGGAAAGGCACTATCTAAAATTATTTAGCATCAATAAAAAAAAGCACAACTGTTAAATTTCTAAATCCTGTGAAAAGAAAAAGAATACTGATTTTATTTTCTCTTAGTAAACCACCTTGAGATCTTTAGAAGGAAAGCAATAGATAATATAATTATAACCTTCAGTGTTATAATAACCATTATTTACTGATATTGTTGTTGAAAATATTGCCAATGAGCAAAAAAGAAAATAATATATATTTCAGCATAAAGAAAGAAAAAGTAAAATATTTTAAAAGGGAAAGAAAAAATCTGATGATAGGAAATTAAATTTGGAGAATTACTGGAGGCAGGTTTAAACACATAATATAAATATATGAAATGCTTTTTTATACCACTGTCTTCTTGCAGGAGCATATGTACATAAATATAAAATTTATAGACTGCAAGTATTTTTAAATTGATATTCAAGCTTATTTAAAATTTCACTGCTGTTAAATTTGTCCATTATATTTTGGTAAATTTAGATATCAGTATTCTCTGAAAAAGATTTTTTTTTTCGAGACTGGAAACAGGGATCATGAGGGGAAAAGGTCAATTCATCCCTCACTCTGATAATTGGATTAAGGGCCTTCTGAGTCATAACGATGGTTAACTTTTTAAAATCTTAATTACTCCATAGTGACACAATCCTTGAAAAAGCAGTAATAATTTTTAAATATCTGAAATTCAAAAAAAAAAATACAACTTTAGAGAAGAAATTTTCTTTTAGGAAAAAAAAATGTTAGCAATTTCTACAAAAACAAACAAAAAAGTCAAACTTATTTTATCAATATATTGAAATGAAATTTAGAGGAAATGTTCCTTTGGAGGAAGTTTTCAATAACTAAAACACATATTTCATTTTGGGAAGGCATTCAATAGAGTGAAAAAATGCTAACATGTATGAGGAAGTTGAGTCTTAAAAATAGTATATTGAATTTTTAGCTCAAAATTTTATTAACAAATTTGTTTTTCCTTTTTGGTTGTTGTTGTTGTTGTCAAGGGATTTTTGTACTCCTTTTTATTTATCTTTTTTTTTTTTTTTTAAATCATATTGATAGAACTACATCGACCTCAAAACTGTGTCCCTTCTTGTAACCTGGCTTGGTCTGGCCTTCTCAGGGCTAGTGAATTAATGAATGAATTCATAGCTGAAAGTCTTCTGTGTTAGAAGAATTCCCTGCTGCTCATATGTTTGCAGCAAGACTATGTTTTACCCACTAGGATACAGTAGTCACTTATTTTTCTTTTTTCTTTTCTCTTCACTTTCGGGATATATCCTTTTCTTCAGAATCTCTTATCGGGCTGCCCAAGCCCCACCCCAAATTAGCCAGTCAAAAAAATTTGTTGTCTCCTTTTTTTTTCTTTTTCTTATTTTTTTAGATTTTTTCCTTCGCAAAGCAAATAGCTTTTACTTAGAGCCAATTAATAGTCAGAGCTTTTTATTGGGACTACTGTGGTACTTGCACATTTGAGACCCATTATTATGCAGCTTTGGGTCCAACAGTCTTGGTGAAATATCCAAATTATCCCAAGTAAACATTTGATATAAACAAAGGTGTGAGTCCCACCCTGTTCCTAGCAGTGCCGAAGCCCCTGTTTATTCTCAGGTTCTCTCTAACAACAGAGGGGCAGAGGACTTCGTGTGTATCCTCGGGGAGGCAGGGAAGTGTGGTGGCCTCCTCCAGACTCAGGATGAAAGTTCTCAGGTTTCTGTTGCTTTATGTATATGAGATGCATCTCTTTATGAGATGCATCTTTTCCCCCAAACTGTCTGAGGGGATGTTTGGTCCAGTTTAATTTATGGTTTTACAAACAACAGTTGAATCCATACCGACTGCTATTAAGCAGTGAGTGATATGTTTTCATTGATTATCTGACTAGAATCAATTGTTACATCCTCCCTCTCCCTATGCAGAAGTTGATGCAATATTGTTCATGTATTCTTTCATTTGTTCAACAAAAGATCCTTCTGGATGATTAGTCAGATGTTAGATGTAAATGAGAACCTACTTGTTAATGTCGATCTTTGAGTTCTGTAGGTCCGTGCATTTTTAAAAGTGATCCTCAATCGTCAGATTAGTATGTTTAAATTTTTAAATACAATTACCCCTCATTAGTTTTCTTTTAACAACAGCAACAAAAATGGTAAACCTTCGTGGGGCATAACCAAGCAATGCTTTTGCTATTCATATAGTCATTGAATAAATTTTAAAATTGCTTGAAAATGTGCTTTCGTGGACTAACAAATTTCCATCTTTCACCCACAATGCGCACACACACACACACACACACACACACACACAGAAATCTATCTCCCTGTTTACATAATCTTCCACATTTGTTTGTAGGTTGGCCTGAAGAATGAGCCAATTCCCAAGTCATTTAGTATATGCTGATTCAACATAGAATCTTAGGATTTTTATGGAACTGATAGAGACGATTGAGATCATCCAGCCCAAACTCTCCATTCTACATAAGGACAACCCGAGGCAGACGGAGAAACACCATCTTGCCTAAGTCCACAGAGAATTAGTGACTGGTCTAAGGTCAGAACCAGCAAGCCTAATGAGGTCTGGCTATGGGCAGATTAGAGACGTGATGCTGAGCTCCTGGGCAGAACAAGGAAAAACAAGCGGAAAAAGAGAGGGCATTTTTTGGAGATAGAATTATCAAAGACTAAGGATTTTCACCCCGTCTCTGCATCATCCAACAGAGTTGATCAGGATAGCTCTCTCTCTCTCATTTTTTTCATTAAGTTCCCAAAAGGAGAGTAATTGAGTAACCTCCCTTCTCAAGCTCAGAAATCAAACCATTCCCCTTCCTCTTCATAGAATAATACAACAAACGTTTATGAACACCCGTCATGTGTAAGCATGTGAGCTTGAGGACACATACTAGCAACAGAAGGACAACTCAGACGATGTCTACGAAAGCACCTGGCATCCCCAGTAGATGTTCACTAAATGTGCTTACTACCTGTAGTAATCAAGACAGATTTAAACAGCAACTAATGTAAAGCAGCCTATATCAAGTTTAACTAGAGGTCAAAACAAGTGGCTGTGGTCCTGAAAGAAAGGAATGCTTAATTCTGTTGGGGGTTCAGGGGTTCAGCACATGTGAGCTGGGCCTCATAAGTTGAGTAGGATTTAAAAAAAAAAAGATTTTATTTATTTGACAGTGAGAGGACAAGCAGAGGGAGCAGCAGTGGGAGAGGGAGAAGCAGACTCTCTGCTGACTACGGAGCCCAAAGTGGGGCTCAGGGCTCCATCCCAGGATGATCATAACCTGAGCTGAAGGCAGACTTTTTTTTTTTAAAGATTTTATTCATTTATTTGACACAAAGAGAGAGAGATCACAGGTAGGCAGGGAGGCAGACAGAGAAAGGGGGAAGCAGACTCCCTGCTGAGCAGAGAGCCCAATGTGGGGCTCGATCCCAGGACTCTAAGATCATGACCTGAGCTGAAGGTAGAGGCTTAACCTTCTGAGCCACCCAGTGCCCCTGAAGGCAGACGTTTAACTGACTCAGCCACCCAGGATTTTGATAGATAATGCATAAAAGTAGGTCTGGCTGTGGGAACCCCACTGCTGCCATGGTGGGTGCACCGTGTATTCTAGAAGTGCTGGGTAATACTCTGTTATGGGGGCACTGGTGATTGGGAATAGTAAGGAGGAAAAGCACATTACAGAGAGAGTTAAGGCCCAGATGCAGAGGAAGTCGAATGCTGAGCAAAGGACTGTGTGCTGAATTTGGAAGGCACCACAGAAGCCCCTGAAGCCTTCGGACTAGGGAGTTGCGCTCTGGTGATCCTGTTAGAGGCTGGTCTGGGAGAGCAAGATAATGGAAGCAGGTGGCTCAGATTAGTTTGGGTCATTAGGAGAGACCTACCTTCCTTATACTGCTTTGAGGGAAGTCAAGACAGGGTCTGATAGAAACTCACGTAGGGTGACGCCATTCGCGCCATCACAGAGCCTGGTGTTCTGAGATGCCGTGTGGGCCTTAGTTAGACTTCCCCGTAGACTCAGGGTACCCGATACTAGTCAGCGTGATCCAAGAAGCAGCCAGATCGCTGGGCATGCTGCTCTTGTGTGTGTGTGTGCAAGAATGGCCTCCAGATGTCTTCATGCCATTATGTCTGGTGTCTCGCATGTCTGCTCTCCTGGCTCAGGTCTGCTCCTTTTAACCTGGAGGAGGCGTAACCTCTCAGGTTCTGAATCATCTTGTTCCAGGGGTCTTGGATGTAAACCTCTCTGATAAGAGCTCTTTTTAAAATCTCAATTTTGACCACCTGTGTACTGACGGAGCCGTTTCCTGAGCTGGGGTCTTTTTCCCTCCACACTCGATCTCAGTGAGGGTGACTTGCTTCTTTTGCATCCCTATTTCTGTTTATACTGGTCTGTGCCAGTAGGAAAGTGTCCTTCTGTGGGTCTCAGGGTGGGAACCAGGCCCCCCTTTTATTTCACGTCCCCTCATCACACCCCAGCTCTCTTCCTTTCTTGCTCTGTTTCCTGGCACTCTGTGCCTATCCGTTTCTGCCTTTGCTCCTTTTTCCTCATGTCATTGTCCCTCAGTCCTCTGCTTCTCTTAGTCCTCTTGGCTTCAGTTGCTCTTCCCCTCAAAATTTCTCACACATATACCTGAGCTCTCTGCTCTGATATCTCCGTATGGTGCCTTGGGGTCAGAGTGTGGGGGGGTGACACGTCAGGCAAGGAAGTAACTTCTGCAAGTGTGGACAAGACTCAGCCAGATCTCAGGATGATGGGGGTCGTCAGGGAAGGAGGCCGTATGTGTGTGTGTGGAGGTGGGACCATGATGTCGCATTCACTCGTCAGCCTGGCCGTGTGTGTATCTAGGGAAGCAGGTGTACTGCCGGGCGGAGACCCTGAACTGGATGTTGAAGGATCGTGGTCTGATTTCTTACATAACTTTGGATAATATAATGGTTTAGGAATTAAATGGAATTTTTTGTTAGTGAATAGCACCTACAATCTCATTTCATTTTTATATTATTTCTATCTTCAACTATCTACCCATTTACCCCCTAATTCTTATATCTGGATTTCTGGATAAAAATCTCTGGAATGATATTCACCTAATGATAACAGTGATTATTTCTGGATGGTAGGTCTTAGTGTGATTTTTTTTTTAAACTTCCTTTTTGATGTTTTTCTGTACCGTTTAAATTCCTAATAGGAAATCAGAATACCAGAATGGAATGAATGTTGGCTCAGATCACAACAGCCTTTATGTGTCCCTTACTACTTAATCTCTTTCTGTTTATTTTTTTTGTCGTATATAAAAGGAGGAGATTTTAAAAGCCCCATCTGGCTCCACAAATCTATTATCTTTATACAAAAATCATTTTATTGCTCTTGCTTTTAAAGATAGGCTATGTTTTTTAAAAAAATAGTTTGTGGTTTTTTGGCATCCAGGTGGCTCAGTTAGTTAAGTGTCTGACTCTTGATTTGGGCTCAGGTCATGATCTCAGGGTTGTGAGATCGAGCCCCACATTGGGCTCTGTGGTGGGAGTGGAGCCTGCTTAAGATTCTTTCTCTCCCTCTTCCTCTGCTCTTCCCCCACCCAATTTTAAAAATAAATAAAAACTAAAAATAGTTTGTGGTTTTAAAGATTTCCTAGGCATATATAAATAGAACAATAAATGGATGGATGGATGGATGGATGGATGGGGGATGGATGGATGGATGGGGATAGACACTCAAGATATGACTCACATACAAAATGGGATCATACAACCGTTTTAAACAGAATTGTTATGTTTAATTGTACTTAGATTAAAAGAAGAAATCAAAGAAATTACCAAACTTCAAATGAACATTGCTTTATCACGAGAAATATCATTTTGTATAATATCCCTTCTAAGGCCAGGAAGAAATTACGACATACCTTCACATGTTGTCACCATTACTTTTGACCTCACATAGTTCCATGATTGATTTAGATCCTGCCATGTAAGCACTTTTTCTTCCTCCCATGTCCTTTGCTTTCATTTTGGTTTTTACTGTTTTATCATTTACAGTATGTGTGATTAGTTATATTATTATTGTTCATATCATTCTGTAGCCATGATTCATAACTATTGTCTAGTGTTTGCTTCTTTTTTATATTTTATTACCATAGCTTTTCCATCCTTGAGCTCTTTATTTGGATTTATTGCTTAATTGGCCAGATTTCACTGTAAATATTTTTATCTTTTTCCAAATAACTTATTGGTACTGTTTTGTTGAGTTCATATATATATATATATATATATACATGTATATATATATAGCCTTTGTATTCGACTATGTGTTCTATTCTTGGATCACACCTTATTTCTAAAGAACTATATAGTTATGTTTCTGTTCTCTTTCTGGTATTGAGTATTATTGTGGAGATGGCAGTCAGTGTGATTATTTCTTCTTGTAAGTAATTTACATTTTCAGACTGAATATATGAGAAGTATTTTCTTTATCCTTGATGTTATATTTTGATGTTGTGAGTTTTACATTCAGTATTTCTAGAACCCAGTGAATACTTTTCAATAGAGAGATTCAATTCTGTCTGGCTTTATATTATTAGCTGTAAAACCTTAGCAAGTTACCAAATCTCTGTATGCCTCTGTTTTTTGATCTGTGAAATAGAAAATGATTATAATACCTATCTCATAGAATCCTTGGGATGACTTGATTTAATGTGTATCAAGTACATAGAATAGTGTTTGACATATAATAAACACAATTTTCAAGCTTAGCTATTTTTTTAAAGAAATTTTCTTGTGTTAGGTCTTTTAATACTTTTTCCCACTGTATTTATTGAGTTTGCTGCTTTAAAGATATCAATTATTATCAGTATTTTTTATTATTTTTATCCTCTATGCCTGTTGGCTTCTCCTTGATTTGTTTTAATTTATCTTTTCCATATGCATACACTATAATTATCTCAGTTCTTTATCCTATAACTGTCCATCTGTGTCTGTGCTGTCCTTTGGTATTTTTATTTATTAATTTTTAGTGATACATTTTGGCATCCATTTGTTCCCTTAGATCTGATCTTTCTCATCTCATTCTGTTTCATTATGTTATAAATCATGTTCTTATTAGATTATTCTTTAGTTAAATGCATAGGTGAAGAATTTTTCTTCTTTCTTGAGTTACATTTTCTAGGCTGATTATTTGTGTGTCTTTTCCATGCTGTTTTAGTGCATGTGTGTGTGCGTGCGTGTGTGTGTGCATTTGTGGACCTTCTGTATACTTGCAATGGTGCCCTTCTATTTCTTTTTATCTTGATCAGGCTTTGACACTTCTATGCATGTTGTATTTTCTCTCTATTTAGTCTTATAGTGTTAGTGATGTCTTCACTACCATCTCACAGTAGTGATGATTTTTTCCTTAGGGTCTACAATTTTAGAGCTGTCTGTTTTTTCCTATAGCCTGAGAGCAAGGGAGCACACAGGACTCAGCTAAGGCAGGCTTTGCTAGACAGAAGGAGTTCTTCTTTCCCTTTGGAGATTTTATGAGTTGTACTGTACCAAAGTTCACAGCATCTGATTTGGGGAGGGGGTGGCACAGATCTCCTGATGGATAGATGATCTCTGGCTTCAGATCAATGCCCCACTCAGGACAGAGCCCTGTGGTCTTCCCTTTCAGCTTGGCCTCTGTTTCTCTCAAGCAGCTGCTTGTGTCTGTTTCCTCTACTTCGCTGGGAGGAGGAAAAATACTAGCATATCCTCAATTTGCTTCTCACTAGGTTTGGAATTTTAGGTGAGAATTCTCATGATTGGCTCAACTTATCACCATAGCTTTTGAGAAGTCAGGATGCAGTTAGGAACCTTCCCATTTTGCTGCCTGACTCCGCCCCAGAATTGATTTCTTTCTCAGCTGCCATTTTTTGAGTCTTGTAGTATTGGCTGTGCCTCTCTCCTTGCAAGTTGTTACTAGAAAACTTTGTTGTTATTTCATTAGGTATTGGAGAAGGAATTTCTGTGAGGTGATTCTCTCTTTTCTTAACTCATGGTCTTTCTCTGGACTTCATTAGCTTCTATCTGTCCTGTTTTAATCTCTTAGGAATATCGAGGGGCTGATAATAAAATTTAAAAAATATGGAACTATATTTAGCTACAAAATGAATACATGCTCATTTCAACCGTTAAATAATACAAGGATGCATCATTACAGAGTTCATATTTTTCTCCCAGCAAGTGCCCCATTTCCATTTCTGTGTGATAACAGCTTGAGTGTGGGAGGTTATGTCTTTAAAAACACAAGCACCCTTTAGAATCAAGGTACAGTGTGAATCTATTATACCAGTAATGTACACACACACATTTGGTTTTGTTGTTGTTTTGTTTTGTTTTGTTTTGTTTTGTTTTTTTGTATAACTAGTTAATTTGGTGCAATGTTCCCAGAGTGGTCTTGGGAGATAATAACTTGAAGAATGTTAGCTCCATGAGAACAAGGATTTGGACTCCTTCTTCCCCTACCCCCAACACACACAGCTAGCTATATCCTCAGTACCTATGGCAGCCCCCAGCCCATAGCAGCATTCAGTGCATTTTTGTTCAATAAATAAACAAATGAATGAATAACAGGATTTAGGTGTTTTTATTTTGAAAGGTATTTGTACCACTTGTCATCGTCAGCTTGGGCTGCTGTAACAAAATACCATAGCCCGGGTGGCTTAAGTAGCAGACATTTATTTCTCACAGTTCGGGAGGCTAGGAGTCCAAGATCAAGGTCTTGGCTAATTCTGTTCCTTGAAGGCCTAGCTTCCTGGCTTGTAGACAGCTACTTTTCTCACTGTGGGCTCACATGACCTTTCCTCAGTGCATATGCATTGAGGGAGTGAGCTCTGGTCTCTTCTTGTAAGGACACTAATCCCCCTGTGGAGCCCCATCTTCATTACCTCATCTAAACCTAATTACCTCCTGAAAGCCCCACCTCCCCATACCATCATATTAGGCTTTAGGGCTCCAACATATGAATTTGGGGAGAGTACAAATATTTAACCCATAACCATTTGAGGGCAGTAGATAAAGACTGGGATATATGAACATGTCTAGGCTATTTGAGTTAGTGTATGTCCTCCAGCTATATCATCTTGATTATTGTTGTTGGGGGCTTGTGCACCAGGAGATGCATGGGAAGAATCCCAGTAACGTGGATCTAGAAAGAGATTTGAGTCTGGGTCTGGGTTTTCCACTTTGGCTTAGTTTTTTTTGTTTGTTTGCTTTTTGTTTTTGTTTTTGTTTTTTGTTTTTTGGCCTAGTCTAGGTTAATTATGTTATAATATTCTTGTGAGAAGTCAAGATTAGAGGTGTAACCCAGATGGGTTGTTTGATTTCAGAGATGAAACTTTGATCATCCAAGCTTTCTGAAAGCTGTTTTGCAAATGCATTGAGGCTGGATGTGAGATTGTGGACATTTTAGTGCCCCCTCAGCTTCACTATTAGGAAACAGATGTAGAAAAGTTCCATGCACCAAGACTGGCAGAATCCTAGTTTGGTCAATTTAAGGAGATGCAGCTACAATTGACTCCACTTAATATTTCCTCCTGAGGATTTTTTTTTAATTTCTTGGTCTAAAAGGATAGTAATATTGGAAGTATATGTTTGCTATTAATCAGATTCCATACGTCCTCTGCAAGGATAAATAAGTATCGGTAATGAATGAAGCAAATCTTAGTTTGGTGAACTTTGAAATCTTGAGTGAAAAATGAAATAAAATGTGATTTTATTTTTATTACTCTTAGTACTAAAAAAAAAAACTTAGGTTGTAATTTTATTGTTTTGTATGTGGCTTCCAAGCATCTTGTCCTGTTAGGGTGCTGTGTCTTTTTTTGTCTTTTTAAAAACATAAAGGAATTATGTTAATTTGGGGAAAATGTCATTCCAAGTAGAAAAATGCATACAGAAGGAGATACATGAAATTTGTTCGTATTCCTAAAGCACACTTTTGTTGGCCAGCTTGAAGAATAATAGTGTAAGTGATGGGTTATAGAAACTAATTTGGAAAATTATTATTGATATTTCAAAATTTTGTGGCTTACTCTTAAAAGCTAAAAGCTTATTTTGTTATTATTTTGTTTTATTTTGTTTCTGGTTTTTGGTGAATGAGTATCTGGTTTAGGGATCACATAAAGTCTGTGCCCCAATTATGCCAGATTAAGTTTACATAAAACTTTATTTTAATATGTTATTTCTAATTAAAAAAATCCTTCAAAGAATCAGACCAATATTTTTCCATGTTTATTTTTAGCTCAGTGTTAAAGTTATATAAGAATTTAATCCAAATTTACCTCTGAAAACGTAGACATGATCTATTAATACAGAGAGAGACTTATAACTGATGCCCTAACCTGATAATTCTGAGGCCAACAATTAAAAATTGTGATGCTGCTGGAGAAATATTTGAAATAAATGAAATAACATGAAGCTTTTGTGTATAAAAGTCATTATTATGTAACCTAGGCTTATTTTGAATTGTAATACTGCAACTACATGTTTCATTCTCCTTATTAATTCCCACATATATCTTACCTTATAATATGCACTGTACATGAAAAAAAATGATGTGTATTATTTTTAAATAAACTACAATTCTGAATGTCTAACAATTTCTTATTCTCTTCTTTCAAACTATTGAGAATCTATTATATATAGTTAGATATTTATTTTGGCCTAGACTGGTTGAATTTTGTGATGCTCAAATTTTTCTGGACAAATAATCTTCAATTAAACTAGATTTCCTTTATTCTGCAAAGGAGAGTGATGTTTAAATAGCATTAATGGGTTTATATGGGTAAAGGTCCACTTTATTTAGTGTTACTTTTGTTGGAATTTTGCTTTTTTGCCAGCATAGACCTGCCTGAAAATTGTGTACTTTAGCTTGTTTTTGTGGTTTTTAACATGCTTTTATTTTTTTAAGGGCCACAAAAGTCATTTGAAAGTGACCTCTGTTAATAAAATGATGGAGTCAAAAAAAATGAAACACAAAATGGGAAAAATAGTTAAAGCTAAGGTTTTCATCACCATCCATTACCCACACCAAATACAGGACCCTTCTGGTCAGGATTCCTCAAGTCCCCTGGATATAGGATGTACACCGACTCACATCACAAAAAGAAATTCAACTTATTATATTGAGTTGAGTTATGTGATTTTCCTTCTACCTATTTGATGTGATTTGAAAATTTCTTTTTTTTAAAAATATTTTAATTATTTATTTGACAGAGAGAAACACAGCTAGAGAGGGAACACAAGCAGGGGGAGTGGGAGAAGGAGAAGCAGGCTTCCCGCCGAGTAGGGAGCCCAATGCGGGGCTTGATCCCGGGACTCTGGGATCATGACCTGAGCCGAAGGCAGACACTTAACTGAGATATCCAGGTGCCCGAATTTGAAAATTTCTTAAAGTTGGGAACTTTTCAGTAATGTCTCAGAAGTTGAGACACGATGTGGTGTTTCCTATTACAAGTCAGATTACAACTGCCTTCCTCTAGCCCGAGCAGACTGTTAATTCTCTGAGCGGTAAGGCAGATGGAAGCTTGGTCTTCCTCAAGTCAGGTGCTCTGTCTACGGGTGATCCTTGCAGGATGTTTCAGGATTTGCTATGGAAAGCTGCCGTGTGTGGCAGAGTCCCAGGTAGGGCAACCGTAATTCTTGCCCAGGTTTTTCTGTGGTCAGAATGGGCAGAATGTCTCCTCCCAGGAAGGAACTTAGAGTTACCTGGGATTTCTGGGGACTGAAAGGGTAAAGAACATTGGTCTGGAATTCCTTGCACCTTCTTATCCTGTTTCTGTCTTAGGTGGTCCATGGAATGAAAGTCGACTTTTATGTTTTTTTACTGAAGGTGGTAGAAAATGAGGGGCATTTTGGTTACTAACTGGCTGTGTCCTCACGGGAAGCTCATTAAACCTGTTTGTCTCCATTTTGTCTTTTGTAAAATATGGACCATAATAATTGCCTATCTGTATTATAGTAGTGGCTTTGAAATCTAACAAAATAGAGGACACTGGAGTGTATAAAGCATTACATAAATATGAGGTATTCAGTATCATTGGTAATAATTACAGACTTTTCTGGAGAAATTGAGTGCCATAGTCCCTTGCATTCTGAAGTATATAAAAGTGCACATGTGCTCTTTGGAGACAGTGTGTGCCAGAAACTACACCAAAGAAATTAGACAGCCTTAATGAGCTGTCTTTGGTAGTGTGGATGCAGCTGATCTAAGACCCAAGGCAAACAGTATGCCTAAATGAGGATGATTGGAAACACGGAGCAAAGGACTGAATGCCAAGAACTTCGTGGCAGGACAGAAGTGGGAAAGAGGAGGAGGTCATTTCATCCAAGTCTCTGCTGGTCTCAGGTCACTTCCTAAAACATTCAAGGTACAAGGACTTCCTGTTTTTAAATATCCCATGAAGGGAGTTCTCAGAGTCTTCCTTAATGAACTTAATATACTTAGTGAAGTTCTTACTGATGTCAGCTGTACCCATTTATTGCTACATTTCAAGCATAGTTCTGCAGCCTGGGTGCTTTGAAGATACGAAGGACATTTTATCTGCATCCTAATGGAATCTCTTCTGGGTGTGTCCCTCCCAAAGCCGCCCAACTCAGATGACTTCTGAGTGGCCTGGAAGGCTAAAGCTGCTGTGAGTGGACGTGGAGTCAACCACCACTGTAAGATTCTAGCTGAAGATCAACAGGAGGACCTTTTTTGCCTAGTAAACAATAATCCTACCTCCTCTCTATATGGCTCATTAGGGTTGTTAAGACACTTTCTCAAACTTCAGTGCTTTGGCCCTCACAACCAACTCAGCAGTCACTGTCTCCACCTTGAGTATAAGGAAACTGATGCTTGAACAGTTTAGGTCGAGTCACCGTGTCCACCCAGCAACGGAGGATCAGAAGGGAGGACTGAAGCCCAGGACTTATGCATCCAAGTGCAGAGCACTAAGTAGGGATCTCTGGAGAAGCTCCCTGTGTCCCCAGTGATTCCTCAACCAAATTAGGATAGCCAGTGCTTTATGCAAAAGAGAGAGGAAGTACAACTGGAACTATCAGAGACTTCTAATTTGAGGCCAAGCAATCAATACTCATTCTTCTATTAAATACTCCCTTCTAGAAATTACATGCACCCATAAAATAATAGAATGACTTGAGAGTACGAGCCTTTCACTCACTGCGTTGGGAATCAGTATGATTAGTGCTCTGTGACCTCGGGCAAGTTACTAAGCGTCTCCAGGCCCTGTTTTCAGTATCTGTAGAGAGGGGATTGCAATAGTCCCTACTTCAGATGATTGTTCTGGAAGTTAAATGGATTCTTATGTAAAGTGCTTAGCTCACAAAAGAATGAACATGTTCAATGCATAGTATTTATTATCTTAGTTGTTATTGTATTGAGAAATTTTGCTTCATTGTAGAAATGTGATAGCGTATCCTCAGTCATATCGCTTCTTTCTGTGAATTTTTTGACTGTGCGAGTCCAGGGGATCCTAGAAGACAGAGAAGAGGAGGGGTGATAGGCATGCTGGTGTATATACACACACGCCAGGGTGTGTGTGGGGAGACCCACCTGGTATAACAGGCCTGAGAACTATGAAGTAAAGCAGAAAAGTTTTTGAGAAGACTAGAAAAGACGTCAGAGATTATTCCATAAAACTCAAGCACTTTCCTCATGTTAAAGCCCTTCAAGCGCTGATTCAGAGCCCTTGTGTTTTATTTTACTCTAATCACTCATTTTTTTTCTCTAACAAGCATTTACTCATTACTTAATAAGTGTCAGACATACAAGTGCCTTCCAAATAATAACTCATTTGATTATAAGAAGTAGGTACAGGAATACACCCATTTCACAGATAAGAAAACTGAGAAGCGATAGTATAAATATCAATGCACGTGTAAAATAATATAAAAATATAATCAGAGCCTATATATTTGCATAGTACTATATGCTTTCTCAGCGACTTTCACATGCATTTCTTTTATAAATGATTGTAAATCTTCATGATCTTCCCAGCCCATTTCAGATTAGAAGCTGTGGGCCAGAAGCTGAGGGGTGGCAATTGTGATGTTGGTGGTGACAAGCCAGAAAAGCTGATTTTGAGATAATAGATAGAATGACTATAAAAGGCAGAACTTGAAAAACACACTGGCCCACAACCGTTCCAAGTAATGGAAACAAGTTCACACATCTCAGTACATCCTGGGTGTGCGGCCCATGTCTGGGCAGTTAAAGTTCATGCTGATGGCTGCACCATCAGGACAGTGAGACGATGTTCCTCTGAAGATGACAGGAACCTATGCTTTTTTTTCAACTTGTCAACATGTCTTTTTTTTTAATTTGGGCGTACAAGATGATTCAGATTATGTATATATTCTGAGGTGATCACCACAAGAAATCTGGTTAACGTTCGTCAGCACACAGTTATAAATTTTTTTCCTCCAATGAGAATTTTAGGATCCACCCTCTTCACAACTTCCAAATACGCAACATAGTATTGTTAGCTCTAGTCACCATGCTGTACACGGCATCCCCAGGACTTACTCATTTTACATTCAGGAGTTTGTACCTTTTATCCGCCTTCACCCATCTGCCCATCTCTGCACCCCCTACTTCTGTATCTGTAAGTGGTTTTCCTTGTCTTGGTTTTGGTTTTTTAGATTCCACATGTAAGTGAGACCATGAGATGTTTGTCTGTCTCTGTCTGACTTCTTTCACTTAGCATAGTACTCTCTAGGTCCATTCATGTTGTCTCAGATGGCAAGATTTCCTTCTTTTTTATGGCTGAGTAATATCCCATTGTGTGTATACATAAATGTGTATATATGTACATATCACTCTTTTTAGATGCATTCAGCCATCAGTGACACTGAGGTTGTTCCGAGCCTTGGCTATTGTAAATAATGCTGCAATGAACATAGGGATATAGATATCTTTCCAAATTAGTGTTTTTGTTTCCTTCAGATAAATATCCAGAGGTGGAATTGCTTGATTATATGGTAATTCTATTTTTAATTTTCTGAGGAGCCTCCATATTGTTTTCCATAGTGACCGCAATTTACATTCCCACCAACAACACGTAAGCGTTCCCTTTTCTTCATGTCCTCGCCAGCACTTGTTATTTCTTGTCTTTTTGATAATCATCATTCTAATAGGTGTGATGTGATGTCTCACTGTGGTTTTGATTGGCATTTCCCTGATAATTAGTGATGTCGAGCACTTTTTCATGTACCTGTTGGCCACCTATGTCTTCTTTGGAAAACGTCTATTCAGATCCTCTGCCCATATTTTCATTGGGTTGTTATTTTGCTATGGAATTGTATGACGTTTGCATTTTGAAAAAATTAAAATAAAATTTTCTTAACTTAAAGAGTGATGAACTTTCTTTGGAAAAAAACTTAGAAAGTTTATTTCATGCACCTGCGGGGGGGGCGGGCTCAGTTGGTTAAGCATCTGCCTTCAGCTCAGGTAATGATCCAGGAGTCCTGGGATCAAGCCCTGCATCAGGCCCTCTGCTCGGCGGGGACGGATCAGTCCCTCTTGGGCTGTGTTTCTCTCTGTCAAATAAATAAAATTTAAAAAAAGAAGAAGAAAGTACTCTTAATCAAAAAGAAGACAAAATACCGATAATCTTACTACTCAGAGCATCTTATTGTGTGCATCAGTGTAGAGTTTCTGTTTTGTAAAAATAGGCTGGAGCGCCTGGGTGGCTCAGTCGGTTAGTTGCCTGCCTTTGGCTTGGGTCATGATCTCAGGGTCCTGGGATTGAGCCCCACAGCGAGCCCCACATCGGTCTCCCTGCTCAGCAGGGAGTCTGCTTCTCCTTCTCCCACTCCCCCTGCTCATGCTGTCTATCTCAAGTAAATAAAGAAAATCTTTAAGAAAAAAACCAAAACACAGGCTCATTAACCAATCCCTTATTGTTGGAAAATTTTTCAACTTAAAGAAATTTTTTTGGCCATTACAGGTAATTCAGTAAGGAAAATATTTGTAGCTGAGTTTTTGTGAACATTCTTAATTATTTCTTTGGAGGACTTACTACCAAATTATTTTTCAGAAAAGTTGTTCCAAATAGTAAAGCACTTTGGAAGGTTTTCCATTAAAAGTACTTGACATGAAAGCTGAAGCAAAGGGAGTTAGGAGAGTAAGGGGAGCTGCAGAAATGGGATCTGCTTCAGTTAACTGGGAAAGTCCTTCCATGGAGGAAAATCCTATTTCCAAATGAGGGCAGATATGTAAGGTCCTGCTATTTTCTAAGGCCTCAAAGACAAGCGTAGCAGATTCCCTTTCTCTTCCTGACCCAAACTCAACATGTAGGAATTATAAGAGTTAAAAACCAAGACTGATGCTCTGTCTTTCTGCTGTATGCTGTGTGATATTGAGATTATAGCTCTTCTGAGTCACACTTTCCTCATCAGCAAAATGGGAATAGTAATACCTGCTTCGTAGGGGCCCTTAGAGTGTTAGAATCTCAAAATAGAGATGACCTATGTGTGTTCCTTTTTTAGAACAATGAAAACCTTTTCATGGGTCAGTTATGACGAATGTAATTCAGTTATCTATTGAATGTCCTGCAGACCCGGCACCCATGTTCAAGGAAGAACTCCAACCTGGCAAGGAGGCAAGGGTTCTAATCCCAGAAATGCCAGTACCTCACCCTGAGCATTAAACAAGTCCCTTTCTCTCTCTGGAACTATTTCCCCATTTGTAAAATGAGGGGTGGTACCACATGGCTGCCATTTGCAAGATTTTAGTACAATCCTTACTGGCAACTCTGAGATGGGCTCAGAATTGGACTGATTAGTCCCATGAAGAAAACAAGATCCAGCAAAATTAAATCCATTACCTAGAGTTGCATAACTCATATTTTCATCTCCTCCTTTCTCCAATGCTGATAGCAAAGGGATAAGATGAGAGTTCATGATTCCTAATTATTACTAGAAAGAACAACTTGGAATATGGTTTTCCCACCTCTTTCCCATAAAATATTCCTTTTTCAATGTATTTTTCTCTTTTATCCACTTGGATTGCTCAATTATTTTTGGCTAGGTTGATTCATATATACAGGGATTTCTTTAAAAATACATGTGGTCTTACAGGCATCCAGCATAAAACTGAATTCCTGGGGCGACTCGGTGGCTCAGTTAAGCATCTGCCTTCGGCTCAGGTCATGAGCCTGGAGTCCAGAGATCGAGCCCCACATCAGGATCCTTGCTTGGTGGGACGCCTGCTTCTCCCTCTCTCACTCCCCTTGCTTGTGTTCCCTCTCTAGCTGTGTTTCTCTCTGTCAAATAAATAAAAAAAATTTTTTTTAAATAAATAAAATAAACAACTGAATTCCTTACTACATGAGAAAATCTTTGAGACCAGGGATATCTTATGCATTTTCCTATCCCCAGTATCTGACATAATGTTTGGCACATAATCAGTGATTAATGACTATTGTTATTAAGGGAAGAGTGATGAGCAAACAGGGATGTAGACTGAATGCAAGGTATCTGATATCTAGTCAAGTCTTGGTTTCAGACAACTGGTTTAGTAGGAGTCTAAAGAAGTAATTAGAAGGTACAAGGGAATTAGGAGGAAGCCTGGTGGAGGCAGAAGATGTTGGTTGGAACTCTGGCTCTGACACTTGTTAGCTGAGGGGCCTGAACCTCAGTGTCCTCAACTGGAAAATGGAAATGATAATGCCTACTTTGTTGCCATAGTTACATAGCATACTAGTATATGGTAGGGGCTCATCACAGGGTTGTTCCTCCTAAAGAAAGAAGACATTACAAGATGATTGTGGGGACCATGTACAGCAGGGGAGATCTGGAAAAATTTTGTTCTTGGGCATCTTTAAATTCGTGCTGCCAAAATGTGGTATTTTTTCTTCTTTGCCTTGCAATGGAATATGTACACAGACCTGCAGAAATACACAAACGTGTTTCCATCCTCAGTCTCCCATGGATAAAATGATGCATGGGAATATACAAGGTGTTCTAGAGGAGCATGGTGTTTTTCCTCCTGTGGGCACACTTTTAGCACTTCTGAGATTGCCACTTGGCAGACAATGAACACATTTTCTTGGAAATTCATTAGAAAAGTCCGGTATTTCAAGGGTCTGAAATTTGGTCCTTCCTAAAACCCAGTATTTTGGATTTTTTGTAACCTCTGTGTGGACTGCCTATTTGATCGGTGGCATGTCTGTCCATGGGTCCAGTCGGTCTTCTTTCTCTTCTTTATTTTTTTTAGGTATTTATTTATTTATTTATTTATTTATTTATTTATTTATTTATTTATTTCAGACAGCGAGAGTGTGAGAACGAGAGTGAGAACGAGAGCGAAAGAGCGAAAGCATGCATGAGAGAACACATGCACACTATCACCGGTTATGTTTGGTTACAGTATCAAAGTAGAATATCTACAGTTGTCTGAAAAGGCTATTAAAATGCTCTTCTCTTTTCCAATAGCATATCTTGGTGAGGCTAGAATTTCTTCATATACATTAACTGTAGCATCACATGGCAACAGACTGAATGCAGAAGCAGATGGGGGGGAAGGGCTTAACTGTCCAGTCTGTCTTCTTTCTGCCCCTATAATAACTCCCCCAAATCCCTTGATATCTCTAATTGAATTGTTCAGGGAATGCAAGTTTAATATCGTTTTTTAAAAAGAGCAACAGCAGCAAAGGGTGCCAGAAAGATAAACCTATTTTTAAAATGCGTAGATGAGGGGTGCCTGGGTGGCTCAGTCGTTAAGCGTCTGCCTTGAGCTCAGGTCATGATCCTGGGTCCCCAGGATCCAGCATTATCCTCTGCTTTCAAATTATTCATCCCATAGGAGTAATCTCATTACCCCATAGGCGAATTTTACCCTTCCTTCCAGGTCCAGCTCAGATGACACCTCTTTTATGAAGCCCTCCCTTCCCCAGTTCCATATTGGTCAACGAATTCTTACTCAGGACCACTTTAGTGACAGCTCAGTGACACTAATCTGTTTAATAAGTAGATAAAATATCACAATTAAGAATGTACTATATAAAATTTATGTTTAAGAGTTGCTAGTGGTTTTATGGTTATTATTTTTTAATCCTTCAGAACTTGAGACTCCGTAGTCTAGCACAGGTACAGATCTCCCAGTAATCAAACAGCTCTGGTCAGGAGCAAGTAACAAGCTTTGGCTACTACTTGCATTTGCTGCCAACAGACTACTCTAAAATATCATATTTGGGGTAATCTTTTTGTTTTTTAAGTTTTTATTTTAGTCACCCGGTGCTCGTCAGAACCAGTGCCCTCCTTAATCTCTATCACCTGTTTCACCCATCTGCCACACATACTTCTCCCCCTCTGGTAACCATCGGTTTGTTCTTTATAGTTAAGAATCTGTTTCCTGGTTTGTCTGTCTGTCTGTCTGTCTCTCTCTTTTTCCCATTTGTCTTGTTTCTTAAATTCCACATATGAGTGAAATCATATGGCATTTATCCTTCTCTGACTGACTTGTTTTGGTTAATGTAATACTCTCTAGCTCCACCCATGTCATTGCAAATGGCAAGATGCCATTCCTTTTTACCAGCTAAATAGCATTCCATTGAATACATATACTGCTTCTTTATCCATCCATCTATGGACACTTGGGCTGCTTCCATATCTTGGCTACTATAAATAATGCCGCTGTAAACATAGAGGTGCATGTATCCCTTTGTATTAGTGTTTTTGTATTCTTTGGGTGAATACCTGGTAGTGAGATTGGTGGATCATAGGGTACTTCTATTTTTAACTTTTTGAGGATCCTCCATACTGTTTTCCACAGTAGTTGCACCAACTTGCATTCCTACCAATAGAGAACAAGTGGTCTTTTTTCTCTGCATCTTCTGCAAAACCTGTTGTTTCTTGTGTTGTTTATTTTAGCCATTCTGACAGGGGTGAGGTGACATATCATTGTGGTTTTGATTTGCATTTCCCTGATGATAGTGTTGATGAGCATCTTTTCATGTGTCTGTTGGCCATCTGGATGTCTTCTTTAAAGAAATGTTCTGTTCATATTTTCTGCCCAGTTTTTAATCAGATTATTCGTTTTGGGGGTGTTGAGTTGTATAAGTTCTTTATATATTTTGAATACTAACCTTTTATCAAATATGTCATTTGCAAATATGTTCCCCCATTCCTAGGTTGTCTTTTAGTTTTGTTGATAGTTTCCTTTGCTGTGCAGAAGCCTTTTATTTTGATGTAGTCCCAATAGTTTATTTTTGCTTTTGTTTCCCTTACCTCAGGGGGAGATTTCTAGAAAAAACTTGCTGTGGCAAATGTCAGAAAAATTACTGCCTGTGCTCTCTTCCAGGACTTTTATGGTTTCAGGTCTCACATGTAGGTCTTTAATCCATTTTGAATTTATTTTTGTGTATGGTGTAAGAAAGTTGTCTAATTCCATTCTTTGCATATTTCTGTCCAGTTCTCCCAACACCATTTATTGAAGAGTATCTTTTCCCCCTTGTGTATTCTTTCCTTCTTTGTCAAAGATTAACTGACCATGTAATTGTCTGTTTATTTCTGGGTTTTCTATCCTATTCCATTGATCTATGTGTCTGTTTTTGTGTCGTTTTGATTTCTACAGCTTTGTGATATAACTTGAAGTCCAGAATCGTGATGCCTCTAGCTTTGCTTTTCTTTTTCAAGATTGCTTTGTCTATTTGGAGGTCTTTCATGGTTTCATACCAATATTAGGATGGTTTACTCTAGTTTTGTGGAAAATGCTGTTGGTATTTTGATAGAGATTGCATTCAGTGGGTAGATTGCTTTGGGTAGCATAGACATTTTAATAGTATTTGTTGATTGAGTCCATGAGCATGGAATGTCTTTCCATTTTATTGTGTCATCCTCAATTTCTTTCATCGGTGTTACACATTTTTCAGAGTCAGGTATTTCACCTCTTTGGTTAGGTTTATTCCTAGGTATCTTATTATTTTTGGTGCAATTGTAATGGGATTTTTTTTTCAATTTCTCTTCCTACTGCCTCATTATTGGTATATAGAAATGTAACAGATTTCTGTATTCTGTATTTCTGTAGATTGATTCTGTATTCCACAACTTTCCAGTAGTTTTTTTGGTAGAGTGTTTAAGCATTTCTGTATATGCTGTCATGTCATCTGCAAATAGGGAAAGTTACTTCTGCCTTACCAATTTAGATGTCTTTCATTTCTTTGTGTTATCTTATTTCTATGGCTAGGACTTCCAGTACAATGTTGAATAAAAGTGGCAAGAGTGGATATCCTTGTCTTGTTTCTGACATTAGGGAACAAGCTCTCAGTTTTTCCCTATTGAGGATGACATTAGCTGTGGTTTTTTCCATATATGACCTTTATTAAGTTGAGGTATGTTCCCTCTAAACCTACTTTGTTGGGGGTTTTTATCATGATAATGTATGCTTTGTCAAATGCTTTTTTCTGTGTCTATTGAAATGATCATACGTTTTTCATTCTTTCTCTTATTGATGTGATGTATCGCATTGATTGCTTTGCAAATATTGGACCACCCTTGTAATTTAGGAATAAATCTGATTTGGGGTAATTATTAAAAATAACACTAATATTTTCAGTTCCTCTCATATACCAACTACCCATTGTATATTATTTCACATTTGGGCAATAACCTTGTAAGTTTTCACTGTTATTTTTTAAAAGATTGTGTTTGTTTATTTATTTGACAGAGAGAGACAGAGTGAGAGAGGGAACACAAGCAGGAGGAATGGGAGAGGGAGAAGCACGCCTCCTGCTGAGCAGGGAGCCTGATGTGGGGCTTAATCCCAGGATCCTGGGATCTTGACCTGAGCCGAAGGTAGACGCTTACTGACTGAGCCACCCAGGCGACCCAGTTTTCACTGTTTTAGGGAGAAGAAATTGAGTTGTAAAGTGGCTAGGTTAGTCTCCTGAGGTCACCCTTTATATACTGACTCTAAATTAATTGTATGACTTGACTTAATGCTGCTTGGGCTCATAGTAAGGTTTTAGTAAATAGTATTTATTATTATTGTCACTATTATAATTTAAAGTGATGAACATAGGTCTTCTAGGGAATACGAAGCCCCAAGTTCTTTCTGCTATGTCAGGGTATGCCTATCATCTTTCCTTTGACTCCTTTCTGGTTGAAAACAATGGCAGAAAAAGATGGCCACTCTCTTGGTATCAAATGATATAATTCATAGGAAAGTACTTTGAACACTGGAAAGTATTCATAAAATTTGAGATATTATAATTATTAGTCAAATAATTATTAGAACATTATACTCTTCTGATTATTATTATTGATCTCTCTTCATCATTATGTTGTGAGCCTTGCTGGCTAGGAATCCTGTCATATTCTTGACATCCACAGAACATGTACTTAGGTTAAGCTTAATAAAAATACTGTGCATAATACAAATTGCATTGATTTTCTCTGAAAGATAGACTGAGAAGGCTCTGATTGGTCTGTGCTGACCCCAAAGCAAGCTGGCTCAGTGGCAACTCAAGCAAGATATATAGTTCATTCACTCATTCAAAAAGGTATATTGAGCCTCTCATACAGACACTGCTCCTGATAAAGGGAAACAGCTGTGAACAAGAGCGATGAAGTCTAGCTAAGAAACAGATAATGCCTAAATAGGAAAATTACCGACTGTACTGAGCAACGAGGAAATGAAAACAGCTGAAGTGACAGAGAGTTGAGAAGTAGGACAGAGATGCATCCACCTTGCACTTAGTGGATGAAAGAGGCCTCCAAGGACCTGGGGGGAGAGTGGTCAGCCATGTCCCGAATAAGGAGAGTCTTCATAAACACCAAGGTCATGGAGCAGAAACAGGATTGGCACACAGGATGGACAGTTAGGCCAGTGAAGCTGGAGTGTGGTGAGCAAGATGAGACAAGGCTAAGAGAAGGAGTCAGGATCCACATCATTTAGACCTTACTAGTCCATCAGGAACTTAGTTTTAATTCCATGAACAACGAGAAAGCCATTGGAAGATTTTAAGTAGAAGAATGATATGCTGACTTATTTTTGAAAACGTCTCTTTGGCTGCTGGTGGAGGGTGGATTGAAGAAGGGGAAGATGTCAACAAGGAAACAAATTAAAAGCCTATGGAGGGTAAGAGATGATGGGGGAAGATGGTGAGAAGCAGATGTATCTTTGGCACATTCTTGTGATACAGCTCCTGGACTCAAGGATGTCTGTTCTCTCAGGAAGCTGGAATGAAGGAGCATTGCTCCTGCTTCCCTAATTTTGTCCAGGGCTGGAAGATGAATGAACAAATATTTGCCTATTCAGGAGCAAAATTGGAATCTTAAGGTTGGAATTGATTAACTGTTCCATTTTATAGATGAAGATATAATGACAAAGGTGAGGTAAAGTAGTTGGTCAAAGTCCCACAATTTCTTACTGGCAACTCAAGCAATAGGGCCCTTCTAGCCTAGGTTCTTTCCATTGCAGAAAACAGTCCCTCCTTAGCGATGTTCTTTGCCCTTATTTTGGCCTAAATCCTGAAAGGTCGAGCCCAGAATATTAAGGGGATTTCCTGACAGTTGACTACGTGGTCATGTGGCTTGGTGATTGGTGGCATGGTCAATAATACGACAGGGACTGATCTTTGTTTTTAAATATAAATGTCATCCGTAAATGAAAACAAGTTTACTTCTTCCCCCCCCCCCCCCAAACTTTATGACTTTCATTTCCTCCCCCTACCCTTTGTTGCACTGGCTGAGATATTCAGGACAATGTTGTGAAATGGTGAAAACAGACATTCTTGTCTTATTCCTGAACTTAGTGAAGTGGAGGAGCTTAGCTGTAGGTTATGAACATTTCCTTAATTCCTCATTTACTAAATACTGTTGGTTGTATTTTTTTCCATGAATGGTTGTTGAATTTTAAATTCTCTTTGACATATATTGAAATGATTGTGTCACTGTTCCTCTTTATTTTGTAAATGTGGTGAATTACATTGACTTCCATATATTAAACCCATATTGCACTGTGGAATATACTCTAGTTGGTCACAATATAGAATCATTTTTATATATTGTTGGATTTGATTTGCTTATATTTTGTTAAATACTTCTGTCTATATTCATGAGAGATGTTAGTTATAATTTTCTTTTCCTGTAATGTCTTTGGCTATGATCAGGGTTATGCTAGCCTCATAGAGTAAATAGGGAAATATTGCCTTTTTCCTTATTTTCTGAAAGAATTTATAGAAGTTGTTATTATTTATTTTTTTAAGATTTTGTTTATTTATTTGAGAGAGAAAGAGACAGAGCAGAGGGGAGAAGACAAAAGGAGAAGCAGACTTCTGGCTGAGCAGGAAGCCCAATGCTGGCCTTGATCCCAGGACCCTGGGATCATGACCTGACCCGAAGGCAGATGCTTAATGGATTAAGCCACCTAGGTGCCCCTAAGTTTTTATTATTTCTTTTGGTTAGAATTCACCACTGAGACCATCTCTGGAGTTTTCTTTGGGGAAAGTTTTTAATTCCTCTCCCATAGGTAAAGGATGTGGGATTATTTGGATTTTCTGTCTTGTCTAGGACACAAATTCTATTTAAAGTAAATTGTCAAATTTATTGTCATAAAGTTATTCATAATAATCTTGTATTGTCTTTTTTAATATTTGAAAGATGTGTAGTAAGGTCCTTCTTTTATTTATGTTGTTAATTTGTATTTTCTCTCTTTTTTCTTGGTCAGTCTAGCTAAGATTAAATTAAATTTGTTGATCTTCTCAAAGAAGCAATGTTTTATTTTCTTGGTTTTATGTTTTTTTTTAAGTTTTGATTTCTGTTCTTATCTTTTTTTAAAAAATATTTTATTTATTTGACAGAGAGAAACACAGCCAGAGAGGGAACACAAGCAGGGGGAGTGAGAGAGAGAGAAGCAGGCTTCTCACCGAGCAGGGAGCCCGATGTGGGACTCGATCTTGGGTCTCCAGGATCATGACCTGAGCCGAAGGCAGTGGCTTAACCAACTGAGCCACCCAGGTGCCCCTGTTCTTATCTTTTAAAAAAAAATTCATTTATCTGAGAGGGGGATCAGGAGGAGAGGGAGAAGTAGACTCTCCATTGAGCAGAAGCCTGATGCAGGGCTCGATCCTAGGACCCCGTAATCGTGACCTGAGTTGAAGGTAGACACTTAGCCGACTGAGCCTCCCAGGTGTCCCTATTCTTACCTTTATTATTGTTGTTGTTGTTGTTGTTGTTGTTTATCCCTACATATTGGCTTTATTTCTTCTACTTTTTCTAGGTTTTTGTGTTATTTATATATTTAGTTATTTTAAAGATTTATTTTTTTCTAGAGAGAAAGAGAGATGAAGGGGGGAAAGGGAAAGAAGAAGAAGAAGAGAGAGAATCTCCAGCGGACTCTGCTAAGCATAGACGTAGGGCTTGATCTTTTAACCTCAAGACCATGACCTGAGCTAAAATCAAGAGTTGGATAATCACCTGACTTAGCCACCCAGGCGCCCTGCATTGTTTATTCAAATCTTTCCTTTAGCTGCATCCCATAACTTGTCAGATATGATTTTTTTTTAAATTATTATTCATTTGAAGCTCATCTGGGGGCTATTTTAGATCTTTTGCTGATGATTTATAATCTAATTCTTTTGCAGTCAGATAACATACCATGTATGATTATAGACTTTTGGTAATTATTTAAATTTGTTTTGTAGCTCCATTTATGCTCTATTTCGGTGCGGGTTCGCTGTGCACTAGAAAAAAATAGTATATTCTGCAGTTAAGTATAGTGTTCAATGAGTATTAATTAGATTAAGTTGGTTGATAGAATTGTTTAAATCTTACATTCTCACAATTTTGTGTCTACTTGTTCTATCAATTTCTGAGACAGGAGAGTTAATGTCGGACAATAATTATGGGTTTGTCTATTTTCTCCTTTAATTCTGTTTGCTTTAGCTTCATGTATTCTGAAGCACTGTTAATAGGCACATATCCATTGAAGATTATTATTTCTTCTTAAAAAAGTGAGTCATCATTATGAAATATTCTTTATTTTCTCTGCTAGTATCATCTGATATCACACCCTAAACTTCTTATTATTAGTGTCTATATTATATATATATATATATATATATATATATATATAATGTTTTTTTCTCATTCTTTTTTAAACTCATCTGTTTGTTGATGTTTAGAGCACAAACCTTTATATATAGTTAGATCTTGCTTTCTTATTCAGTTTGACAACAGCAGCCTTTTTAAAAAGATTTTTTAATTTATTCATTTGAGACAGAGAGAGATAGAGAGAGAGCATGAGCAGGGGAGAGAGGCAGAAGGAGAAGCAGACTTCCCACTGAGCTGGGAACCTGACATGGGGCTCAGTCCCAGGACCCTGAGATCATAACTGGAGCTGAAGGCAGATGCTTAACCATCTAAACCACCTCAGCACCCAAACAATAGCCTTTAATTGAAATGTTTAATCCATTTCCAATTAATGTAATTTCTAATACAGTTGAGTTTAAGTCTACCATCTTGTTATTTGGTTTTGATTTGTTCTATTAGATTTTGTTCCTTTTCTCCTCCTTCTTTTATAATAACTTAGTATTCTATAGCACTGCCTTAACTCTTCTATTAGCTCTTAATGAAACTACTTGATTTTTAATTTTTTGTTGGGTCTAGGAATTATTATTTGCATTCTTAACTTAGAATTTTCTTGAATTATTGTGATGCCATTTCATGTATAAGTATCTTATGTGATATTTTCAAATATGTTACTTATGTATATATTATAAAGTACATTTTTACACAACTACTTTTAAGGAAATTATAAAATTATAAAATAAACATTTATATATGTGTGTGTATATATGTTATATACATATGTTCCTCTTTGCCCCTTTATATATGCAATTTCCCTTCAGTCCAAAGGACTTCCTTTAACATTTCTTATAGTGAAAGTGTGCTAGTAATTAATTTTTTTAGCTTTTGTTTATCTAAATAAAGAGTTTATTTTGCCATCACTTTTTGAAGGAGATAGACTTTTCTTTGGCAAAATTTTTTTTTCTTCCCCGTATTTTAAAGAGGTCATTCCATTGTCTTCTGGCTTTCATTGTTTCTGATGAGAAGTCAGCAATATTTAAAATTTTTGTTCCTCTGTATGTGATTCCCTGGCTATTTTCAAGATTTTTCAGAGGGATTGGCTGGCTCAGTTGGAAAAATATGTGATTCTTGATCTCTGGGTGGTGAGTTTGAACCCCATGCTGGGTGTAAAGATTACTAAAATATATACATACACATATATATATATATATATTACTATATAGTAATGTATATATATGTATACATATATATGTAACTTAAAAAAAGATTTTTCTATTTATCTTTGGCTTCAGCAATATGACTACAATGTGTCTGGGTACAATTTTGCTTGTATTTTTGCTTCTTGAGATTTGATGAGTTTTGGGGATCTGTGGGTTGATATTTTTCATCAAATGTCAGGGGGAAAGTTGGTCATTGGGTCTTCAAATACTTTTTCTGATTCAATCTCTTTTTTCTGTCCTCCAGGACTCCAGTTATACCTATATTATATCGTTTTATATTGTCCCTCAGATCTCTGAGATCTGTTCATTTTTTTCAGTTGTTTTTGCTTGTGTTTTTTTAGTTTCTGTGCTTCAAGTTTTCTGATTGCTTCTTCTGCAGTGTGTAGTCTGCTATTAAGCCAATTCAGTAAATTTTTATTTCAGATACCATAATTTTAGAATTTTCATTTGGTACTTTTTATAGTTTCCATTTCTGTACTGAGCTCCTTCATCTGTTCTCCTATTATGTCTAGTTTCTCCTTAAAGTCCTTAATATGTTTTGAAGTCCTTGTCAACCAATTGCAGTATCAATGTTATCTCTACATTCATTCATTTTGGTTATTTTTTGCCCTTGGTTGTATTTTTCTGTTTATTTGAATAACTAGTGATTTTTTTAAGGTATACTAGACATTGTGGATTTTACATTGTTGCAAGTAGATTTATTTGCCTTACTTTAAAGAGTGTTGACTTATGTTCCGTTAAGTAGTTAATTTACTCACAGATTAGTTTGATCATTTGAGATTTGTTTTTAAAGTTTTGGGGGAGAGTATAGAGAAACTCTTATTCTAGAACTAGAATAACCCTCCTCCTAAGACTTTGCCCTTCTGAGATCTCAACTGAATGCCCAGTATGTGCAGTGAGGTCTCTCTGTTCTGCCTTGTCCGATCATGGATGTCTTCAAGCCCTCTGCAATCTCTGGAATCTTTGTTCAGCTCATAATTTCTTGGTAATTCTCTGCTATGGCTCACAGAGTTTTTTCTATGCAGATAACAATTTAATGCTCAGTGAAAGAGTCAGGGACATTTTTATGCATATTTCTGGAGTTCTTTCTCTCTTTCTCTATAGCCTCTTTCTCTCTGGTACCTGATGCACAAATTTCAGTCACCTAAGCAACCCTGAACTCCAGTCTTTACCCCATCAACTCAGGGAAATCATTCTGCTTTGCCTAAGTTATCCCTTCCTGCATCATAGTGCAGAATTTGTTTCTAGGTAGAAAGCTATAGGTGATTATGTAGCTGACATCCTGTGTTTTCCTTTTCTGAGGAATCACATTCCTTCTCTGATATTTGTCCAATGTGTGAAAACTTCTGCTTCAGTTTTATATTTGTTTACAGCAGGAGGACTAGTCTGTTACTAATTACTCCATCATGGCTGAAAGTGTAAGTCTGTAGCACAACTGAATGATTCATATCCAATTGTTCATTCACCTCCATCTTAGATAGCTATAGTTTTACCTTTAAGAAATGAAATATCTCTGGAAAGGCATGTGACTATTTATAAATATATAAAAATTTAAAAATATTTTTAATAGACAAATAGCATGACCAAGGTGACATGTAGAACTCAAGGAGTTGTTTACAAACTCTGGTTTAATGCTTTTCCCTTAAGTGTGACTGTGTGATTTTTGTGTATTTGTGTGTAAGGGAGTAAGAGTGGGAGAAAATGAATATTTAAAGGGGGAAAAGAGATCAAGTTAATAGAAAAGAAGGGAAGACATGCTGGAAAGAGCAAACCCTTATTCTTTAAAAAATTATATTGAGCATTAATTTAAAACAATTAAAAACTCTTCCTGTAATATTAGCTGCATTTTTTATGCTTTTCTGTGTCAGGCATTGTTTTAAGTGCTTGATATATTTTAATACATTTAATGTTCACAACAACTCTTTGTCAGGGGTGCCTGTATTTTTTACAGATTAGGAAACTGAAATGTAGAAAGATGGTATAACGTGCTTGAGGTTATAAGGTTAAGAAGCAGAAATTGGATTTGATTCCAGGTGGTCTGCATCCAAAACTCTACATTTTTAATGCCTCCATTGTTTTCATATCAGAGAAGGATTCTGTCTCTCTTACTCCCTCCCTCACTCCCCTGTCCCCAGACTGAAAAACAATTCCATGTTAAGTTTTGGTGAGCTATAAACACGTCACTGGGATTTTGTGCTGGAGAGAGATGCTTCATAATGGAAGAGATAGGCATTTTTCCATCCTGGAGTCATAACATTGTTCATTTCATCAGTTCCAGTCATCAGTATCGTTTTTGATATTCACTTGACCTTCAAGTATGGGCAAAAGCTGATGAGTGACTCATGGAGATTTTCAGTGCCTATCTTCTTAATCTGAACTGCTTGAGAAACCAGTTGACGATTGCAATGACCCATCTTTCCTGAGTTATAGGAAGTCGTTGCAAAAAAATCACTTCCCTACATCATTGGTAATTCACGTAAGGAGGCTTTCAGACTAGTTCTGTTTCTGATGAGGGGGTAGTGAGATTGGGAGGATGGGTAGGGATACTGATCCAGACAGAGGCACCGAGTCTCTCTACAATTTTGTTTCCACTTCTGTACCTGAGAGTTGCTATCTCCCTGGGCTGAGTGGTCTTTGAGGTTTTTAGGAAGGAAGGAGAGAGCAGATCGCAGGCTATCATTATGGCAAGATCATTTCTCTTTTTCCACCAAACAGTTGTTCCCTGAGTCATGAACCACTCTGTTCAGTGGCTGTCGAACTAAACTGCCTTTGAAATTCAAAGGAGAAAGTCTGCGTGTGCCAAAACCAAGCCCCTGAGTCACCTAGCACCGAGCAGGAAGACAGCAATGAATAGGCCTGGAAGTAGTGCCAGGATCCATACCAAGCAGCTAGTGTGGACCTTTAAGTGCCCATTCCACTGACAATTTCCCAGGTCATAAAATCTCATGTCCTCGCAGATAGGAGGGACCATTGTCTATTCTCTTTGCTGTCTACGAGTCTCCTGATTAGTGAATCATCTCCCTAAGTATCCTTTTACATGGATTGAGCCATATACTAGGGAGATCCTATTTTACTTGTAATGTCCAAGGAAACTGCATTAGACATTACAGTTTATAAAACCAAAAAGCGGAGTTTTTATTTGGAAATATAATATCATATTTACTAGGAAGACTTGAATTTAGAGAGATCTACCTCGGTCCATTTTAAAACCAGAAAACTAGTATATCCTTTTCTCTTGTCAACCATAGTTCTGCAATTATTCTACATAATTGTTATTTTTCTTTTCTTTTTGGAAGGAGTCTCCCGCCGAAGGAAGAACCTAAAGCGATGCCTAAGTTCCAGGGAAATTTCCTCTAAGACAAATAATATCAAAATAGCTTTGATTTTATTTATGTTCATTATTTTTCCCCATTAAAATCTGTGTCATCTTCAGAGATCCTGGGTTAGAATTTTTTTTTTATTTTCCCTGCACTGATTGAAGAAAAAAAATCTCAAACATTGATGCTGTTTTTTGGTTTATTTCACGAAGAATTTAAGATGGTGCTTGACAACTTATGCCTCCTATAAAACCAAGAAATATATTTTTTTACACTGTGTATGCTAAGATATCTTCCAACTGACATCTCACCAAACAGAAAAATCGAGTCGCCTTGCATCATACATTTTTGGTTAAACACTTGAGAGCTATTGTTTTGAAAGTCATCCATAATAATAATAATCACCACCTTAAAAAAGTCCTACTGAAGGATCAGGTAAATGTTGGCTGTTTCTACACTCATACCCCATCTCTTTCTCTCTCTTAGTTCCTCCAGAAACAAAGCAGAGTATCCCGCCTCTGGCAAACGGCTTGCAAAGCTCCATTGTAAGAAAATGCTGAACTTGAAATCACGAAACATCCCCATCAGTTTCTGAGGATTCCAGGATCAGAACTCAACCAGAATCTTTAGGATTTAGGGCTGCAGAGCCTAGAACATTAACTTTTGAAATGGGATGGTATTGGCTCCAAGGTTAAAAATAGAGGACCACAGCTTTATTGCTTGTGATTATGACACAGTCCCCACGAACATCAGTAAGGCTCAAATGTGCACTGAAGGCAGCCAAAGGGTAAATAAATTAAACCGAAGTGACTCAGAAAGCACACTGGGAGCAGAAATGTGCAACAATAACAAGGGATTTTGTTCTTGAGAGCAGCCCCACTCAAAACTCAAGAGAAGAGCCTCATTAGAAAACTCAACCACAGTACCAAAGTGAGCCTCATTTATAGGTTTTTTCAACATAGAAAGGAATCTATGTATTTAGGGGGCTAGGCGTCTGTTTTTGCAAGTTCCAAGCACTGGTCATACATTCAAGCCAACGCACTCTTGCTTTTAAATGAACAGAATAGCTGGATCATGTGTCCTAAGAATGTCTGTTATAAAAGATAGATGAAAATGCGTTGATGTAAAGACCTTGAGACTTGCCTGAGTCTCACTTGCTGGCTTGCTTCTTCTTAGTGCAAGCTTCCTGCTTGGGCAATGAGCTCCTACTGAAGCTCATCTTTGTAGAATATTTTTTTCTCAGTGATTTGCCTTTATGACTTAACCTTGCTGCATTTCCCTGTACCAGGACAAGGCCCAGTTGTCCATTAACTTTCACGAAGGCATCTTTGGGAGGTTTTGAAGTCCACTGGTTAAGAGGGAAAAGTGCTTTTGCGTTTGATCAGAATGTAGGCAAAAAGTAGGAAAGAACATTGCTGAGTCACATTTTAAAACAGCAGCACTGCAAACAAAGCAAGAGGGCTTCATCACTGGCTTTGAATCCAGCAAACCTGGGTCCTAACATTGGCCATATCAAGGGCACACCTTTCAGTGTCTCTAAGCTTTGTTCACCTTCTCTTTAAATAGCAACATTTATTGAGCACTTACTATATACCAGCCACTGTACTCAGAACTTTTATTCCTTGAAACCTCATAGCAATCCCATGGAGTAAATATCATCACCCCCATTTTATAGGTAAGTAAACCAAGGCTCAGAAAGGCCATAAAGCTTGCTCAAGGTTACACAGCTAGAAAATTAAGAAGACCAAGATATAGATTCCCATCAGTCCCAGTTCAGGGTTTAAACTTTTAGTCACCGTGAAGGGGGTGCTAACAACACCAAGATGAGCACTGTGAGGATCAAGATATCATGTCTGTAAAGCCACCAAAGTCATGTACACCAGGGATACTGGTTAGAAAGAGTTCACTTAAGAAGAGCCTCCTGGGTGGTTCAATCGTTAAGCGTCTGCCTTCAGCTGAGGTCATGGTCCCGGAGTCCCAGGATCGAGCCCTGCATTGGGCTCCCTGCTCGTCGGGAAAACTGCTTCTCCCTCTCTCATTCCCCCTGCTGTGTCCCCTCTCCAGCTGTGTTTCCTTCTGTCAGATAAATAAATAAAATCTTTAAAAAAAAGAGAGATCACTTAAGAAAAGAGAAAGTAAAAAATAGTTACATGATAAGGTCAGGAAAAAGTATTTTCAAAGCCTACAGACCAGAGCTTATATGTTCTTAGTAAACCAACTTAGAATTTCCTGAATATATAATTTTACTTAACAATGCCTCATCAAAATATTAAGTATGATATGTTCCGTAAATTGTGTGTGATGTATGACAAGTCTGTATCAATTTTTAGAAGGCTGGGTGACCCATAAGACAAGGAGCAGTGGCTCTGGTCTATTTGTTCCCTCTGACCCAGGCTGCACTGGTCTGCTTATTTATTTAAGTTATAGACATTTGTACAGAAATTCAGCTCAAACACCCCAGGAAAAAATGTAGGTTAACATTTGTCTGCTTATAGGACATGAGAGGATCAGAGTCCATGAAATGGAGACATAATGTTCTTTAAATCACCACCACAATAAAATATACATGATACAGAGTTACAGAGTTATTTTTACCTATAAACAGAAATTTGAATGGACCCTTACAAACAGTAAACTCAGAAACACAGCGATCAAGGGCCACTGGGGGGCTCAGTCGGTTAAGTGTCTGCCTTCATCTCAGGTCATGATCCCAGAGTCCTGAGATGGAGCCCCCGCTGCTTGGCATCGTGTTTTCCCCTCAGCAGGGAGTCTGGTTCTCCCTCTCCTTCTGCCCACCCCCGCCACTCACACTCTGTCTCTCGCTTTCTCTCTCCCTCAAATAAATAAATAAAATATTTTTTTTAAAAAAAGGAAAGAAAAAAGAAGCACAGTGATCAAAATGCTTTGTAGATTTACAGCTAAAAACGACCCAAACAATGAAAAACAAAATCCAAAAACCAAGGATTTTCAAAAGATTTTTTTTCCAGTTTCCTACCGTCCCTCTCAGAAATGTATTAAACCCAACTGTTGGGGCCACAAGGGCAAAACACACTTTCCCCCTCTACAGGAACTGTAGGTTCCTCACAGGACAAACCTTCCGTGAATACTCTCTGCTTCTGCTGTATGGACCTGGAGTCCATAGTCAGAACTCTGCCAACGGTTGGTGTGTGAGGTCGAAGAGAAGGGTGAGGTCCTTCCCCCTCTGGTGGCTAGATCAACAAGAACCCTTCCTTCAGTCATCAGAGAAAGCCATGGCTACCAGGACCAAGGAGGCGGAGTCTCTTGTGCATGCGGCTGGCCTTGTTCTAGTTCCCAGAGCGCTGATGGAATTGATTGGAGTGATTTGGTCAGATACGAATCTATAATAATAGGTCAATCCGGAGTCAAGAGACTGTGTCAAGAGTGGGTCTCAAAATGAAAACACAAGTCCATACCCTGGTTAACAGATTTTGTACCCTCTGGGGAGCCTGAGGACAGAAGACTTAGAATTCATGGTTATATCTCTTGTAAGGAAATAGTTTGCAAATTTTTAATGGTGACAATAATTCCTCAAGTAGAAACCGGGATATTTTATCTGATGATTGTCTTTTCTCCCTGAATTATGAGACTGTGGGGAGAAAAAGTCTTTTGGAGTTAAAATTTTGCATCACATTTAGTGCATGTTTAATACTGGTTTATTGAAACAAATAACATTTTTGGAAATTGAGGCTGCACTAGAAAATCCACAGCGAATGGTCTCTGTACTTCCAATTTATCTTACCTGATCTCATCTGCTGAGTTGTAAAGGCTTCCCTTCGGAAAACCAAAGCTGCCTCCAGCTGGAGGTTTAGTTGAGTCATAGAATCAGTTACGTAGCTCCTGCTCCAGTCATCTCCTTTTTTTCCAAAAATAGGAAAGGATTTGCACTCTGAACAATATAAAGTGGTTTTATGAAGTTGTATGGCCTCTGTCCTTGGAGAGCGTGAACTGGAGATGAATATTGTAGGAAGGGAGCTGAGGATGAGGCAGCTGAATGCACAGCACATTTGGGGGATAGGAGTTTTACTCTTTTACTGTTTTAATCCCTAATAAAACTGACGACTTCTCACAGCCCGGTGACCCCCAACTACTGAGTAATAGCTTTTATTATCTGAAGTTGGAGAGTCATTTTCATTGGATCAGGCAGATCATTGAGAATTACTTTTAGAATAAATAGAAGAGGATATGTGATAGAGAAGGTGACCGGATTTTATAAAGAAATGAATTGCAACTAACTGATGGGATTTGCCATGTTTTTGAAATGTGATACTGCAGACTTACTAGCCCAGCCTCTTTCTCCTTAATTGTACAAGTTTTTTTTTTTTAAAGATTTTATTTATTTATTTATTTGTCAGAGAGAGAGAGAGAGAGAGAGAGAGAGAGAGAGAGAGAACAAGCCAGGGAGCGGCAGGCTCCCTGCTGAGCAAGGAACCCGATGCTGGACTCCATCCCAGGACCCTAAGACCATGACCTGAGCTGACGGCAGACACGTAACCGACTGAGCCTCCCAGGCATTCCAATTGCACTAGTTTTGCACTTTGAGAAATAACGAGGGCATGAATAAGGAATCATCATATGAGAAATGAAGAAGTTAATCCCCTGGGGAAAATTTTTTTGTGGGAGAAAGGCTGTTGAGTATTTATCTAGGTGCGCCAAACCAAAATGGCTCAAGATAGAACCATTTTCAGAAGGCAGTCTCATGAATTTTAACATCGGGATGAGGTCTAACACTTCTATGACATTTATGATCAATACCTTTTTGGTTTTGAAATTTTTTTTGGTCTTTTGATTAGCTCAACTTGATTGATCGTGAACAGGTCCCATTTGTGATGCCAGAAACTGTGTTTCCCAGCAGCCATTTTGTGGGTCTCAGCAATAATAACAAAGAAAAATGATGTTGCCTGAGTAAACAACTCAAGTTGTTTTAAGCTCAATTAATTAATAAAATTCAAAGAGGTGTATGGTTTTTGGATGTCTGGCTAAAGATTTTCTTTCCAGATTTTAATGTGGAAGGACAGTAATTTATTTAAAATGTCTGAAAATGAAGGAGTCCATGCATGGTCTTGCTTTATCAATCTAGCCATAGCAATTGTTGGGGCAATAAGGTGGTATTTATTGTTATAGTTTTTGATTATATTTTTTCTTTTATTCTATTTTTATTTTAATTTTTTTCTTTTATTCGCTTTTCATTTTAAATTTTTTCAGTTTTATTGAGATATAATTAACCATATAACTTTAAGTGGCACAGCATAATGACTTGTCATATGTAATTGAAAAATGATTATCACAATAAGTTTAGTTAATATCCATCATTTCATATAGTTACCCCCAAAAATATTTATCTTCCTTATGATGAAAACTTTTAGGATTTATTCTCTTAGTAACTTTCAAATATAAGATACAGTAGGCATCATGTTGTACATTATATCCCCTGTGATTATTTATCTTACAGCTAGAAACTTGGACCTTTTGATGATCTTTATTCACTCATATTTTTAACTCTTTCCCGTCTGCCATTAGTCATTTAAAACAATGATGAATAAAGCTTTAGATTTTTTTTTTTTTGCGCATTTCTCCAAAAACATGGTTTTTGGAGAAGCCTCTCTTGGTCTTATAAAACGATCAATAACTTTTTTTTAAAAAGGATTTCAACAAGATGTTATTGAACAAATGTTATGTTTCACAAATGAAACCATTCAGTTCTTTTCTAAAAAAGAGTTACCTTTCAGTAGTCAGTCAGCAATATGTTTCAAAAAACACAAAGACTTTTTTCTCTTTGTATAAAGAGGTAAATATTTTTATTTGTTCATGAAAACTTGGGTGGGGCTGGGAGAAAATTTATATTTTCCTGTGTAGAAGGGACAAATTAAGTGCCTGCGGTAGGCTTTTAAAAGAGGAAAAGTAAAGCAGACCCTAGTGAGGTTTAAAACATGTATATGTATATATTTCTGGATCACAACAGCTTAAAACATGTCACAAGATTTCTGGAAGGCTTCAGATGCAAGCAGCCAGTGAGAGGACATGTGGAAGATAGTAAGAATCACAATTCAAAATGCAGTTTCAAAAAAAAAAAAAAAAAGGGCAGCTTCAAAAATCACAGTCCTTCCAAGCCTTATTCAGTCTAGTTTCCTGTCTAGAATGCAAATTGAACTGAAGAGTTGGACCAATTATTCAGATAATTTAAAGGAAAAAAAAAAATCCCCTCACTGAAAACAGAAGATTCGAGGAGACTGAACTATGTGGATTGTTTGTCCTCACTGATCAATTCACCAGATAATTGTTCTTTACCCTGAGAGTTTGAAGAGGATCATAGGATATAAGTCAGGAAGAAATTTCATGAACGTTTCTATTCTTTTCTTTTTTTTCTGCACATTCGACCTCAAATGTGTATAATTTAAAGGAAAAGAAAGTAAGACTCTCAGAGAATCCTCTTTCAAGAAAATCTAAAGTTATTTTTATGAGGGACAGACAAATGTTCCATCAAGAAATACTCCCTTCTCTCCCTTAGAAAAAGTTTTCTCAGGACTAACCCTCCAAATCCTTTCTTTTTCAAATGAGATGACAAGATTTAACAGAGAGTAGAAGAGATTCATTAATCTCTTTGTCCCGGTGAAGTGATACCCTGTGGTTTTGTTCACATGGTATTTGTATATTCTTATGAATTAACAATGTAAATCAAGAAAGGAATTATACCTGTGTGTTTAGTGCACAGTAACAGGGGTAGTTATTGATAAATGTGAAACAGCAAAACTATGAAATTATAAAGGTTCAGAAATTCAAAAGTAATTACATTGTTCTAGTCAGCTGAAGATAGATGATCTTTTAAAAATATTTTTTAAACCCAGTATGAATATCTTAAAAAAAATTTTTTAAGTAAATATTCACAGAAAACTGAACTGAACTGCAAATTTCAAGGTAAAAATCAGGTAGATTAATAGTTCTGAGATATATCAGATATTTAAATTAAAGCCAAGTTTGAAACTCATTCATGCCGGAAATGAATACTGCCAAGGCCTGTCATGTGTCCTATTAGGAAATTAGAAGCATAATATTTAAAACAGAAATAGTTAAATGAATATAAAAAGAAAGCTTATTATTTACTCACTTGTTCTTCAAATATAGACTTGTGGAATACATTCAATAGAATCACATTATTTCTAATATTGTTTTAAGAAAGTTTCATGTACATGCAAAATTGAAAAGACAGTTCTTCTCCTGATAAAAATATTATCAAAACAATGTTTCC
The DNA here is from genome assembly GCA_004023965.1 of Spilogale gracilis. Classification (NCBI taxonomy): domain Eukaryota; kingdom Metazoa; phylum Chordata; class Mammalia; order Carnivora; family Mephitidae; genus Spilogale; species Spilogale gracilis. Next base: position 230,066 of record PITA01000504.1, read on the forward strand.
AAGTTTAAGACATGAAATGGTTGTTACCTGTTTACAAAAAGACTAAACTTTGTGAAATTAGATTGACAAAATATAGAAAGAAAACAAAACCAAAAACTAAAATTTCCCCAAGTTTGACTTTTAAGATCTTCCATTATAATTTTATAATATTTGAAGATGGTTTTTCAAGACGGTTAGTTAAATACTTTGAACTCTTAATATAAGCTTTTATAAAACCTGTGGCAAAACATTGACCTTAGTCACTAATACCGAAATTTATGTTACTGTTAAAAGTGATATAATTATATATTTTTAACTTCATGTATTTTCAGAATTAAAGTAAAAATAGATCATCCTAAAATAACTTGAAAAAGTAAATTTTGATTATTAAGAAATAATCCATTTCTTTGGCAATTAATTTACAGTTCAAAGAAAAAGGAGATATGACAAAAACATAATTTTTAGGAATCATACCTTATAAATATGTTGTAAGAATGCAAGACAGTTTATCACATGTTTATGGGAACATTATTTTAAAAGAAACAACTTAATTACAGAGAGATGTTACCCCTACAAATTACATTGTTTAAATTTTTGTCAAGTAAGAGCATTTTGGTGAAGGCAAATTGATAACTGTAGACGTTTGTTGTCAATTTCATCCTGAAATCCATCTTTCATAATTCAAAAAATGTTAAAAAGACCAAAAATAAACAATTCGGGACTAATAGTTAATATTTGATCCTGTTAAAAACCAATACAATTCTTTATTTTTCCCTAATAAGGAATCACAGACAATATCTGCTTTTTAATATGAATTATTTCTAATTTGTAAGTATTTTTACTTAGGAATAAAATTATTGTAAATAATTAAAACTCTTATTAATTTTTAAACAGCTTAAATTTTTGGTTTTTGAAATAACAATATTTGCAATATTAAAAGGAAGCTGAGTTAAGTTCATTAGTTAAAAGTTTTATTTCCATGGAAAACAAGTTGTTGCTGAGCAAGTATTAATTGCTTAGATTTTTTTATTTGAATTTGTGAAAAATTGAACTGAAAAAACTCTGCATTATATCTATTTGTAAAACAATAGAAAGGTATACATTCTGGATAGAAATACTATTTAAAAACATTTGCTAAAAACTAAAAGCAATCCTAACTATACATAAAATTTTAAGATTATTTTAATCTCTTTTTAGAATTGTAAAGCAGAATAACAATTTTCAATTTGAATGCCAAACATTTAAGAAGGTTGGCATTCTGCTGCTCAGATTTTTGTCCCTTTTCCTAGGAATAAAAACCTTTAATTTACTTCAATTTATTTGTAAGTCCTAAAGATAGAATATACATTTGAGAACTAGTCACATATTTATTTAATGGTCCTTAAAATTCTATAAAAACAAGGGATTTTTGTTTTTACAAATAAACAAATAAACTAGTAGCAAGAAACAGAAACTGTATGGGAATTTGAACTTTTCCCACATTTTATTTTTTGAAGGTTGCTGAAACAATGATTTCAGGAAAAGAATTCTTTTTATTAGATTAAAATAAAAATAAGGCCTGTAGTATCTTAAATAACGTTTTAAAAAACGTAGGGAAAATAATAGCATTGTTTTTAAACTTTCCATTTGCTAACTCCCAGAATTAACATGAAGCAGCTGCTGCAGATTACAGTGTTGATGCAAAATGTAACCCAAACATGGATCATAATCCTATTTTACGAAGCTAAGTATTTACATTGATACAGAAGTAAATATCACGCATCCTATGGGATAATAATAATAATAATAATAAAATGGTATTACGCAGAACATAAGAACTATCAGAAAGAATCAATAAGAAGGGAGACTAATACAGTTTCAGAACCTTCAGGTCAATGGCTAACCAGATGCATTTACTTTGCTTTACTCTCTTAATGAATTATTATCACAAGTTTGCAAACTTAAAGAGGGACAGCTCGGTTTTAGAAGGTACTGGAAGGTTACGTGACTCAGTTCTAGCTACCTGATGTTTATAAGCATTGTCAGGCATCACCCAGGCAACATAGACCTGTGAAGTTTTTTGATTTTTCAGACAGATGTACTGACATTATAAAAACCCAGTAATTGATTTTATAGTGATTATATGAAATTAAACCAACATTAAAAGAAATGTTTGGGATAAGCCCTGGTATCTCCTAAATTTGCTATCTAAATGTTTAAGTATTAGGCCTTGCTTTAAAAAAAAAATTGATCACAATGAACTGCATTTAAGAAACAATATAGACATATATATTTTTCTGAGTTAAAATTAAATGACATGATTTAACAAAAAAATTAATAGTGATATCTTATGACATAAGAGTCATAGAGGAAAACTAAAATAGCATTTTACTCTTCTATTACTATTTACTAATTATTCATTCACCAGATAGTAAAAGACATTTTTAATAGTGATGTTATATCTGTTAGCATATAATTTTTAATTAACTTTTCCAAATGTCATAGTATTAAAAAAATCTATATTCTGGTCCCTTAAAGTAGTTGCCAATGTCAGTGAAAGCTTAACACATAAATTCAGTTTATTTCTAAAATATATTTTCAGATATTCTAAATGATATTCTTTTCTTTAGATTTTTATCACAGAATTCTGATATAATGCCAACCTTTAAAATCTTGATCATGATAAATAAATTTTCAAGAAATTTTGAGTTTGTCTAATAATTTTTTATCTGTATTTAAAATAGTATTATTAGAAAATTGAAAGGACTGGCAAAGTTTCTTTTTGCCAGTTTTAATGTCAGTAATAATAATGTTTTAAAATTCTCCATATTACTCGAGAAGTTTTTGTCTTCATGACTTTTTTTTTATAGAATGCCAAATCAAAAGAAATATAAAATTATCTTTTAAAATGTTTGCAACATGCCACATAAAATAAATATCACAATGATTTTTTTTTAACTACTAGAGAAATTGGAGCCCATCTCAATGAAATTTCTTTCCTCTTATAAATACATTTTTTTCTTTTTCTGTCAGCTTCTGATGTCTTGGTTTTCATACTGATATCCCATTTTGCTGAATAACTTTGTATTTGAAATTTACCCCAAATAAAAAAGATGTAAGCATTTTCAGCAACATCATTATTGCTTTATGCTTGGCAACTGTCAACGATGTCACTTTCGGTGGCTGTATATTTTACCAAAACAACAATAACAACAAACAAACCTCTGAACTTGATTGCCTTTCACTGTCACTACGAATTAGAGTTTTAAAGGCATTTTTAATTCCCAAGATCTGTTAGACTTCCAGATGAGCACTGACTCGCAACTTAACAGATAGAAATCAGCTACCCATCCCCAAAAAAAGATCTTGTGCAAATATAAATGTTAATAAAAATGGACAAGAAGTCCACATCACTGTGGCAATTTTTCAGGCTACTTTGACTTAAAAACATTATGTTCTAATATAGATTTGTCTGAGTTAGAGCTAGTCTCCAGAGCCTTGTTAACTTTCTAAATCATTTTTTTTAACCTATATGATAGCCATGGTCAAGGAAAGAGAAATGAATGAATATGTAGAAACAAACATTTATATTTTTTTGGCTTTATGTATTTACTGTATTCGTGGCTCTCACTAAACTGATACAGCATAACCCCATTGCTAGAGCTATCCTAAACCTGTCTTAAAAGTCTCCAAGATTCATCTAAATAATTTTCAAACAAATATTATTGGCCTTTGCAATGCCATTTGACTGGCTTAATGGAAAGTATTAAGGGCTATACAATACGAGCATTTAAGGGTGTCAGTCATCTTTACTGATAACCCATACCATTCAACACATGACCACATTTCACCCAATGTCTGAGTCTATGTTTGTCATTGATATGACGTAGTTATTTGGCCAAACATGATCCCACCCCTACCAATTTTTTTCCATATTGCGAGATCTGCGAGTTGATTTACCCAGGCTTATTTTTCTAGGGAAACATATATGGGGAGGGAGGAAAGGGAAGGGATGAAGAAACATCTTTATTCCTCTCTACCCACAAACTTGGAAAGATCTAGGTAATTGCCAGTTCTGACAAAGCCTATTTGCAATCCTTTGCATTGAACAAATTATCCAGACTGCTTGACAAAATATAGTAATTTTTATAATATCACAATTTTCCAAATGAGTAGTGTCAAGTGATTCTAATGGAGTCCTGCAATGTCTTGGTATTCGAGTTGTGGTTGTGTGTGGTATTATGTTCATAATAGGAGTTCAGTCTTGCTCATTATCTCTTAAATGTACCTTGAGAAAGCTACTCTTAACTATATTTTTGTTTGCCTTGGTATTTGCTCAGTTTTCTCTGCTTCTAAGCTTTCAATGTATTGGGTGATGCAAACCAACATAGATTATGGTGTATTTAGTTTAGAAGAGCTCCATGACGAATGGTTGGAACCCCGTGGTGGCCCCATTTGAGGAGTTCATTGAACCTATGTGATGACATCTCCCTCCTCAGGTGTCATTTCTCTCTGGCTCTCCATTAAAGGCATACTACCTTGGCCATAGGTTCAACAGGCCTTAGCAACAATTTTATTTGGTGAATTCTTAACAAGTCAGAACACAGCTTCTTTTTTGTATTGGACGATTGCTATGAAATAGGAAAGTCCACAGGGTTGGGCTTCCCAGCCATGGCTACAGATGATGGTAGGTCCAGAATGGAATGTGCAGATCAATACAATCTCCAGAAACATATAATAGGGAAGATACAAGTGTTGGAATTTCTCTTTCAAGGTAAATGATTGTATTTAGTTGGTCTATAATTCAGATACAGTATTTTTTTTGCTTCTTTAAAAAGTTGGGATGCCAAAGAGAAATCATAATATAGAAAGGGCAAACATAATGTTGAATAAATAGAAACTATCGTTTTCAGATGCCAATTCATTGTCTAGGGCCCTAATTGTGATTCTGAATCTGGCGGTGACTTTGTGTAAACATCTATAGTAATTTCTTTGTCTGGAAAATGGGGATGGCACGCTATCTACCACAGATAATCTTACAGGATTAAATGAGTGATGTGTGTGGTGTGTGGTTAAATGTTTTGGGAAAGGTGAAATTCCAGTGCATAGAAGAGAATTGGATGGCAAGCAGAAGTTCAGGGTTTTTAAAGCCTATTGATTGTATGGCTTTGGGCACTTCCCTTCCTGGAGCGTTCTCCATCTCTGTAAAATGTGAAAAGGGGACTACATCATTTCCAAGTTGTCTTGTAGCTTTGACAGCCTATCTTTGGAGATGATGATGAGCATTAGGAAAGTATATACTGACAAGAGAGCAAGGTTCCAAGCTTACCCACACTGGGGGTTTGTAGAGTGCCCTTTGATTTTTCTCTGTGTACAGGTTAATGCCCTACATTTCTGTTTGCTTCTCTTGCCTTCTTAGGGGCTATTGCCCTGGAGGGTACTCCAAAATATGTCACGCCCTTGTGTGTCCAGATGTCTCGGACAGCCGGAAGGACTTTTCATCTTAATGCCCAGCAGTGAGGTATCTTGCCATGGATTAGACTGCGGGGCAAGGCTGGGTATTCGGCGACCTCAATCTCTGTGTTTCTAAAAGTTCTTCTCCTTTTAAGAACCTGTCTTGCTGGTTGAAAAAGATGAAGGTTCAAGATGGTTGAGTTTTTACTGCCTTAATTAATGTCCCCTCTCTAAACGAAATCCTAATAGTCTCGTGGCTTTCTTTTCTTCAAAAAAATAAAAACAGAAAAACAATGTGCCTCTATCTTTCAAAAGTTAGGGTTGTTGGATGCTTGGACACATGATTTAGACCTCAAAGGAGATTTAAGTTTGGTGCAGACAGAAAACAGACAGTGGATGGACTGGCAGGGGTAGAAACAACATCAACAACAAAAACCTATAAGGTTTTTTTCGACAAATACAGATTGAGTAGAAAGTAAAGGATCTCAGTTGTCTATAAGTATTTAACAAGAGAGCTCCAAGTCCTATTGTAGCAAGTGGACTTTCTAAAATGTTTTAGAAATACACAATTTATGTGTTAAACTTTCTTTGTTTTTAGCAACTACTTTAAGAGACTAGTATATAGATTTTTTAATACTGTGAAAAATTGTAAAAGTTAATTTAAAAATACATGCTAACAAATATAACGTGACTTTAAAAATAAAAAGGACCTTTCAAACATTTTCCCTCAAAATTCCTAATTTGTCCAGAGTGTGGTCAGTCCTAATAGGCACCAGCTGAGCTCATTTTCCGCCATTCTGTTAAAGGAGACCATTAAAACTAATACCAAAAGACAGGAAGACCCCATGTCAGGAGACTGAATGGATAACAAAAACTTATATACATTTTTTTTCTCTTTCCTTGCATTTATTTTCACTGTAAGATGTGTTCTCTCTGAAACTCTTAGCAGCCCTGGCCTAAAGGTACCCTAGCTACCCACTGCAAAGAGCTCTGGATTCCAACAGGAAGGAACCCCCTTATCAATATTTGATTTGGAACTGTCTCTGTAAGGTCATTTTTCTGAGTATTGGCGAGGCTCCTTGTCCCACAGCCCGCGTCCTGTTCTTTCCTTCCTCCTGCCCCTCCCATCACCGGCCCCCCTCCCCCTGCCTGGCGGGGGGATGATCCAGGGGGCAGATGGTTCACTGCTGCTTTGCAGGGCGTGTGGTGAGGGAGCCACATGAGAAAAGAAGGATGGGGCAAACTGCCAGCCCATTTTTCTTCTTCTGAAAAATTGTCCAAAAGTCTAGTTCTCAATCTTTTGGTGTTGATGGGTATTCTCTATCATATCCCTGGCTTTTTATTTGGCAGTCCCTTCTTTTGAGTTCTTTGTCATCTATTGAAGGAGATAATCAGTTCAGAAAGCCGTATGGCCTTGATAAGTCATTTTACCTCTCCTGGCTTCCTCCATAGAGTAAAAAAGTTGAATTAGATGATCTCTGAGGACCCTTCCGACTTTAAAGACCAATGTTTCTGTCACCAGGCAGGTAGAAGCAATGGATAAGTATTTGTTAGTTGAGTAAGTGGTGCTAACATTCTGTTCCTTGGAGAGTGGAATGCCTGCCTAGATGGCAGATTAGGAAACTGCTTATACTGTAAATGTTGTTTGCAAAGTAACTCTTTAGAGATTAAAAAAAAAAAATCCCTTTCCTGCGAGGCATTTAAAGTTTTTTGTAGCGTCTCTGTATGTATGTATATGTGTTTATTTTGAGGTTGTTTCTAACATCCCACTGAGTGCGGGCGGGAAGGCTTAGGTGGCGATACTTACATGGAGGTATGCACAGCCTATCCACCTCTCTGTCCCGTTCGGCCCTCTGCATTCGTGCTGGGTGGCTCTTCAGCCAATGGCATTGGCCAGGGATCCATTTCGGAGTTTTTAGATCATTATAGGTCTTTTACAGCTCTTTTTATTTCTGGCATATTTGCCAGGTTTCCTTGCTTTAAATGCTTCCTTCAGGAGAGTGGGGAGGGGAGATGGTCGGCGATTAAGTTACTTATTGACTTTTCTGGAAATTTTTGGTGCCTAAAGAAAATATTGAGAACTGTCTTTGGATTCTGGTTTCCGATGCTTCCTTTGGTCCCATTTTGGAAGCAGCCCACTTTGACTTCCTCTCCATAAATTACCATACCAAGTGTAAACATTTCCACACATGTATTTTTGTAAATGTTGCACGTGGCCATGTCGCCATGTCTTTTAGAATGAGGTTCTTCAGGGGGTGGCATATGGCTGAGTGTTGATGGCCATGCTTTACTCAGTTCTGACACTATCACATTTAAATATTGTCTACTTACACGTTTGTTATAATTTCCTTATTTAAAAAGGGGGGAAATGGAGAAAAACATAATATGGCATGCTCTGGTTACAATAGAAAGAGGAGATACTTTTATCTTGTCCCCCCTACAGTTTTATCTCAGTGCGGGGGTGGGGGAGAAATGTGTGTCCTTAACTACTTCAGTCATATATAAATCAATTAAAATGATAATTTTGAAATAGTAACATTGCCCACATTATTAAGGTGGCTTTGTGGATTCAGGGACACAGGGAAAGATGTGAAACGTAAAGGTTAAGACAGGTGTTTTCCAAGCAGTGTTGTAACCCTTAATACTGTGGTAGAATAGCCTTCAAAAGAGCTTCAAGAGTAGGAGCTTGCAGAACCCATGACTATCCCTTTTGTTTACGTCAGTTTTTGAGAGACTCATATATAGTACATGATCATTACTAGAAAAACAAGTAGCTTGTAGACAAAATTGAAGCAAGAAGATAATCTTCACTTGCTATTTCTCCTTCTGATTATTTCCTACAAAAGGACAAGCAAGACCTTTCACCCTGGTCTTTAGGACTGAGCATGATTTAAAATTTATGTCAAGTCAATTTCCAGTCTCTCCTCCTCCCACCCCCTAAGAAAATCCTCTTTATTCCTTACTCCTAGAAAACCCAGCTAATCCAGTTATCCCCTCCTCTGATGGATTATAATTTTATTTGATTGAAGGAACAGTGATTTCCCTGCCCAGAGTTTCCATGAATTTGACTCTACAGAAAATTACCACCTTTGCGTCTTGTGTAGATTGGGCTATATAGACCTGTGCTGAATGATTAGACAAAACGAGCCCATTTAAAACTGTGTGACTGTATTTAGGATTTTGTGGTCCTTTGTCCCACTCCCTTTGCTCCCCAAAGCACGATGATTATGGAGGGAAAATATATACCCCAAATCCCACAGTTTCTTTTATCCAGTGCTCATCAGTGTTTGATTTAGCATGATGTTTCCAACAGGCGTATGGGCAACACTAGATGATGCCTGGTGGGCTCATCAGGTAAAAAACCTGGAGCAGTTCAGGGAGCACATTGCTATCTTAGCAGAACGTGTTGGAATTAACCACTTTGGGGGGGGGCTTTTATTTAAAAACGTGTGTCCTGTCATTAATGACAGAATAGAGACTTAAGGAAATTATTAAGAAAATTAGATTCCATGTAGAAAAATTAGAATATGGCAGGGGCTCTGCCGGTTAAGCATCTGACTCTTGATTTGGGCTCAGGTCCTGAGATCAGGGTCATGAGATCCAGCCCCTCATCAGGCTCCACATTGTATACAGAGACTGCCTACGATTCTCTCTCTGCCTCTTCCTCTGCCCCATTCCCAGCCCCCCAAATAGAGTATGGCCTCGGTGGTAGGGAATTATTGTAAATTTTGTAGGAGCGATCATGGCATTCTGGCTGTGCAGGAAATGTGCACAGTGAGGTATTTAGGAGTGAAATGCCATGGCGCCTGTCATTTACTTTAGAGTACTTGAGCAAAGAAAACAAGAGATGAAACAAATATGACTGTTAACTATTAAACAGATAACACGTGCATGGATGTTTATTATATTCTTTCTACTTTTCTTTGGTTGAAAATGTCCAAAACAGACTGTAGAAACAAAGCAAAACAAACTCTTGAGATCTAATCTTCTAGTGTTAAAAAACACTACACGTATTAATAAAATAAAATCATGTTGAGATAATTATTTGTGCATGCACAAGAAGGTACCATAGATGTGAAATTTCTCTGGACTGGTAAGAAAATGCAACATTCTCAGGTGGGGCTTTAGTTCTTAAGGGTGTGGTCATTAATGCACAAAGCAGTACAAAATGAGAATCCTGGGGGAAAGTACTATTTTATGTTTTCAATGTATTCAAAAGTCTAGGATTGAAGCTAAAAGGAAAGCATGGTAGATACTAAAAATGAAGGCATACTCTTTTTCACTTACTTGAGCTAAAGGCTGAGAAGTTTGGGATACTGACCTCAGGACAAGGCAGAGTGTTCCTTAAAGAAGATCACAGAAATCAAACAGTTTGAGAGCAATGGTCCCTCAGATAAGAACCTGAGAGGCAATGAAAGAAGCCAAGGTCACCCAAGAAGCTAACTGAAAGTCCAAAGATAATGACATAAATTATGAAAATATAAGCTGTACCAAGATTATTTTATTTTACTCTTGTTTAGAATTATCAGATTAATGCACTTCTTACAAATTCTTCTTCTGTCTTTTGAATAGTTATTACAACAGTAGCTGTGTTCTAGCCCAGAAACGTAATACTTTTTTGATATGATAGCATAGTTTTATTGATAACAAAATGTGCGTGTTTATTTATTGCCATGAGGACACAGGAAAAAATTTACCTCCAATAGCGAAGGGATTGTTTCTGTGTAAAAAATTCTGGAGCGCAGAGCCCGGCCTCAACTGTGGTGACTTTACGTCCTTTAATTCTTTGCTGTACACAAACCCATTGTCAAATCTACTCTTATCACGTTTAATAGTGAAAAATATTAATATTATGTGCACAACCCTTATAAGCCCCAGGTTTCTTTATGCAGGGAAGGAGACCTTACCATCCTGAACACTTACATCTTCTTCTTTTTCTATTTTTTTTTTAGAGTAAACACTACCTCTCAATGTCGGGCTCATACTCATGATCCTGAGATCAAGAGTCACATGCTTTCCTGACTGAGCCAGCCAGGCGCCCCTGTTTTTCAATTAATAAATATAAAATGGATTCATTCTCAAGAATGGGGCCTCTGGTGAGAAATGCATTCCACCAAATCATTATCCCCATTTGAAAAGACTTCCAACTTACATTCAATATGAGGGTATTTTTTTTTAGATTTTATTCATTTATTTGAGAGAGAGAGAGAGAGAGAGAGAGAGATATCAGGGGAAGAGGTAGACGGAGAGGGAGAGAGAATTCCAAGCAGACTCCATACTAAGTATGGAGCCCAACGTGGGGCTCAATGCCATGGCCCTGAGATCATGACCTGAGCCAAAATCAGGAGTCCGTGCTCAACTGACTGAGCCACCTAGGTGCCCCAATATGGAGGTGATTTTTAAATGATAGGAAGCTTCTGATAAGCTTGCTCTTCCAAAAACTATTAGAAGTTGTTGATTTATTGGTAGCAAAGCCTAACCATGTGTTAGAAGGTGGGGGCAGGCAAATCCAGAATCCTTGATTCCTTGGAATTTGCCACTTTAGCAAGAAGAGTATATAGTTTAATACGTAAAGCCCCAGACTAAGAAACACAAGATACACATTACTTTTTAGTCTTAAAATTTAAGTATGTTCTGAAGTTAACACTGCCTTCAGAAATGGTATTTTAAAAAAGAAGCGGGTAGATTACTTCTGCGTCCCAGTCCTAGGCTTTCCACTAACTAGTGACCTCAGTGTGTTCATCTGCAAATTGAGAGATCTCCTATGAAATAACTGCTGACATTTCCTCAAACTACTTACCCTGCACCAGGCACTGTTTTGAGAGTTTTACATTAAATTTCTTTCCTTTTTTCCCCAACAACACTAGAAAGTAGATATTCTGGTTATACCTGGTTCATCTTTTGGGAGACTGAGATAATCAAGAGCTGGGAGAGCAGAGAATTTTAGAGGGGAGAGGGTCCATGGAAATCATCATATCAAAGGCAGTGAGTGCATGATGGGGTAAAGGGTGCAAGCCCTGTACCCAAAATGTGTGGCTTTCAGATTTGAATCCTCCACTCATTAGAAGTAAGCCTCGACCAAATGACTTACCCATTGTGTGTCTCAATTTACTCATCTGTAAAATGGAGATGATAATAGAAGATGCCTTATCTGGTTGTTAGGATTCAAAGTGCAGTGCTTAGAATTGTGTCCCCTTGGAAGCCCCCCATCAATGTTACAGATAAGGATGAACACAGTAGGGGCTGGGGAAGTAAACACTTGTTTTCTTAGAAGAAAGTGTTGCAGTATTATTAAGAGGTTCCCCAATTAGGTCAGAGAAAGTTTGCTGGTGTAGTGATGGTCTTAATGCAAAGAATAGAGTTAGCATTAGCAGTGATCCAGAATGGTTTCTTAGAGAAAGAAAAGTATTAGGTTGAAGAAACGAAGAGGGGACTGTTAGCCTCAAAAGGCAGAGAAATGTGTGTTATGGTGGCAATTCAGCCAAAAGTTTACGGGCACACAGTGAAAGCAGTAGCGTGTTCAGAAATGAGGCCCAAATTTGGGCGCTCAGATGGACTTACTCCAGTTTCTCTGGATCATCGGAGCCACATATAGAATGGCAGTGCTAAATGGGACCTTGGAGAGTGGCCTGTACAACCCCCTCATTTTACATTTTGCATTTTACAGTTTCTGTGGGGATAGAGTTTGGTGAAATTTAGCCAGAATCGCAGTACTGTGAAACCAGGAAAATTTGTGGTATGTTTAAAGAGGGATTTCAAGTAAGGATGAAGGGAAAGAGGCAGGAAGTTCCTTGCATTTTGCAGTGATACCCAGGGAAAAAAGCTGAGCACAGGAGACTGTGAATTCCCCCTGGGAGGGAGGAATAGGAAGGAGGAAGAGAGAGAACTCCTAATTTTATGCTAAACAGTCTGAGATTGGATTTGTAGTTAATGTTTGAAAGCCCGTGATAAGGAAAACTCTTATTTTATTATTTCTAAGAACTTGGTTTCCTAAAATGGAAAGGAGGTTTGGGAGAGAGTGTGGCAATGATGATTGTTCCAACAAATGAATTAATCTATTTGCAGCTGGGCGTTGAAACTGGTAAGTGGTTAACGTTAATCTGTTTCTGTTTAGAAGGAATAAATCTTGGCTTTCTAAAAAATCACTTTTAACTAAGTTTATGCTTGGTGCTTTCTTTTAAATAACAGAGTGTCTCAATAGGAACTAATGAGTCAGATTAATTTGGTGTGGAGTTCTGAGCAGGGGAGCGGGGCAGGAATCCCCTTTCTGAACACTCACAATGCTTGGCTGAGTTCCCTTTACAATTCTCAGAGACAGGTTGGGTTGGAGGGAGTTTCTCCAAGGGGTTTAAAGGCTTCCCACTGTGCTTGCTCCCCAGTTACAATAGCATTGGATTACTGAGTGAGGGCTAGTTTGCCTGTTTACTTGAAGGGAAAGAAGCCAACAGCGTCGAGGCTGAAGGAATGATAAGCTTTTTATGGCTGGAAACCCACCTGTGTATTATTCTTTATAACAGGCACTTACCTACCATGGCAGTATTTTAGAAAGAGGCTTTTCGTTTGGCATTTTTTTTTATTAAAAAGGAAAAATATTGCCCATGTGTTCAGCCATGTCACTGTTTGCACTGTTACAGGGCTTGGGGATACTGGAGGCCGTCCACATTGTGGCCCCCAGCCTTCCCCAATACCACAGCCCACCCTCACGGCCGGGAGAAGGGCTTCAGGAAAATGTGTGGAGCTGAGAAATAAATTCCTGTTTGTCTAAATCTTTCTTCTTTTTGCCTTTTGATTGGGTTCGCCCTTCATGAACTGCTTGTTGAGTTATGTGATGGAATCAAATTGGAGACCAAGAAACTGAGGTGTAGCATGACTGCAGGCTTATCTTCAATCCCTCAGGAGCACAAGACAAGGCAAGAGGAGAGGCAGAGCTAAACTTTTAGTCTGGGTGGAGGCCCAATAGGGTCATCCTGCTTCTGCCCTAGAAATGGGTTGGAACCGTGAATGGTCAGTTCTCCTACCCTCAAAAAAAACCCCTCTGCTCTGCACTTGCAAAATTGTTTATACCACAAAGGACACATTAAAACAAACAAACAAACAAACAAACAATGGCTTGGGGTATCAAAGGTTGCCACGAGTGATGTAACAAAAAGAAATATTTTAGTGGTTGAGCATATGAGTGTTATAGGGTCTATATTGCTCTAAAGCATTAAGGTTATGAGCAAGATACTTTCGGTGATGTGACCGGTGACATCTTTACATGGCATTCTTTGTTGTGGTTCTAACTCCTCTGTGCTCTCCAACTTTATTCATCCATATGAGGACTCCAAATGGGATGTCCTGGTGAACAACAGGAAATTTCCAGAGTCTGGTGCCAGTAACCCCAGAAGTCCCTAGTGGTGAATGAATACTGGTTCTGTTAGGAGTATGGAGGGGTGGCATTAGCCAAACCGTGACATATGCATCGAAACATAAAAACAAAATCAGAATGTGCCCTCGAATGTTGGGGAGAGGACTGTCAGAGAGATCTTGTTGGTTTGTTAAAAAAACAAAAACAAAAACGAAAACAAAACCTAAGTGGGTATGGCAGAATCATATAGAGGGAAGGATTAGAAAATAGCTCTATGGACAGAAATTTGGGGGAGAAATAGTATAATTAATACTCATTTCCCCCCTCCTGGAATCAGAAAGAGTAGATCCTTACATGCCATTCAGGGAAAATGTAAAGAATCTGAAATTTTTCTAAGCAGAAATAATTTTTCTTTGGAGAGGAGAAATGCGAACTAATGAATGTAAACCTATATTAAAATGAAAATAAAATTATGAGCAGAAGGAGGGAGAGGGGGAGCACAACAGTTGTTTTTAAACATTCATTCTAAGTCTTGCTCTGTCTTAAAGTATTTATTCTTTCTGTCTTAGAGTATGTCATGTGTTAAATATCTCTTTTGGGGGAAATTGATTTGAAGCTAGAAAAGCCTTTGAAAATTACCAAGTTTAAGATTTGGACTTGTTTCTCTCACATGTTTAGAAATTTGAGCTATAGAAACTATGTGTAAAACAGGCATTATTTTTTATTAGAAAACATCTTAAGACAGATTAGGATAGTTAATGACTAATATATCACAAGAGTATTCAAACTATTGAGTCATAAATAAGATCCACATGGTATGTCCATCGCAGAATAAAATGCAGGCCAATTGAGTATAAGAAACCATTATCTTGTGACGATTCTGTGGTAAAATTTAAAATTTAAATGAGGATGATTTTTTAATTGGCAGCACTGATTTCATTTAATTATATTTAAGACTTGCTGTCTAAAGTTAGGACTCAAAAATTCAAATATCCATCATCCTATTATGATTTTTTAGAGTGATCATAATCAATAACCTGTATCTTTTTTATTTCTATAGGAAAAAGTCAAGTTTAATCTTCTGAAGAAACTTGGAGACTTTTTTAAAGGCGAAATTTTTCATCTTTAGGTAAGGAAATATTTTCTATTGTTTATCTGTTGAAAAGAGAATATTTCAATTAGAGAAAAGAAATAACATGAACTTAAACTTTGCTTATGCTGACATAAAACATGAAGATGATAGAAAGCTGGGTTTTTAAGTTAAATAAAACAAATTAGTTGAAAATTTTTCATTAAGAAAATCAATTTGTTGGGGGGAAAAGAGGCCCCTTTTTTGCATTTTTTAATAGACGGACATTATAAAGGATTCCCATCATCATCTTTTCTAAGTATTTAGGACATAACAAAATTAAAATTATACTTTGGAAAATCTGTAGACACCTAGAGTATCTCTAAACATAAATATAGATGTATGTAATAATAAAAAGAATAGACTTTTGAAAAATTTGAAAGACTGGTCACTGCTTTAAAAACAGGCCAGTGAAATAAAGTTATTTAAGGTTTGGACAGTAACAAAGAAGCTTAACTCTGGGATATATTCACATGCTAGGAAAATATTGCTTTGTAGGGTCATAATGTAAATATAAACAGTTTGTTTAATCAAGCAAGAATCTGTCCTTTGTATGTGACCTCTTTTCAGTTTTTATTTGTGTCATACTGGTAACGTACGAAAGGGAAGACAGACTAACTTTTTGAGCATATTAAAACATTAGCAACTCATTCTATTTTGGGCAATAATTCTATCAGTGCAGTTTACTTGCATAAACAGTATAAATCACATATATGAAACTCAGATGTTTTAAAGCAGATAGACTAAAATGGAGTTAAAACGTCTAAACAATCATTTAGAGATGCTTTCAGGTATTTTACAAAGCTGAAAGAATGAAAGAAGCAGTTAGAGAAATTGTACATAGAATCTGTTATAAAATATACAGATTTGTACATTCTAGCTTTCTCACCAATACCACATTTGGAAAAAGAAATAAATTGCAATGTTTGTCTTCTATTAACATACATTCTGAAGAATAAACAAGACTTCTTCTAATTTTACATATATAAAACAGTTACATATAAATATTTTTTAAAACCATAGTATAGAGGTTTCGGTCTTTAAGAAAGCATGTAAAAATTCATGTGGTTAAATAAAATCTAAAAACTTGGGGAGAAAAGTATTAATTTTTTTTACATGGATTTGAAGAATCATTTCTAGAAAATATTTTTCTCCTTATAAATACATTCAAATTAATATTAAGTATATAGGTTAAGACTTACTTAAATTACTTAATTAAGATATACCAAACTTCTAAATTATTTTTAAAAGAAGAATTTTGTTAATCTGAAAAAGATTCTAACATTATTTCTAATGTATTCTTCAAGTAGGGTCCTTTAATATGTCAGTTTTTAAATCTTACATTTTAAAAGGTAAAATAATAGAAAAAACTAACCTTCTAATGGAAAATATAATTTAATAGCACTGAGAAAAGAGTTGTAAGCATGTTATAAATATACGAGGAGATCACTTTAATTTCTGACTTGTTTTTGAAACTTTCTTATGAATCATATATTTTAACATCAGAAGAATAATAAATAAAATATGCATTACATTTTTATTGTCTAGCAGATATTTAAAAATAGAGAGTAAAAATGCAAGTTTGCCTAACTGAATTCTAACCAAGATGTTAAGTTAAAATTAGAAAAATACAGAAGCTAAAATAGTCTAATGAGCTAAAATTTAAAAATATGTGTATTTATATATTTTATGTCCTGGCATATAACATTTACCTTAATTGTTAATGAAACTATATATTGTAACATGAATAAAAAATGATGCAGAAGTATTTTCTCACTGTAGTTTACTAGATCAAAAAATTTACTAATAAGCTAAATGTGTTATTAAGGGTTATGTTTAAAATAAGATTTTGTAGAGTTTTGCTCTAGACGTATCTTTCCCAAAGGGCTTTGGGTTTGTGTGTGTGTGTGTGTGTGTGTGTGTGTGTGTGTGTGTGTGTGTGTATTAGGATTTCTGAGTTTTGTGATTTGAAATTCATGATACATTTTAAGTGTCCTTTCAACTGGAAAATGTTTCCATGGAAAAATCAGACATTATGTACATTCTGTTTATATTTTGTTATGAGAAAAATAACAGATACTATAGAAGAATTCTAGTTGTTGTGTTAGAGCATGCATCAGATACTGAACAATGATTTTGTCTGTCATTCAGTTAAATGTCTGAGCAAGTTATAATTTGTGCAAGTACATCTTACACATTTAATTTATATTGAGAGATACGGTGATTTCTAAATGTAATTGTATTTACCGAAATTATGAGCAATGTATTTAAAAGAAATGCATTTTAAAACTTCTTTTTAATTAGAATAAGAAACTTTAAAGGAGTTCTTTCATTAGCAAAATATGTGATTGTGCAGTTTTCTGAAAGAATGAACTCTTGGTTTCCTTTTCGAATTATATGAAAATGTTTCCTGACTGGTTGTTTGCTATTTTTTAAAGTCAGAAGGGGATAAAGTAGTAATATATGCTATTTCTGATTATCTTTCTATCAATAGAGAGAAAAAGGGAAAACAGAGTATGTTGATACAATAGATTTTTCCCTTTAAAAAAAAGACTTGAAATTGAAAAGATATATTGCCCATATCTAATTTTTCTTATTAGAACTAATTTAGAGTTGCATAAAATTTTTTAAGGAAATATATCTTACAAAAAGTAAAGATCGAGACTATTATAGTCGACTATAGGATAGTCCTTCCTTCTCTGTTGATTCCCAGATTTTAGAAAACAATTTTTAAAATAATAATGTTGAATACCAAAATATCTGTGTTATAATAATTTAGAAAAATGCCAAAAATTATAAAGGCGAAGGGGAAGATCGTTGAAGCTAAATGTACCCCTATAAACGATAAGCATTTAGCAGTGTGAAGAGTGCTCTGAGGACAACCAATGGTACTCTGTCAGGAATAATTTTCTGGGCGGCTGAGGTAGTTTGAGTGATAAAGAAGGCAGCGAAATAGCAGAACTGGAACTGTGATAGAATTTGCAAAGTTAGTTTGGGATTGTGAGGTTGAAAGTTGGTGCAACAGTTGGGTGCTGGGAGGGGGAGGGGTGAAGGGCTCGCCAGCCCCAGCGCCAAGACAGGGTTAACAGCGGCGCCGCCCGGTGCACTCTGGGAGTTGTAGGCCGCGGGTATTGTGGGAGTTGTCGTAAAAGTCCGTTCTTTTGGTATGATGGCCGCCGCCAAGGCAGGGATTGGGGGTTTCTGTCATTTCGGACGCCTTGAGGGGCTTTCTGTACCGTCAGAAGGCCACAGAAGGCCACCGACAGCCCCCAGGTTACCGAGGGCCTGTTAATTGCGTGCCTGGGAGGTGGGGAGCGGTCTGCTGGGTTAAGCTTGGGGCCTGCTGTCGCTAGATTGGCCTGGGGGCCTCTGGCGGCTAAGGGCTAGATGAGGGGCCCCAGCCTGCCAGACCCTAGCCGTCTGGCTTTCGGCCTTCAAAGTATCTGGATGACCAGCGGCTACGCGTTGTGGGGCATGATTTGATTTGTTGTGGTTTGTATCCTGTACCCCTTCCACTTTTCTTAGTGTTGTACTGTGTACTTGTAGTCGTTGATGCTCATGACCCTATTTGGGGTGAGGCTGGACTTGTCTTCTTGGGTCTGGTGGGGTTTGTGCAACAGGTGGAATTTTGGAAAGTGTGAACGGCAATATCCTGAGTGTCGTCCGTCTTTTAGGTGTGAGAAATTGCATGAGTGGTGAACGCGCCCTTGAATGTCTGCTTCACCTTCTCTTGCATGTGGTGAGCCCTTGTTTGCTAATGCTGAGAGGCAGTGTTCGGCCGTTCCTCCTTGTGAAATGCTTTTCTGTTAAGTTGGATGTGTCTCAAACCTTTGTGAGCCTCGGGAAGACTGTTCTACAGCTGTTGGTAGGACAGTATTGTGTGCAAAAAATGAATTTAAATATCACCATTACAATTACCTTTAGTTTTAGGGAGCAAGCCCCTTCACCTTAGTGGTGGTGTGAAGTTGTTTGGGTACTTAAGGGAATCAGGGTTGCTTTTAGCTGCGTTACCATACTCTTGGTTCACAGGGTTCCTCTGCATGTTGGGACACTTTGATCGTACTTTTTTCCCATCATCTCTCAACTTGTGTCCAAATGGGACACTGTGTATTGACATGCAGCTGCAGGTATGAGAATCTCAGGATAACAGCAATTTGCCAAGCAGGTCAGTACCTGTCTTAACACTCCTGCACAGACTCACTGTTTCTGCCACCATGGGCTGCTCCATACATTCTGCCTTATTTAGATAGTCTGGTTGTTGTTTATGTAACTTGTGGCCTAACTGGCCATGAAAAGCTATTTCTAAAAGACAATGTTATGTAAAAGCTTTTTCCTCCCACAAGTAGAATTGGCGTCTAGGACGCTTTTTCATTCAAGTGGTGAAATAGGGCATTTAAAATAGGTAAAATGTAGTTTTGGACATCAGCCATCGGTTTTTAGTTTGGGGGGGACAGACCATGTGACAGAAATAATTTATAGTGAGATGGGAAAAAACGGTTATTTTCCTTGTATCTTAGAGCCTATAAAACCTGTTTCTGTGTCATTTTGTTGGGCTTTCGTATATCATAAGAAAACCTTATGATGTTTTGTGTATGAGTTTTTTTGTTGCATCTGTGGGTTTTCATAATTTCCCTTTTGTCTGAGTTTGCTTAGTACTTGAATATTTGAAAATATAGTAGTGATATGGAAGGGAGCAAAGTGGATGGGTTTGTATACATACTTCCATTGAGTACAATTTCAGATATAGATTGATAGACTATTACTGTTGGCTTGCTAGTCAGCTCTCAGGAAGGTATTTCCTTCACTCTGACCTGAGGCCAATGTGTCTTAGAATATTTAACTTGCCAGTAAAAAAAAAAGTTTGGGAAATTTATTATTAAATGATCCATATTGTTCATATTTGTTATTTTTGGTACTGTGGTAAAATACGGGGGAGTTGGTTTTGTATCTTAGGAATAGCTAGAATTTGTAGAGTTGGTGAATCATAAAATCATTCAGAACCAACGACAGCCACAATTTGCTGTGAAAGAAGATGCAAACATTTTTTCAAAGATTTTTATTTGGGGGAGAGAGAGAGCATGAGCACGAGTAGAGTGAGGGGCAGGGGGAGAAGCAGGGTCTCCAGTGAGCGGGAAGCCCAGTATGGGGCTCCATCCAGGGATTCTGGGATCCTGACGTGAACCAAAGGCAGACACTTAACCGATTGAGCCACCCAGGTGCCCCAAGATGCGTACATTTTTAATTGTCAAGTTACCTGTGACTCAGGTCTTCAACAAGTGACTCATTTGAAAGTGCTTGGAGAATAGATAGGTACTTGGTAAGTTTAGAAATAAATGTATCTCTGTATTTTCAAAGAGCCTTTCTGGATGTTTGTGAGTAGATACATCTCTAAGAAATGGTGAGATTTTACACCTAAATATTTTAACATTTGGTCCCCGAGGCCTTTGTTTGGTACTCTGCTTTCTACCAACATCATTTCAATTCTGTTGGTGTGAAATGTTTTTTGAAATACAGGAAAGTCAACTGTACTTCCAGGAAAAAATATGGTAAGATCCACTACCTCCTGGAGAAGATGATTCCTAAGGTTGTGTACATGTATTTGGTAAATGTGTCAAAGGCGATCATTTTGAAACTTGGGCTTTGTGTGGTTCATTTCGAAACTTAGGCTTTGTGTGGTTTTGATGAAACTTCTTTCAATGAGCTCTAATAGTACCAAGGGGTAACTGGTAACATCTTTTTTAAAATATTTTTTAAATTAGCCTCCACACCCAACATGGGGCTTGAATTCATGACCCAAAGAGCAAGAGTCACCTGCTTTACCGACTGAGCTAGCCAGGTGCCCCAGTAGTAATATTCTTAATGCAGGTGTTATAAATGAAATCCTTTGTTTCTGGTGTTCATTCAAAAATAAATACAAACTTACTTACAAATAGTACGGTGTGGAAGATAACAAAAAAATTGAAGTTTTCATTTTAGGTTGTAACCAAAATTTGGAAACACTTGGGGGGAGGGATTGAGTAGGAATGTCTGAGGCCATTAGGCATGTCCTTTCTAATTTCATCTCCTTGTACAATACTGTTCACATTGCTGAAAACGCATATTTCTTATTAATGTATTTCTGCATTTGTGAACATTTGTGAGTGGTAAAACTGCACACAGAAGACAACAAGCCACCCATTCAGAATTTGGCCCTTAGTTTTCATTTACACTGTTTGAAGTGGAAGAATTGTTGATTGTACTTTGTGTGCTTGTTTATATATTTTGTTTTCAGATAACAATACTCTTAAATATTGAATGCATCTCCACCCACTCACTCCACCGTTTTTGTAAGATAGTAAGGTGTCTGAAAGAAAGGGGAAAAGTTTTAAAAATTTTTAAGCCTTTCAATGAATCTTATTTTCTCCTTCCTGTATATATTTCTAGGAGAGGATGCATTATCTCTGCTCTCCTGGATGTTATTTCTTGAAGACAGGTTACTAATCATAGGATTTTTATAGGCAAGACACAATACACAAATAGTTACAATAAAAGGTTGTATCTAGGTTAAAAGATATTATTTCATTTTCTGTTGGAAAGAAGACAAGATCATATACATATATTCCAAAACTTAAAGGGTTTTATCTATATCTTGTTTTTTTTAAGATTTTATTTATTTGAGAGAGAGAGAGAGTGAGTGAGACACAGAAGGAGCAGGAGGAGGAGATGCAGACTCCCTGCTGAGCAGGGAGCACAACCTAGAGCTTGATCCAGGGACTCTGGGATCATGACCTGAGCTGAAGGCAGTTGCTTAACCAGCGGAGCCACTTAGGCACCCCAGATTCTATCTAGGTCTTAAAAATTCAAGAGACCTTAAGAGATTATTTTGCTTTGTCCTCAGCTTTCCTTATTTTTCATTTTGTTTAACTCTCTTCCCTCAGTGTACTTGTGTGGCTCTAAAACTTAAAGGACATTCTTATTTATTTTTGAATTTTTTCCCAAATTATTTGCTTCAACTTTAAAAAAATCATTTTTCCTCTAAATTATCCATAATATTCATTCTAATTATCCATGCTTCAAGAAGTCAAAAATATTCTTGAAAAAAAAATAAAGGGGTCTCAATGGAGACATAAGATCATTGTGTGTGTTTGTGTGTGAAACAAAATTTTAGGACTCAAAAATACAATAACCAAGGTAAAACCCAAAATTCCCTCAAGGTGCTCATTTGCAGAATGGAGATAATGAAGAAAAGAGTCAGTGAACTTGAAGCTAGAACAACAAATTATACAGTCTGATGAACAAAGAGGAAAATGAGAAAAATGAACAGAGCCAATGGGACAGTATCAGAAGGTCTAATACTCATTTTATCAGAATCCCAAAAGGAGGAGAGGAAAAGTAGAGTGCAAAAAATATCTGAAGAAACAGCAGCAGAAAACATCCCAATTTTGGTGAAAGATACACACTTAGAATTTCAGGAAGTTCAGTGAATCTCAAAATACATTCAAAGAAATCTATACTGAAAAAAAAATCTGTACTGAACATATCACAGACAACCAAAAATTATTTTAATGAAGCATTCTTGTTACATAACATTTTTTTAAAAAGATTTATTTATTTAGTTGAGAAAGAGTGCACATAAGCAGGGGAAGGGGCAGAGGGAGAGGTAAAGAATCACAAGCAGACTCCCTGCTGAGCACAGAGCCGACTCGGGGCTGGATCCCATGACCCTGAGATCCTGACCTGAGCCAAAATCAAGAGTTGGATGTTTAACTGACTGGGCCACCCAGGTGTCCCTTGTCATATCACATTTTTATAACTAAAATGCTACACATGCTATGTTTCTATATTCTGGGGAAAAATGAGTTAATGACTTCTTTAAACCTCAGCACCAAGTTCCAGAATGTGGCCTGCAAAAAAAAAACTGGGGCGTATGGCTTTGATCTCCTTTTCTATTATTAACAGTCATTAGTTGATGAAGAAATGCATGATTTGCCATTTTCAGACAAGTTTTACTTGAAGACAGTATTACTTATTGCATGACACTCATGAAATGCAGATTTGTGAAATTTTTATTAAGACCGTGTAAGAAGAAATTTTTTAATTCACGTGAAGGAAGAGAGAAGTTGTGTTTGTTCACTAATCTAAAACAATTATTTGTAAACTGCTTTCATTTTTTTTAACTCCACGTTTCTAGATTTTAAATTGTTTTTAAAGAAGTTTTGTTTTGAGGGCACCTGGGTAGTTGAGTCAGTTAGGCATCTGCCTTTGGTTCAGGTCATGATCCCAGAGTCCTGGGATCGAGCCCTGCATTGGGCTTCCTGCTCAGCGGAGAGCCTGCTTCTCCCTCTTCCCCTGCCTGCCACTCTGCCTACTTGTGCTCTCTCTCTATCTCTCTGTCAGATAAATAAAAAAAATTCTTTTTTAAAAAATAGTTTTGTTTTTGTTTTTTTCTAGAGGGATAGGAACCATACTTTCAGTGAAGTTGTATTAACAGAGTGGCCAGGGGTGCCTAGGTGGTTCAGTCATTAAGCGTCCTCAGCTCAGGTCATGATCCTGGGGTCCTGGGATTGAGCCCCGCATCAGGCTCCCTGCTCAGCAGGGGGCCTGCTTCTCCCTCTCTTACTCCCCTTCTTGTGTTCTCTCTCTAGCTGTGTTTCTCTCTCAGCCAAATAAATAAAATCTTTAAAAAAGTAATCTAAAAAAAAACTTGTTCCTTTATACTTTAATATTAATTGAAGATACAGAGTATATGCAGTTTATAAGAGGAAAAGAAAAGGCCCATTGTATTAGTTAAAATGAAGACATCACTGATCTTAAACTTTTCTGCACTATTTGTTATAATGAAAAGTTTGAATCTATAATATAATGGAGTCAATTTTAAGATATTTGTGAATGGCTTATTGATCATCTATATCTTGTTTTTTGAGATACACAGATTGAATTAATTTTTTCTTTCTTTCCTTTTTTAAGACCATGCCAGAACATTCGAACAGGGTGAGGGAGGGACAGAGAGAGGGAGAGAGAATCTTCAGCAGGCTTCACGAGCAGCATGGATCCTGATGCAGGGCTTGATCTCATGACACTGAGATCCTGACCTGAGCTGAATCAAGAGTTGAGTGCTTAACCAACTGAACCAGCCCAATGTCCCTAATTTTTTTTTCATTCTAACAAGATTTTAAAAAGAAAACTAATGGTAAAGTAAATGAAACTGACCTGTAGGCTTCTACCTGAAGAGGAAAACTTGGAAAGAACATAATTTATAGAAATGCAGAAGTTTGAGATACATAATTTTGAGTTTTATCAATCAGTAAGAGAAGGTAAGCTAAACCATGGTTTGACCATTCACAAAGGGAAAAATAAAAATGTCACTGCATAACGTAGGAGATTATGTTTGCCAAAGATAACCAGAACAATATTTCCCAGTTGACATGTTCTTCTGCAATGTGATGTCACTCTGTCATCAAAAAGTGGCATCTCTCCACTTCCTTAATATTGGGTAGGCTTTTTGACTGCTCAGACCAAAAGAACATGGTAGAATGGATGATATGCCAGTTCCAGGTGTTGTTCTTACCTGGCCCAACAATTTCTTCCTGCCTTTTGGAAGCCAGCCACTATGTAAGAGATGCAATTACCCTGAAATCATTATGTTCTAAGAAGGCCAAAGTCATCTAAGGACGTCCTGGAGGATAAAACATCTACTGGAGAGGCCAAGGAGCTCTGAGGAACCACACATGTAAGTGAAGAAGCTATTTTGGAAATGGATCCTCCAGCCCCACCTGCCATGGCTGTTGCTGTGTAAATCAGATGAACCACCAGAAGAGCCCTTCTCAGTTTCTGACCCACAAAATCATGAGCAAAATAAAATGGTTTGTTTTAAACTTCAGAGGTTTGGGGTGCTTTGTTATGTGTCAAAGATATCTGTAAAAAATACTGGGGAAGAAAAGATTTCATAATTTTTATGAGATGGCAGTATAGGAGGATATATTTACATGTCTAAATCTGTCAAGGGAGCTAGTATCTACTGTACAACAGGGAATGCCTAAATTATCAAACAAACAACAGCCGCAGATAGAAAAATGCACCATGGATATCAACAGGCTAATGACAGAAAGATATGCTTAAACTCATTGATAATGAGAGAGGTTCAGATTAAAGCCACAATACAATATCTCTTAGTACCCAACACATTAACAAAAACTAGGAAGATGGATTATGTCAAGTGTCATCGGGGATGTGAACAGGATCCCTTATACACTGTTGATTAGTGTAAAGTGGTAGAGTTGTTCTCGAGAACAGTCTGGCAAAATTTAATACAGATATTAAAAAATTGGTTCTGGATATATGTCCTCAAGAAGTCTTACACAGGTCTTTAAAGGAACAAATATGAGAATAATAATCACATTGGATTTTGCGGTGACAAACTGCAAGTCAATGTAGTTTGTTTTGTGTTTTTTTTTTTCTAAGATTTTATTTATTTGAGAGAGAGCAAACACAAGCGAAGGAGGGAAGGAGCAGCGGGGAGAGAGGGAGACAAGCAAATTTCATGATGAGCACAGAGCCCGATGCAGGGCAAGCAAAAATCAAGTGTTGGATGCTGAACCAACTGAGCCACCCAGGTGCCCCACCAATCTAGGTTTCTTAATCACTGAGAGAGCTAGGTAAAATATGATGGAGGCACACACACATACAGTTGCACATGAGGTAGAAGCAAAGGATGACATATCTACCACATCTGCATGTTTTAAAAATACAGTTTAGTGAAAGTAATAAACATTGACGCCTATAACAATATAATTTGTATAAATTTAAAACAGGGACACAAAAATGTCTTGTAAGAAAATATTCAAAAACCTGTGTCAAACACATTAGAATGGTTTCCTAAGAACAAGAAAAAAGTTGCCCCTAGAGGGAGGAGTGGGGAATGAGGTAAGAGAAATTAAAGGCCAGTGATGATGCAGTGCTGTGAACCAGTGTGTATGAGCAAATATTCTCTGCCTGAGGTCCAGCAATGAACTTCTCTGCTCAAGAGAAGATTATAATTCTCCAGGAGTCCAAAAAAGTTAATTGAAAGAATAGAAAAATTTGCCAAATCTGCCACACTTGGTAGAGGGAGTTTAAACGAGAGTGGTACTTTCAAAAGTGTGGTCAAGGGGTACATGGGTGGTACACTCAGTGAAGCCTCTGACTCTTGGTTTCAGCTCAGGTCATTACATCGAAGTTGTGAGATCAAGTCCCACATAGGCTCTGTGCTTAGCAAGGAGTCTGCTTGAGATTCTCTCTCTCTCTCTCCCTCTTCCTCTGCTGCTCTTCGTGCGCTCTCTCTCTTCTCTCTCTTTCTCTCTTAGATCTTTTTTTAAAAAATGTTGTCAAACAGGCAATCTCATATTTGTTGGTTGTATGAATTGGTATGACTTTTATAAATGACAGTATTTATGAAGAGCCTTAAAAAATGCTCATGTCCTAGCAAGAAACAACTATAGGTTCTCCTGGGTGGCTCAGTCGTTAAGCGTCTGTCTTCAGCTCAGGTCATGATCCCGGAGTCCAGGGATTGAGCCCTGCATTGCGCTCCCTGCTCGGTGGGAAGCCTGCTTCTCCCTCTATCACTCCCCCTGCTTGTGTTCCCTCTCCAGCTGTGTTTCTCTGTGTCGAATAAATAAATAAAATCTAAAAAGAAAAAAAAAAGCCCCACATTAGGTGTAGAGATTACTTTAAATCTTTTTTAAAAAGTTAATAAACTGGGTTTCATTAAAATAAAAATCTTCCTCATCAAAATACACTGTTAAGAAATAAAAAGACGAGCCATAGACTGGGAGAAGATATTTGTAACACATCTGATGAAGGATTCCTCTTCAGGATATATAAAGAACTCTTAGTATCCAGTAATAAGACAGACAACGTAATTAAAAGAATGAGCAAAACTTTTTTAAATAAATGAGGCAAAGATGATCTTTTTGTATTGGCTTCAAGTTTATTTCCTTTTCTAAATATTTTATTTATTTATTTGTCAGAGAGAGAAAGAGCACAAGCAAGAAGAATGGCAGGCAGGGGAGAAGCAGGCACCCCATGGAGCAAAGAGCCCAATGTGGTACTAGATCCCAGGACCCTAGGATCATGACCTGAGCCAAAGGCAGATGCTTACCCGACTGAGCCACCCAGGCATCCCTCCAAGTTTATTTCTTTATTACAGCCTGAGAGCTTTCGGTGTAAAAGCCACCAGTGCCAAACTCAAATTTTTATACCTTCCATTATATACAAAATAGCCCACACAGGTGGATTTTTAGAACTTGCCTGCTTTTCATACTCCAGGAAACCAAACTCCACATCTGCTGATCATTAATAAGATGACCTGGGGGCACCTGGGTGGCTCGGTTGGGCACCTGCCTTCGGCTCAGGTTATGATCTCAGGATCCTGGGACCAAGCCCCACTTTGGGCTCCCAGATCAACAAGGAGTCTCCTTCTCTCCCTGCTTGTGCTCTCTCACTCGTGTGCTCTCTCTCAAGTATATAAATAAAATCTTTTAAAAAAGATAAGTTCTGGGCCATAAAGTCCCCAGCTCTACCATGCTGCTGGAGCACATCACCTAGACACGTAAGCCTCCTGTCTGAT
Organism: Spilogale gracilis; assembly: GCA_004023965.1. Classification (NCBI taxonomy): domain Eukaryota; kingdom Metazoa; phylum Chordata; class Mammalia; order Carnivora; family Mephitidae; genus Spilogale; species Spilogale gracilis. Next base: position 257,537 of record PITA01000504.1, read on the forward strand.
TGCCCTCTCCTCCAAGAGTTCTCTTGCCCTCCTCCCTTTTTTGGATGGTGACCCCCTCATTGTCATCCTCCAGACAGTCTCATGCTCTGAGGGACTTTATGCAACCCTGAAAACTAGAACTCTAAGTCCTGCCCAATAAAGCTTGTGTGTTACTGTTTCTTGTGTTCTTATCTTGATCCTCAAACCCCCAATAAGACTTTAATAGACACTTTACAAAAAAGAGATGACTGTCCAATAAGCACATAAAAAGATGTTCATTATCTTAATTCTTCAGGGAGACACCAATTAAAGCCACATTGAGTTACCACTATATACCTACTAAATGAAAAAGACACTCCCAAGTGTGGTAAAGACGTGGTGGAAAATGATGCAGCCACTTTGGAAAAGTTTGCCAGTTTCTTATGAAATTAAACATTTACCATGTAATCTGTAATTCCACTTCTCAGTATTATTTACTCAAGGAAGGCAAAAGTATATGTCCACATAAAGACTTGTACACAAACTTTATTCATGTTGTCAAAAATTGGAAAGTCAAATGTTCACCAACTGAAGAATGGATAACCAAATGGAATATCCTCAGAAATGAGATGGGATAGACTACCAACATTTGCACCATGGATTAGTCTCAAGGACATTATGCTAATGGAGAAGCCAGATACAAGAGATTAAATACTGTATGATTCCATTTATATGCATTTCTAGAAAAGGCAAAACTAGAGCAATAGTAAACAAAATCATTGGTTATAATGGATGAGGGATCAGGGAGGGAATTGACTATAAAGTATGAGGAAGTGTGTATCTTGATGGTGGTAGTTACACAACTCTACATATTTATCAAAAGTCATCAAACACTTAAAATTTATGAATTGTATTTAAATTATCTCTTAATAAGGTGGACTGAGAGAAAAAGTACTCATGCTTTTTAACTCAGTAATTGCATTACTTTTTTAAAGTTCTCTTTTAATTTATTTAAGTAATCTCTACACTCCAAAAGTGATGTGCTCTCCCAACTGAGCCAGCCAGGGACCCCAGCAATTGCATTTCTAAGAATTCAATATAATGAAATAATCAAGATGTGTTTAAAACATACTAGAGTGTTCATTTCAATATTATTTATAATAGCTAACTTGGAACAACCTAAATGCCCAAGAATAGAATATTGTTTAGATCTGTCTATGACACATACAGGGAATTTGTCAAGCCATTAAAAATTACATAGGAGTTGGAGAAATATGTGCTACTTTAAGTAAAAAGGCAGATTACAATACAGTATGTGCTCTCGTTTTTTACTTTTGTTCTTATTTTAAAACCCGAAGTTAATACAGTAAAACATTTTTCACTATGTCATTGATAAATGAGGGACAAATAGGATTTTTGTGATATTATGCAAATAGGATCTGAAAATCTGCTACCTCCATATATATTTTTTTCTTCTAATGGAAAATGGAAGAAAATCAATGTTTTTTAGCAACATGATAAGGCAAGTTCATTATTTCTTTTTACAATAAAATAGGGATTATACGCACCCTGAAGGATGCTGACTAATGTTTATAAATCCTCAAGGTGATACCCTTAGTTTGACTTTATAAAAAGAAACTCCCTAAATTAGCTTAAGAGGACACTTATCCACCTGTATCTTAAAATCAGAAGAGAGTTGAAATGAGATTAATTAGACATGGATCCACAGAACATTTCCTGGGTATGTTAAGGATCAGAATATCTCATCTCATCTAAAGCCTGAGGGTAAAATATCTCATACACTGGCTGAGCAGTCCCAGAGCAGGATTCTGTTCAGCATCACTTGGACTATTAAATAGTCCCACCTTGAGTCAGGGACAGTAAAACAGGTAAACAAAATAGTGTTTGAATATACAGTCAATAGGGAATACAGGGCCTGTGAAATTCTTTGATAATTAGTCTCCCTCTAGGTGTCCTGAAATTTTCATTTTACAATCGAAGGAAAGAATGGATTCACTCTAAGATCTCCAGTTTTGTATCTCCAATTTTGACACACCCTAGAACATTAAGGAAATATCTAAAATAGGATATATTTTGTGATGCCTGGCTGCTCTGTTGGTAGAGCTTGCAACTCTTGATCTCAGCATTGTAAGTTCAAGCCCCACAGTGGGTGTAGAGATTACTTATATAAAACATCTTTAAGAAGTAAAATAAAACTGGATATATTTTTCAGCATCCATTAGCTTTTTGAAAGTATTCAAACTTTTTTTTTTTTTTGAGAGGGAGAGACAGGAAGCGGAAAAGGTGGGAGGAAGAGAGAAAAGGTGTGAGAGAGAGAATCTTAAGCAGGCTCCACGCGCCCAGTGTGGCAGGGCTCAGTCTCACAACGTTGAGATGTTGATCTAAGCAAAATCAAGATTTGAATGCTTAACTGGCTGAGCCACCAAGGCATTCCTATCTCCTAAATAATTTATTATTTTTTAAAGATTTAATGAATTTATTTGTCAGAGAGAGAAAGTGAATGAGCACAAGCAGGGGTAACAGTAGGCAGAGGGAGAAGCAGGCTCCCTGTCGATCAAGGAGCTGGATTTGGGACACCATCACAGGACCCTGGGATGATGACCTGAACCCAAGGCAGATGCTTAACTGACTGAGCCACCCAGGTATCCCTCCCCTGAGCAATTTAAATCATGTTTTCTACACACTTGGAAACCTGTAATCAAAAATTATAATCTTGTTCACAAATTGAGGTGGGTTTTTTTTTGTTTTATCTAAGTTTGCAATTAATTGTATTTCTTTTCTTTTTTTAAAAAATATTTTATTTATTTGACAGAGAGAAATACAGCCAGAGAGGGAACACAAGTAGGGGGAGTGAGAGAGGGAGAAGCAGGCCTCCTGCCGAGCAGGGAGCCCGATGTGGGGCTCGATGTGGGGCTCGATGTGGGGCTCGATGTGGGGCTCGATGTGGGGCTCGATGTGGGGCTCGATCCGGGGTCTCTGGGATCGTGACCTGAACCAAAGGCAGTCGCTTAACCAACTGAGCCACCCAGGCGCCCCAATTAATTGTGTTTCTATAAACAGGGTCTTCTTTTATGTTAAGCCCAGTTCATTAAAAATTATGTGTAAATAGGAAATATTCTTGGTTTTGGAAAGCGAGTGTTTTTGTTTTTAATTTTTTTTAACATTCCCATGGAAATGGTTAAGTACTTTATTTTTGAGGAACCTGTGAAAATAGTAAAAGTGGGCCTTTGGTCTCTCTACAAATCCAGACCAAAAAGAGAGCCATATTAAGGCACTTACAGAAAGAGTGTTCACTCATTTATCTTTACTAAACACACATATATAGACATAGAATAAAATGCGATATAAATAAGGGAATTCTTAGGACAAAATACCTAAGACAAAGTGTGGATTGGGGATAGAAAACAGAGAAACTTGGAACTGCTCATGTCTTGCAAAAAGGTCGTTTCTCCCTAATTAAAACCAGCGTGTCAATGTTTTATTCCCAGATGACTGGTGTCGGAGAGCCAGGAGAGCCATTGTCGTTTATACGCATGCGTTTTGTTTCACTCTCAATTTCATCTAAGACGAATAACAGGGCGGGGAGCAGCTGTTTACATTGCATCCAACTATAAACCAAGACCACAATCTTTGTGCTCTAAGAAGGAATCTATTTCATCTTTACCGCATTCCCATATTCTCTCTCTCTCTCTCTCTCTTTGCCGTTGGTATTTAGAAAGTGGAATGTTATTACCTAAATAGACCATTTGTACATGTTTCTGGTGATTATTTGTGGTGAGTCTAGTTACTGATTTTACATCTGTTTTAGTAGCTCACTAGCCTAACTACCCATTTTCATAGCTTACTTAAACACATGCTTTTTTTTTCATTAATCCCACTTTCTTCCTAGCTTTTCCTGTCCACCCTAACGTTCTCAACTTGATGAATCTTCCATGTGTGTCAACTTTAAAAATAAAATGGCCTGTTATATTATTAGCAAAATGAATTTATTTAGGAATAGCAGAGGAACTGGGATTTAGGACAAGTAAACTGGAAAGACCATAGGCAAGTCCAAAGAGACAAAGGGAAGCTAAGCCTTTATTAGTTTTCAGGGAAGGGTTGTTTTGCATGAAAGTTCATTGGAGGTGATGGTGGTTTCTCACTGGCTGCCAGGTGTTGTTGCTGGGGCAGAGAGAGGCCTTCCTCTTGCCCACTATGTCGGCTGCAGCCAAGGGTATGCGTGTGAGTGCTCCCCGTTGAGGGCTTCCCAACTCCATTTTCTTTTTTTTCTTTTTTCTTTTTTTTTTTTTTAAGATTTTATTTATTTGACAGGGAGAAACACAGCTAGAGAGGGAACACAAGCCAGAGTGAGAGAGGGAGAAGCAGGCTTCCTGCTGAGCAGGGAGCCCGATGCGGGGCTCAATCCCGGTCTCGGGGATCATGACCTGAACCAAAGGCAGTCGCTTAACCAACTGAGCCACCCAGGCGCCCCCCAACTTCATTTTCAATGCTGTTTCCTTTACTACCTTTCACATAAATGACAGTATGGTAGAAACTTTGAAAGTGGAAAAAGAAGTATGCAGTGCGAGATTACAGGGATATTTGATTTAGATTTGCTTCAAACAAAAGCACATTAGTCATATCAACAATTGCAAAGAGACCATTAAAAAAAAGACATTAATAAGGCAAAAAGTTGGGAATATTTGATGGTAAGAATCCTGTTAATTTTTTAGGTGGGATAATGGTATTGTGTTTTGTTTTCGAAAAAGAGCCCCTTATGATTTTAGGGATACATGCAGAAATATAGATAAAATGATTATGTTGCTTCAAAATAATTCAGGAAAGGGGTACCTGATGACTCAGTCAGTGGAACATGCAAATGTTGATCTTGGGGCCATGAGTTTAAACCCTACGTTGGGCATAGAGATTATTTTTAAAAAATACTGTAGGAAAGGAGAAGAGGATAGTTGTATAAGCAAGACTGGGCATGAGTTAATAGTCATGAAAGTTCATTATACATGGGAGTTCATATTATTTTGGCTACCTTTTCATATGTTTGATATTATCCATAACAAAAAGGTAAATGCATTTCTAAAAGGGTTAATGGGGCACCTGGGTGGCTCAGTTGGTTAAATGTCCCACTCTTGATTTGGGCTCAGTTTGTGATCTCAGGGTCATGAGATCAAGCCCCCATCAGGCTCCACACTCAGTGTGGAGTCTGTTTGGTGTTCTCTCTCTCCCTCTCCTTCTACCCCTCCCCCTGAGCTCGTGAGTACTCTCTCTCAGAATAAGTAAAACTAAAATCTTAAAAAAATAAATAAAAGGTTTAATAATCTCATAGAAGTAACCGTGTAATAATCTTTTACAAATCATTAGGAAAAAAAGAAATATACCAAGTGAGTAAAAGATATGAACGGGCAGTGTGTGAAAGAAATACATAAATGGTAAATAAGCATACGAAGAAAACTTCAGTCTCAAAAACATGCAAATTAGGACAATGTGTGATATTGTGATTTGTAGCGAGAAATATATTTGGTCTTCATCCACTCTTACTGGCTCGCAAGTCCCCAAGCCTTTAGAATTTCCTAAGGAAAGGAGTATCTTTTTTTATAATAGTTAGCCTTATGTCATCAGTTCCTGAAATAGCTGCATAGCCATGGAGGTGGAAGGAGTGTATTGTTATTCATATCAGGCCCCTTTCAACCACACCTAAATTAATGTTAATGAGATGAGTTTTGGAAAACTCCTAAGGATGAGGGCTGGTTCTCTGGGGAGCCATCTAGCACTGGAGGGTTGGAACTTTCCGTCCCATTCCTCACCCTACATCCGGAAAGATGAAAGGGGCTGAGGAATCAACTGCCAATGGCCAATGATTTAATCAGTCATGCCTATGTAATGAGCCCTCCATAAAAACCCAATAGTGTGGGGTTCAGGGATTTTTCAGGTTGCCGAACTTGTGGGTGTGCTGGGAAAGTGCGACGTCTGTGGAGGGCAATGGACTACATGTCCCTTCCCATATATCTTATCCTCCCCATGCATTTTTTCCATTGGGCTGTTCCCGAATTGTAACCTTTTCTAATAAACTGGTAACCTAGTAATGTGTAAACTGTTTCCCCAAGTTCTGTGAGTCACTCTACAAATCAATAGAACCCAAGGAGGAAGTTGTGAGAACCTCCAGTTACAGCCGTGGGTCAGGAGATCAGGCAACAACCAGGCCTGTATCTGAAGGCAAGACCGTCTTGTGGGACTAAGCCTGTGATCCAGTAGGTCCCTAGAGGTTCTTGGTTGTCATCTCTATCTTCTCCAAAGGAGTGGGCATTATTTGCCATTCCCATTTTATATGCGAGCTCACTAGATACCAGAATTATCCAAGGTCACACAACGGAGGGCTTGTTTGTTTTTTTTTTTTTCCCTCTACTACTGGAAAAGAAGATTCTGTTGATGAAATATTTTGCAATATATATGATAATGAGTTCTCTAGAGTTATTTTCTGACCTAGGTGATCCCAGATGATTGAGAAACAGAGCAGACATAAGCCCAGCCCATGGCCAGGAGCAAAGCCCAGGTGACAGTAGCCTGTCTCAGCCCAACCCTAGTCTACCCACAGACGTGGGAGAGAGAAGTAAATGTAGTTCACTGTATACCAAGGAGGTTTTGCGGTTGTATGTTGCCAGCAGCTGCCCGAGGTCTCACCCCCTTTCACTGCCCTTACACTGTAGTTCTGCTGCTCCTGCTTCCTCCCTGAGTGCTTTAGACTTATAGCCATCAGGTGGGCTACTTATTTCTCCATTTTCTTTACCTTGTTTCAAAGATCTGAAGAGGCTTATTAAAATTCTCATGATGCAAAGTAAAGAAAAATAGAAGGGAGCCAGAAATAGGAAAATCTATTTACATCAGATACATAGATGAAGGGAACATAGTTCAGTAATGGTATCTATTTCACAGAAGCATAACCAGTATTCTGGTTTGTCAACGTCCAATAAACTTGGTAACATGAGATAGTTTTCCTCTCTCATGGCAGTGAAGTGGCCAGGAAGTTGGACGCTTGCCAGATGGCCCAATGAAGATGCCAAAGAGTAACCAAGTCATTGTTCACTCTTTTTAACAGCTTGATTTTCTCACCTGAGGCAGCAAATGAACTGTTTGGGATAGGTGAGGCAATAAAATTGTGACCCTTTACGTTATCATGCCATTTCAGGTTTTTTTTTTTTTTTTTAGGTTTTGGTTCTATACAGGAAAAATTCATGAGTTACAACTGAGGAGGAGAATAGAGCCAAGAGACAAGTTATGTCATTTTTAAGTTGCGACTGATTTTATTTTTCCACTGGAAGTTATGGCTCCTTGTCACTAATTTTTACCCTTTCCTTCAGCAATAAGAATCCATTTGTTCATTTAATGAGTGTGTGTTGAGAGGCTACTGTTTCCCAGGGCTACGTCGGTGAATGAAACAAACAGACCTTTAGGGAACTTGAAGTATGGTTGCTGTAGGATGAACTTTGGTGCTTTTGAAGACCCTAGGGCAGGCCCTTATGGCTTGAATGCAATGAACAAGAGAGGGCAGCAGGGGCTAGATAACTTAGGATACACACACACATACAGTATTAGTTTTCTACTGTTGTTCTTACAAATTCCCACAAATTAGGGCTTAAAGCAACACACACTTATTACCTGACAGTTCCGTGGGTTAGAATTACAAGCTGGGACTCACTGGACTAAAGTCAAAGTGTTCCTTTGAGAGGTTCTTATGAAGGATTTGCCTCCTTTCTTTTCAGCCTCTAGAGGCTGCCTCCACTCCTTGGCTCACAGACCCCTTCTCCATCCTCTAGCCGTCATCAGTGCCTCTCTCTGATCACTGTTCCATAGTCGCATCTCCTTTTCTGACCAAATATCCAATTATAAGGACCCACGTGACATAGATTAGGCTCACTTGGATAATCTTCCCATCTTAAGGTCCTTAACTTAGTCACATCCTCACAGTATATTGTTCGATAAGGTAACATTTGCAGGTTTTGGTGATTAGGAAGTGTATCTGTTTAAGTGTGGGAGGATCATTAGTTTGCCTAACACACACATACAAAGTAGTTATGTCACGAATATTAAAATTTATATAGAAAATATTCTCAAAAAATGGAAATAAAATCAAATAAAGGAGCATAAGCAAAAAGAGTACACCCCCAAACGGAGACACAATCATTTTGGAAAAAGTTTTTCATGTATATATTATTTCATAATGTCTTTGATGACATATTGCCATTGAGATTGAAGAAAATAGAAACAGAGGGGTATAACTATAGTAAACAACATGAATAATTCTTAGAAATGTGATGTTGACTAAAAAAGCAAGTCCCAGAGGACTCCCAACTATAAGTCTTAGGTTTATATATGAGTTCCCTCAGAGCTACTGTAACAGACTGATAAAAACTAGATGGCTTGAAAGAACAAAAAATTATTCTCACAGTTTTGTTGGCTTGAAGTTCAAAATTAAGGTATGGGCAGGGCCCTCTGATGGCCTTAGGGAAGATTCCTTCCTCGCCTCTTCTAGTTTCTGCTGGGTGTTGGCAATCCTTAACATTTTTCGGTTTGTGGCTGCACGACTACATTCTCCAGCTCAGAGGACCTTCTTTCCTCTGTCTCCCTGTGCAACCCCAAATGTCCCTTTATAAGGACACAGTCACTGAATCTAAGGCTCACCCTAGTTTAATTTAACCTCATCTTAATTTTGTTACATCTGCAAAGACATGATTACCAAACAGGGCTACATTCATACGTTGGTGGTTGGGGTGGGGAGAGTTGGGATTTCAACATATCTTTGCGGGACAGGATTCAACCCATATAGTCAGTTTTCCCAGGAAACAGACTCTGACATTGAGATTGGCTTGCCAGGGACTTATATATGGAGTCCTCTGGGGAGAAACATCTGTAAGGGAGTGAGGGAAGCGGGATTAAGGTAAGAGAGTAGTTGAGCTGTGATGCAGGAGAACAGAGAAGCCTGGACTGAGCCCAAAAGGAGCTCTGAAGCTAGGATGGCCTCACAGATGTCCATAATCAAGAGAAGTGGGCCAGGCATGCATTAACTAGGCACTGGATGCAGGCTACCTACCCACGGGGAGGGGGCAAAGCAACTCCCTTCGGCTAGAAACAGTTCCCACAGGGGGACACAGATGGGAGCCCTCAGCAACTAGCACTCTCTGCAAATGAATGTCTTGGTCCTGGACAGGATATCAGGGTTGCATACCCTAGCATCCAGGATATTATGGTTTTCAATAGATTTCAAAAATAAGCGGAAGTGTACAATATGTTATTATCATATACATTTCTGATTAGGTATTTACACGCATGTATATGTATATATAATGTATCATGACCTGAGCCGAAGGTAGTCGCTCAACCAACTGAGCCACCCAGGCGCCCCCTGAAGATTCTTTTCAATCACCTGCCAGGCATCTCTGCCTTGCCGGCTTTTGGTGTCTTTATTTATAGGCAACAAGCTATAAATTATCATAAAGGAAAAATTCTTTTACAGAAATGACTTTTGCTTACACAGTGTTTTGATTAATGAAACATAGTGCTTTTGTCAGTGAAACATACTTTTACAGGTGTTCTTATCTACAAGTTACCTTAACTCCCTCAACCAGGACACGCCAATTGGTAAGGTTGTTTATGATTTCTTACGTTTGGCACCTAGACGATAAAGGGTAGACTAATCATATGGTATTTTTTAAGTAGGCTTAGATGAGCTATATATAAAGTTTAAGCTACATTATTTAATGGCCAGGAGGTAGTCTGTCTGGCATCAAGGAGAAAGATAACTTATTTTGCAAAGATAAAAGCGTTTGCTCAAGCCTCTTTTCTATGAGTGGGTGCGGAACTCTTTATTTATGGATCCTTTGTGTGTGTGGCAATGTTCTTACTAATACCTTATTATTTTTATATTTAGCCATTCATTTGACCATTCAAAAGCCTCAACAATCTCCCCGCAGATCCACAGGAAATTTAAAGGGAAGGTTCAAAAAAATACAGTCTTAAGGACTGCAAGGGAGTCTCGGTTTGGCCTGGAGCATCCTGGGGCCTGTCAAGAGTGATGTTCTTTGCTTTTAGGATAAGGACCAATCAGTAGAAAGAGGAGATGCCAACTTCGCACCATCCACAGGAGTGTGGCTCAGACTGTCCTTTCCTCTCTGTGACCACGTCAGGCCTAGTGGGGTTATTTTCCAGCGGCAGGAGCTGTGCTTCTACTGTCATCTTCCCCACGGTGACTCCATCAGCTTGCGAGACCCGGGAGGCTCCCAACAGAAAAAGAAATGAGGAAGGCACTCCAAGTTGCCAACTGCCATTTGTGGGGATCAGAAACGGGGTGGGATACTTTTTCACTCTATATTCCTCTGAAAGATTTTGAAATTAGAAAAGTAAAATATTAAAACATATTTTTTTATTTTAAATATTTTATTTATTTATTTGACAGAGAGAAACACAGCTGGAGAGGGAACACAGCAGAGGGAATGAGAGAGGGAGAAGCAGGCTTCCCGCCGAGCAGGGAGCCCGATGTGGGGCTCGATCCCGGGTCTCCGGAATCATGACCTGAGCCGAAGGCAGTTGCTTAACCAACTGAGCCACCCAGGCGCCCCTTAAAACATATTTTTTGATCAGTTTTTTCAAAATGACTAATTTTAGTTTTCTTAGTTCATCTTTAAGAGTTTGTTTCCACATTGGAAATATGGGAATGCTCCTGGGACCTTGTAATGGGATAATGTATATGAAATCAACTTCAGACAGAAGCATAGTAAATGCTAATGTGCTTGCCTTATGGTGATACTGTTTGTGAAAGAAATTAAACGGTAATATTGTTTGTTAAACTACTATTAACTTTTTGGAAACTTCCTGATTTCTATTTTTTTTTTTAAGATTTTATTTATTTGGGGGCCTGGGTGGCTCAGTGGGTTAAAGCGTCTACCTTTGGCTCAGATCATGATCTCAGGGTCCTGGAATCAAGGCCCGAATAGGGCTCTCTGCTCAGCAGGGAGCCTGCTTCCTCCTCTCTCTCTCTCTGCCTACTTGTGATCTCCCTCTGTGGAATAAATAAATAAAATCTTAAAAAAAAAGATTTTATTTATTTATTTTTGCCAGAGAGAGAAAGGAAAAGAGCACACATAAACTGGGAGGTGGGGTGAGGTGGGGCAGAGAGAGAAGCAGACTCCCTGATGTGGGACTTGATCCCAGGACCCTGGAATCACGGTCTGAGCCAAAGGTAGACACTTAACTGACTGAGCCACTCAGGCCCTCATAGAAACCTGATTTCTAATGCCAAAAATTTCAGTTTCTTCAAAAACCTGTTCGTTAATCATGACTCTTTTTTTTTTTTTTTTAAATACAGGACTGAACACCTTCTCAACTGAACTTAAAGGAGAGATTAAGTGCAATGTTTTGAGCTATGTTTAAATGAAGATGAGCTAGAAGAAGAAAGAACTGTTAAAAATATGTAAGTTTTATTAAAAGCCAAATGAAAGATTCAGCTCTCTTGTAATGGTATTCTTAAAAATTCCTAACTTCTATGAGATTCCCTAATTATGGAATTCTTTTTCATTATATTGAACTACTCTTGATTTCATCATGAAAATTTGATCTGAAACTCAATTTATGGAAATATTGAGAATGAATTTAAAATTAAAGGAGACCATCTGTGTACTAATATGGTGCAATGTTGTTGATTCACATTTTTCTATATTAAAGACTGTTATGAACTCTAAATCTTTTAAATAAATGAGACTGAAATTTAACGTGGTTGTGTCTGAATATGTTACTTGTATACAACTATTTGCAGGGACTCTTCACCTGTCAACCATTTTTTTTATGCTGCCTTTCTGAGCTAGTTATTGAGATATGATTTCATAACCACACCTTTTAGCTGAAATCCCAGATCTGCTATTTACTCTCTATGTGTCCAGAGGAAAGTTACTTAGATATTTTAGGTGTCATTTTTTTCACTGAACACATGGTGCCTTTCTGCCAATCACTGCTAAATGCTAATATAGTATTTTCCAACTTTACTGTTGTAAAATTTGAATGCTTAGTAACTGAATCCACACACATTCATATGGCTAATAAGAGGTAGAGTTGGGGTGTGGTTCCAGATTTACCTGATACTAAAACCCAAAGTTTTATAGTATTGCTTCCTGTTTGGAGAGTTATTAATGATTTCATATGTTTGGTTAGGATGTCTTTTCCAATCCTTGGGAACCCTGATCTGTATGTTAAATTTTAATACAGAATAGTGCTGAATAGGAGTAGACCATCATTGTAAGTTCCTGTATGCCTTAGAAGGTTTTAAATTAAAAAAAATTTTTTTTAGAAAGATTAATTTTTTTTAAAGATTTTATTTATTTGACAGAGAGAAACACAGCTAGAGAGGGAACACAAGCAGGGGGAGTGAGGGAGGGAGAATCAGGCCTCCCGCCGAGCAGGGAGCCTGATGTGGGACTCCATCCCGGGTCTCCGGAATCATGACCTGAGCTGAAGGCAGTCGCTCAACCAACTGAGCCACCCAGGCGCCCCTAGAAAGATTAATTTTTAAAGAGAGCTCAAGTTGGGGGAGGAGCATCAGGAGAGGGAGAGGGAGAAGCAGACTCCACACTGAGCAGGGAGCCTGACCCAGGGCTCAATCCCAGGACCCTGAGATCATGATCCTAGCTGAAGGCAGACACTTAACCAATGAGCCACCCAGACATCCCTGCATTTGAGTTTTTAAGTGGTTCATAAAATTTATCCATAGATAAAGGATTGCTGTTCAATTCCAAAAGTATACAGCCCTCTGGACCTCCAAGGACTTTCGTTGGCACAGATCACTTCACTCTGTGATGCTACTGCTTTCTTTTCTTTTCTTTTCTTTTTTTTTTTTTAAGATTTTATTTATTTGACAGAGTGAAACACAGCCAAAGAGGGAACACAAGCAGGGGGAGTGAGAGAGGGAGAGGCAGGCTTCCTGCCAATCAGGGAGCCCGATGAGGGACTCGATCCCAGATCTCCGGGATCATGACCTGAGCCGAAGGCAGTCGCCCAACCAACTGAGCCACCCAGGCACCCCTATTTTTTTTTTCTTTTAGTAAATATATGTGTGCATTCTTAGTAAAAATTATTCCTGTTAATTGCAAGGGTATTACTCAGACCTTATAGAAAAAAAATGGGTACCAAAATGAAGTGGTTTCAATCAACATTCCTTGAGTAAAAATACCATAATCAATACTAATTCTAAGAACAGTAGGAATTCCATTTCAATGGTGCCTGTCCTTATTCGTCAAAAAATCCAAAATCAACAGCTATTTTTTGTTACCTGTTTATTTTTATGTCAGATGCTATGGTAGGTGCTTGAGGCACATGTGTGTGTGTGTGTATGTGTGTGTGTGTGTATGTTCTTCAAACAAAATACTCAGTGGGTATTTGTTTCTCTCTCCTTTCCTCTACCCCGTCCTACCCCACCAGATTAATTTCTACTTAGCCTTAGATCCCAGCTTAAGACTCCCTTAGAAATGCCTTTCAGGGGAGTCCTCTCTTCTCATCTAAATCAGGTCTTCCCTTTATCCTCTTTTCTTAATCCCTGTTCTTTTCTTCTTTGTATGCATAACAATTTTTATCATATAACTACGTTGGATATGCTTAATGTCTGCCTCTCTAGCTAGACTATTTTCATTTATTCATCATTCAACGGGTATTTACTGCATATGTACT
>PITA01000505.1:0-270742 GCA_004023965.1 Spilogale gracilis
AAGGGAAGGGAAGGGAAGGGAAGGGAAGGGAAGGGAAGGGAAGGGAAGGGAAAGGAAAGGAAAGGAAAGGAAAGGAAAGGAAAGGAAAGGAAAGGAAAGGAAAGGAAAGGAAAGGAAAGGAAAGGAAAGGAAAGGGAATGTATAGATAAACTCCTTAGGGCCAAAAAAAATTTTTTTTAAATCTAGAGCTCATGGTTTTGGGGAGGCATCTTAGGGAGGTGGTCCAGACACTGCTGAGTATAGATGCTGGGGCTCAATTTGTTTTTAGAGTTAAACCAATAAGTCGGACTCCAGAAGCATACTTTGCTCTTCTCATCCAGGTTGGTGACCTGTAGCAAATCATACCAACTGGCTTTTTATAGAACTAAACTCAAGTCTTCATCATTTTATACCTAGAAGACAAATGAAAAAGAGGTTACAAGGTGTGTTCGGTACTATGAACAAGGTACATACAGGATGCTGTGGGAATATAGGAAAAAGACTTAGTATAAAGGAGTATACATGGGCAATGTGGGGATCTAAATCCTACTTCTGTCCCTTACCACTGATTTGAAACCTTTTGTCTTGAGGTTGTCCAAACTGCAATTTCCTTACCTATAAATTGATTTTATCTACATGATTTATCTATCTTACATGATATATGTATAAACCAATAAACCTGGAACACAGTAGTCATTAAATAAATAATAATATATATTATTATATTATTATTACCTGTTAATACTTCCAGCAGCCAAGAGACCTAGACTACATCAGTTTGTTTAGTAGGCAATTTGTTTTTATCTATTGAAAAACTCTCCTTAGTCTTTGCCTGCCACGACCCCCCCTCCATTCTTCTACTTCATTCTTCTACTCTTGACATTCTCTATCTTCCTTTGGCTCCTTTGTGATCTCTTTGCTGACTGTCACATCCAGGTCTGTCTGTACAGGGATACCTAAGACAAACTGAACATTATGATTCAGCACAAGTGTCACCTTACCATATATTTCTACCCTCCCATCCCCAAGAGGTTAGTGTAAGATAGCCCACTGGTTTTTGTCTTCCCCATGAGACTTTTTACTTCTTGAGAGCGGAGATTCACTTATTTAACAAGTATTTATTGGACATTTACTCTGTTCCAGGCTTAGTTCTTAGCTATGAACAAAACAAACAAAAATCCTACCTTCACGGAATTTGTATCCTTATAGGGAAGAAAGAGTAATGTAAACAAGTGACCCGTAAAGTATGTTAATGGTAAATGCTAAGGAGAAAAATAAAGTCATAAAGAGACATAGGTATAATTTTAGAAGTTGGCCAATTGAAAGCTCTCTTCCCCCCACACACAAAAGGCATTTGAGAATAAGGTCTGAAAGAAGTGAGGGAATGGACCATGGAGATATTTAGGGAAGTATGTTATATCCTTGGAGCTGTGAGGTACATTTTCACAGCAGCCACAGGGCCTGCTGTGTAAGGCCACATAGATCATTTTTAGGATCTTGGCATTTACTCTGAGAGAAATGGAATCATGTCTTTTGCTTCCTAATACCACAAGTCCTGGGCCCAGTGCCTAAAACATGCTAGGTATTGAATAAATGATTGATGAATGAACCTACTCAGTCACCACTACATGTACAAGCATACAACCAATTAAATGATATACAAAGGCTGGCTTTGTGATGTCCTGTTTAGACAGGTACCATGTAGGATAAACCTGAAAACACAGAACCCACTGCATATCATTTAAAGAAAAGCTAGAAAAATACATGGCTTTATACCTTTCAGTTCTGTACTAACAGACAATAACTACAGACCTGGTGAGAAACGTGTAGAGAGACACAGACAGGGTGAAGCAGGAAAAGTATTAGGTGGATCCTCAGACCATTGGATGAATTGGTAGATTGAGTGAACAAACAACTTTGGGTGCCCAGTTAAATATGCATTGCAACAAATAATGAATGATTTTTTGTGTAAGTATATCCCATCAGTATATAACTTGGTGTTCAGTATTTTATCGGCAGGCCTACCTCCAAAAGACAAGATGTAAGAGGAACGTTGGCATCAAAACTGAATTCTCAATGTAGCCTGACTGCTGTGAGCTCTAATCCAGTGGTCTAGTGGAAATAATTCAAGGAATGTGGGTCAAAACAATCGAAGTCATTTGTACGTTTATTTTAATCCCATCATTTTATATTTGTATTGTGTAATTTTACAGTGTATAAAGTATAGTAGTATAGTAACATATCTATGTGTATAATTTATATATAATTTATAAGTACATATTTATTGGAACTGAATAGTCAAACATTTATTCCTGATAAGGGAGAGGAATCAAAAAAGAGAAAAGCTATTCTGTTTAGTAGGTATGCAGCATTGGGACAAAGGTCATCTATACTTTTACCCTTAAAAAAAAAAGATACTCAAATCAAGAAGATTATTACTTGCCCAGTAAAAGTGTCACTAAGGTATTTAGTTTGGGGAATTTGTGAAATTGACCAAGTGTTCTGAAATACACTTTCTTGCCTCAAAATAGCTGACAATCACTGGGATTTATCACTGTTAGGTGATCACATTTAGACAATTCACTTTATGCATTGTTCGTCTTACTTATAAAAAGAATGTGGTTTGTTTGGACTTGATCCTTACACTTCATATGGTCACTCATACTTTGTTGTGTTGTTCTGACAATTGCCTGTCCATCTTCCACTTTGAAACGATAAAAAGTGGAAAGAAAACAAGAAGCCACAAACTGCTCCCACTGTGCAGAGTGACAGTGACAGCATTGTAATACCACAGAATCTAGAGACAGATGGTGGCTTATAGCAGACATCAATCTTCAATGAGAGTAAATGTGGGATAATGCCCCTCTTTGGTAATGGACATGTCTTTGCAGAGTTATTGCTGACAGCATCCTCAAACGTGCTGATTTGCTAAGACAAGATTTTTATTGCATCTAATCTTGTCGCAAGGCATGAAAAAAATGGTTGGGTACATGTTTTTCATGTATGGTTTTTACAAGAATTGCCTGCATTAGAGAGTGACTAAATTGTTTTCCATATTTTATGGCACATTTCTAATGTTCCACCGCACACAACATTGATCACTCAGTCCATTAGCTTATTACGATACCCTGAAAGGAGACACTTCCTTTGGGAAAAGCCATTATTTGAAATGAGATGAAGGTTCTGACTTCATAGGACAAAGTAGGGTGGAATCTATTGAGCAACTTCTTAATTTCATCAAGGGAGAAAAGCAGAACGTGTGTGTGTGTGTGTGTGTGTGTGTGTGTGTAAAGATGTATTATGTAAAGGTATATATATTTTCAAAATAGCTGACCTATCCAAATCTGCTTTGCCTTTTGGGTGGCTTGGACCCTCCCCAAAAGCTCAGACTATATCCCCAGTAAGGATGAAAACAGCTTTTACAGTACAAACCTTTTTCAGAATTATGTACATTGGGGAGTACTTGTGGCATTATAGGGTTCTAATAGTAAAATAGAACAAAGAGAGAGACTCTAATATAGGGATTTGTTAACACAAGTTGTAGAAGAGCCGAGAGATGTACCGTGACTGTGGAGTATTGCAGAGATTATCTATGAAAGAAAGTGCCACCACCACCAAGTGGCACTTCCAGAGCCTGGGCACTCAGCAAGAGCTGGACCCATTCTGGGGCTGTCTTCAAGAGATGGGATCATGGAAGGAAGGATTTTTCCAGTACTGGAATCATTGTGGAGATACAGCCCCTAAAGGAGACATCACTGAGGGGAGGTGAAAACAGACTGGGGTCTCCTCTCTTGCTCTCCTCCTGTTTCCAGCCGCTTCTCCCTTAGGCAAGACAGACTTGTAAATGTGCTTCCCAGAACTACAGCACAAAAGGGGGTGGACAGGGAACAAAGCTGGGAGCCAAGAGATAAACAGATAACTTAAAATTGAAGCAGCTTCCTTCCCCACTACATTTAATATGCTTCTGAGTATTGTAAACTCTATCCTACCCATAAAGACTCAGTTTTTCCCTAGCTAAGAAAACTTTGAAATCTCTCCTAGCAGGGGTGAGGATCGAAGTGGAAGTTGAGGCAATGGAGGAGAAGAGGGCCGCAGAACATATTTTGAAATCTTTTTGGCAGGTGGCTCTTCATGCTCCCTTTCAGCATTGGTGCTTTGAGAAATGGAACTGTATAGAAAAATGGAGATGCCCCATCATATTCCTATACCTGCTATATATCGAGAGCTCTGCAGAGGGCTTCTACAAGTATCACTTTATCATCAGAGTGGCCTAGAAGGGGACTTCATGTCCCTGTAGGGATATAAGCTATGGTATCTTTATCTACTTCTGAAATCCCCAAATTATGTCTTCTGGGTAGGGAGTCTTTGTATCTGCTGTTGAGATAGGTAGACAATACCAAGTTGTGCTTTGACAAGAAGCCTGGACCACTCCAATTATATAAAACCTCCAGTCTGGACACTTAGTATCACATGAGTTACTGTACCATATCAGACCTTGGATCCAATCAATTATTTTGTCTTTGACAATAACACAGATGGTTTATGGACTGTCATGTTTGTTCTCTAATAAATTCTTAAATACTTTTAGGGTTGTACTGCTACTAACAAAAGCTTATACTTACTGAGTGCTCAAGAGAGCATAGGTACTGCTATAACTGGTCTACTATTATTAGTTCATTTAATCCTCACTATAAACCTGTGGGTTGGTTTTATTATTATATTCATTTTCCAAATGAGGGAGTAGAGACAGAGAGCATTTATATAACTTGTCTAAATGCGTGGAACTAGTGATGGTCACATGGTATTTCAATCCTGTGTCATAAGAATTATAAAACTTCTCACTATCCCATGATGACCCTTTATAGATTAGTGGTTCATGATTTTACTTAATTCTTTATACAAGAAAGTTCCTAACAAATAGTTATGATCATTTCTCATGAAAACTGAAAAAATTATAATCGTACTAATTGTACTTGTTGAGATGTCAAATAGGTTTGGGTTTTTAATATCCTCTTTTGAATAAAGAAATTAGATAATTGTTTTGCTGGTCCGTGAAATCAGGCCATAAATATTTTTCACATCTGGTGTTAATTAAATGAAATTTTCTTTAAGTGAGATAAAGCAGTTGAAACCATAACACTAGTTTTTTTGCTTCTCAGAATATAAAACCTGAATGGAAGGGACCGGTGGAGCTCTGTTCTGATGGAGAGGAACCAGGACTATACACTGTAGGAACCCTGGGCCCTCATTAAGTTATGCAACCACAAAAGTGCTCGTCTTGTTTGCTCATATTACATTTGAAGTCCGATTCAGTGTATTTGTCTTCTCTTATGGAAAACAAGTAACTAGTATGATATGAATCCGATACTAGACAAAGCATAGACTCTAACACCAGCCACCTCCAGCATGAAGAACACCAGGACAGTGAGCCGGCATGTCTTCCGGCTAGGGGTGGATAATGAGAGCATTTTTTAGTATTTTTATTTCTCTACTTCTCTGTCTACCACAACCAATATATAAGTGTCAGTAGTCTATATGAGAGATGATGGTAGCCTAGATTATGAAGGGGCAGAGGAGATGGATTTGGATTCATTTTAGTAATTGCTGGAGGTAGAACTAATAAGTCATGGTAATGGACGGTGTGAGGAGGTTTGGCACAGGGAAGAACGAAGGTTTCCATCCAGGTTTCTGGGTTGAGCAATTGGGTGTGTGCTACAAAAATTACTGAAATGGGAAACACGAATAGAAAACAGGCTTTATTGCTCTTGTTGTTGTTATTATTTTAGTGGAACTTACGGCATTTGAGTTGTATTTTATGTACATTATGTCTGAGTTTCCTAAAAGTGCTTTGCTGTCAGGGAATAGTGATATATAACTCCTGTGTGCAGAAGAGAGACACGGCTAATACAGATTCGGTCAACATCAGCATATGGATGTTTTAGAACTCTTTTTTTTTAATTTGGGATTAATATGTGCACAGAAGTAGAGACTAGGACAGTGGCTCCCTGTGTACCCTTAACCCAACTTCTACAACCATTAACTCCTAGCCAGTCTTGTTTCAACCATATCTATCCATTCTGTCTTCCCCCACTTTCCACCACCATCAACACTACTGGATTATTTTAAAGCAAATCCTGGATCACATATAATTTCCATCATTACTCAATATGGAATTTTAAAAGTTGAGGACTCTTCCTAAAGATACAATCACAATGCCATTATAACAACTAAAAAACAACAGAAATTTTTGAAATTATCCCCATATTTGGTCAGTGTTTCAATTCCCTTGCCTATCCATAAATTTGCTACAAATCAAGGTCTGAATAAGGACCATACATTATAATTAGTTGATTTTTCTCTTATGTTTCTTTCCCTTTCCTCTCCTTTTTGCCGCTTACAATTTATTTGTTGATAAACTAAATTTATGGTCTTACGGAGATTCTCACAATCTGTATTTTGCTGATTGCATCTCTATGGTGCCATTTACCCCATTATCTTCTCTTTCTGTGTTGTTTCCTGTAAATTAGTAGTTGGATCTATAGGTTTTTTACCAGACTTCGAATATTTATTTATTCTTGGCCTAGATATTTCCATCAAGAGGCACAAAATGTCTGGTTGTTTTGCTTTTTCTGATATTAGCAATCACAGATGATCATTTCATAGATCCATTTTTTTCATTTAATACTGCAAAAAGCCTTTTCAGTTTGGTTTCTGGGTAATTTGGACACATTTCATGCTTTATACCTGACATCAACCATTTCTCTTAGGAACCCCAGTCCCTTTTAGTTGAAAATGGTATTTAGGGAACACAGGCTTGAGTGCTCATTGTTATTGGGTTCGTCACTGTGGTTACAGCTAGGAGATACCCACACGTTCATCCTGATATTGTCCTTTTAAATTCAGAATTATTGGGTTTTCACTTGTAGGTGGTAACTCCTCTTGTGGTGAACATGGTATAACATACAGAGTCATTAAATCTCTGTGTTGTATAGCTGACACTAGTGTAACATTGTGTGCCAAGCATACTGAAGTTAGACAGGAGAAAAGGAAGAGGGGGAGGGAGGGAGGAAACGAGGGAGGAAGATTGATTAATCATGCAGCTTTTACTTAACCTCTTCTGTCTTGCATGGTGATGATTTCTAATGTCATCAAAAAAGATGATTAGCTTGTGGAGAGGCCCATAACTTAAGTCCTGTGAAAATAGAGAATTAGGGGATAGAAAGAAAAAAGGACCTGGCAAAGCTGGCAAAATGGGGCCAGCAGATGTGGTGCCCTGAAAGCAAGGGTAAGATCATGTTAGGAGAAAGAGGAGACAGTGATCCTGAGAACTTACATAATTCAATGTGAAATTGTGTGAATTTGTATTTGGCAAAAAAGAAGCCCCTGTTGCCATTGAATGACAAGGGCAGAACCCCATCAGTTTGGCTTGATCAGTAGCTGGAAGATGAGAAAATGAAGAAAATGTGAATAGATTTGTCCTGATTCTGAACGGTGGAAATAAAGTGGCCATTTATAAGCTGTTTTCCCTCAAGGAATATTTCCTAATTGATAAAATCTAGGTCTCGGGTAGTTTTCTTCTTAAATCTGAGAGAGAGGGAAAGAGAGTAAGCTGTCCATAATTTAAATGAATGGGCCATAAAGCGATTTCAATACACAGGTTTCCTTTTACACTCCTGGACTCTTTTGTGTACTGAACGATTCAGAGTATGAAAGTGTATTTACGCACAGCCCCTCCGACAAGTCTGTCCATAAAGCCTGAGAATTTCCATCTTTGCTGAGCCATAGAGGTCTTTAGGGATCATTAGGTCACCAGGGTCCCAGCCCTCACATATCATCTCTTTACATTATCTCTGGATTCCTCTTCCTTCTAGCTGATTAGTCCATCCTTCAGACTGTAAGAAGATTCACAGGGTGACAGAAAAAAAATATCCAAACTTTCTGTCATTTCCATGTATTGTAATAGATTCACCTAAAGTAATTACCTCAGCTATATATTCTCAGCCTCACTGGCTTGGCCAGATGGTGTGTTCCTCTTCTCTACAGCAGCCTGTTCGTTTATTTTAGCAAACCCTTGAGACTGCTTTAACATCCCATAAATGGAGTGGATGAAGGCCAGGTTCTTTCTAGGTTAATGATTTTGAGATCAGTATTTTTGAAACCTAAGCACTGTTTCAGCAAAGGAAAAAAATCAACAGATGGGAGAGAGGGTCACTCTCAGTGATTATGATGGCAATAAAACAGCTTACATAAGGAAAAGAACAGACTGTGTAGCTGGGTTTAGTCCTTCCCCATAGTTATGTGGTAATAGATACAAAAGCAAACCAGGCCTGCCTGTTGCTTCAGAGTCTTCAGGAGTGTAGATAAATGGTAATAAGACAATAACTGTTCTCACGCTTTTCAGTCCGGCAATGTGTTACCTCTTACTAAGAGTTCTTTTTTCCAGAATTGCACCACGTGCTTCTGAAATGAAGGGGGCTATGGTATTATTACCTTTTATTTTACAGCATACAATCTGTAGCAAGTAATTTTAATGTTTTTTAAAGCACGGCGATCTTTTGAATCAAAAGAAGGCTCCATTTCCGTGGACCCAGTGTGGCTCCTCAAATTCAGCGTATCGTTTCTCCAGGGGCAAAATTCTTTTTAATAACTATGATTAAAAAGAGTTTACCTAAAAGCAGTACCTGAGAAGACATGGGTATTTTCTTACAAAGAAATTCCAGAAAGGGAATGAAGGTGGGTTTTAAAGAAAGGAAAATATGAAAGATTAATCATGCACTTGACACCATAGTTCTTTTCTCTGCACAGGTGCAGGGACAATAAGAGCCCACTCTGGTTTCAGGTTTTCTCTCTCTCTTTTATCTTGATTATTGCTATCACCAGAGGGCTTCTTCTTTCAAGCAGCATGTACAACAAAGATCAAATTAAAGCACCTTAGGCGGAAGTGGGGTGGAGGACAGGTACAGGAGGTGGAGCTGGGCATGGTTAAGGATCACTAATAGCTATAATTTTGTGGGGGGAAAAAACTCTTTCTTTTGAGCCTCATATCTATTTTTGAACCCCAAATCCCTGCTTCTAAATTACCTACACTTGCTGACTCACATATAACTGGTCTGAAAGCAGCATTAGATGGGAACGACCAGGAATATAGATTAAATGTCAGGAAGGATGGCCTTCAAAAATTGCAACACGTAATTATAAATGCTTTTCTTATGGGCTAAAATCTTGAGGCCGGTGTAGACTAGAAGCTAAGCTTGTTCTCAGAAATTGTGGAATTCAAAGATGGATGGCAATTCCAGTTTTTACTTCTAACCTAGGGTAGACGAAATCAGTATGGGGAGAGCGGAATGTACCATTTTTAAACATGAGGTCATGGATGCAAAACCCCATTTCTTCACGGATAAGTTTCTAATTACCTATACAAACTGCACATTAAGCAGCATGATTTTGCTCAAAAGGGGCCATAAATTAGAAAATGCTTAAGTTGTACAGAATAGTTTGTAGCTCTGAGGTGATCAATGTTTTTTAGAAGTGGTCTTATCCATTTGGAAAATATGCCTTCCTGATTTCCATTTATTTATTTAAATATTTAAACGTAAAAAGCACTTAGCTCTCCTTTGCCAAAATGGTTCGTGTCCTGACATAATCAAAATTGCTTGTGCTGATGAAAGTGAGTAATGGGTCTAGGAAGAATAAGGAGATATTCTCTAAGGAGAATAAGGAGAATAATACTTCACACTTTATCTTATTTTGAAATGTTTCTTTTATAAAAATTGGAGAAGGGGAGCCCCCTTTGTCCTTTGTCTCTCAGAGCATGCACCAGCTATCCACCATATGAAAGTGAAAACCTTTCCAGACTAATCATGAGGAGCTGAAAGCGTCCAAGGAGAGTCCGTGGGCAATAGCCAATAATCTGGGTGTCCTCCTGTCTGTGTCAGTGTAACTTCAATATCTACTGTTTCAAACACATTGCCTTTCAGTGTTTTTCTAATTGTCCTGAGGAAAACAGTCTCAGAGCCTCCTTTAAGTGTATGTCATTCAGTCTTTTATGCATCATCATAGAAACAAAACATTGCCAGATTTTCCATTTAAGTCAGTTTCTATCATTTGAAAAATTAAAAAAAAAAAAATCAGAACGAAAAGCTGTGCCTTTGCTTTCTGGACCGAGTTGGGAAACACTTTTATCTGCCATTTGCAAAGAATCCCTCCATTTTTCCTGTGGAGTCACTGCCTGAATCACGTTCCTCGCATTTGGGGGATCCCATCTGTTTACGTTAGCGATAAGCAGGGGAGGCAGAAAACGGGGGGGAAATGAGAGGTAGGAAACAGAGTCTTGGAAATATGTGAGAAATGCTCAGAAAACACACACACACAGACACATATTTTAGCAATTTTCTGGAAACAATGGAAATCCCTCCTCTTCTAGAGGAACCTCCCTTCCTCTCTCTGCTCTCCAAACGCCATCCAAAAACCAGTGTTTTAACAGCAGTAATCTTCCTGGAATGAAACAAAACGTGTTTCAGAGGCAGCATGGGAGCCTGAGAGCCGTAAACATATGTGCAGTGTAGTATAGTAGGAAAACATAGGCCTCTTTAATTAGACCCTAAAACTGCTTTTTTAACACTATTTTTTGGAGTTAGGGAATTCTATGGTTTTCTGTCATATAGATTCATGCTATACCACCAAGCCTTCTTTTTAATTAATACACAAATAAAGGATACATAATGCGTTGCCCAGAGATGGCACATTTATCCTCACTAATGAGGGTACAGTGTAAGGATGCTCACTTCTTGCCTGAGGCTATGCTGTTTTTGGTTCTTCATCCTGTAATTGCAGAATTAAATAGTTTACACTGGCTTTTGTGATTAGGAAAAGGAGAAACACATTTTAGGAGGTTAAAAAATCCACTTGAATATGGCACAGTTCAATTTCCTGTTCACGTCAAGCCTTTAAAATTTCTGGATGCATGATTTCTGTCTTGCCAGCATTGACCCCCCCAACCCCGCCCCTAATTCCCTGAAGAAGACTCTTTGGTTGAGAAGGATTAAACAGTAAGAGTTCCAGTCACTCTAATTGACCGATAAGAAATACTGACCCAGATCCCTGAAGAAGAGATGAGAAAAAATGAGTAGTGACAGCAAATAAATGTTTGGGCCAGGCAAAATCTACCTCATCAGGCCTAGAGCCATAGATTTAGAGGGAGGCTTGTATTAATGCTTCTCTCTTAGGCCCTCTGTTAGATATAAAAATGAGCAAAAACAAACTCTGTCATCTGACACTGTGCCATCAAGTAAATGAGGTGGGAAAGATATCAATAACTGAAATATAAGGTAGAGCAAGTTTAGCCCAGAGAATGTTGAACTATTCATATTGGGGAAAGTTTCTTGGAGGAGGTGGAAAATGCAACTGATAGCAAGGTTTAGTAAGATGTTAGTTTCAAAATTGGGCTCCTTGCATTCAAGAGGGGATTTTAACTTATTATGAGGTTGTTTTTAAACATCTTTTCCTTGTTCTCTGTGTCTGTGTACGTACTACAGTGCAGCCCAGGGAAGGAAGGGCTCAGTGAGAGGCAGGGAGAGGAGAAAGTCAGATCTAGGAAGGTCAGTGACAAACCAGCGATGGAAAATGGAAGCTTAGTGCAGAGATCTAGTGGTTTGCAAAATAGAAGAAAATGACCAGCATCTCATTTTCTAATATTCCTCACTCCATGAGGCTTAGTGTAGGGCTGTCTTAGAGTCTTGTCATTCTGCACATGCACAAAAACTTCACAATTGGAACCAAAATAAATCAAACAGAAACTCTGCTTGCTATTGATCCAAAAAATATTAAATTGTCCTACTTCTGGATAGAAAGTAATATGACATAAGTTTATTGACATGAAATTATAAATTCTAGTAACAAAGAAGTTAGTATGAATAAACAACTTACTTGCTTTTGTATTAATATAAACTTTGTTGTTTTTTGCTTATTTGTTTTAAAGATTTTATTTATTTGAGAGAGAGAGAAAGCATGAACAGGGAGAGGGGTAGAGGGAGAAGCAGACTCCTCACTGAGGAAGGAGCTCGATGCAGGGCTCAATCCCAGAACCTAGGAATCACCACCTGAGCTGAAGGCAGATGCTTAATGGACTGAGCCACCCAGGTGTCCTGTTTTGTTTTGTTTTGTTTTCTGAGTGGTGATAACAGATGTGGGTTGCCTAGAAGTCCATTCCCGTAAAGAGACTAGATCAATCTGAATTTTTACAATATCTAGCTGATATCTAGCAACACAAAATACTGACAAGAAGACTTTATCAGAAGGGAAGAAGCCTGTGGTCCAGTTCTAGTTCTGTCCATTACAAACACCATGTCCTCTGAGAAAGTACCCAAACTTTAATCTGAAAAAAATAAGCCTGACTTTTTTTCTTCCTTTTCTTATGGCAATTTTTTTGAGGGTTAATTTTATGTTTAATTTTATTAAACATTTGCACATTAATATTCAATTAAATAGAGTCTCGTAAAGAGATGCTTTGCAATGTTAAATTTGAAATGTTAAATTAATAACAAATAACAATAAGCCTCTTACAACTCAGCCCTCTAATCTTTTTACAAAGTAAAAGACCTAATGTTCAAGAATTTCAAGTTAGCAATGTCTCTACTTACCTTGGTTTCTTGCAGGAATTACTTCATTGGTGTAACTGGTCCAAAAGAATCATCCAGGGTTTCCAACAAAGTCACCTATAGTGAAACCATGTAAGTTAAGCCTCCTTAGGTGAACATGATCAGTTGAAAACTTCTTTGGGTTTAATCTATTTCAAATAGACATATGGGCCAAATAGAGTCAAATGTGGTTGATCATTTGATTCTCAAAACCCTTAGGAACTATGGACCATTCATGGTCCTTGCTAATCACCCTGCATCATGAACACATTAGTCTAGACACTTCATCTCTACCTAATTTATCTCTTTTCCAGTCAGCATCATTTTATTTTGGAAATGAATTTCCAGAAGTTCTTTCTAGAGATTGGGCAATAGAACATTTGCTTATTTTGAATTAATGCAAACATTCACTAAAAAATAAGCTCAGATTATGTTTTCATTTTTACTAAATTTACTTTGTTAATCTTCTCTTAAAAAGCAATTAAATTGCTCATAAAAATTTCATTTTGATGCTTGTTTGCAGTAAGGTTTCTTACAAATTGTGTGAATAACACTATTGTAGGTCAGAATTGTAGGAATTGTAGGTCAGAATCTTGCTCAAAGACTTTGTAGCTTCTTGTTACTAAATAGATGGAATTAAAATATATACAGCTTTATTTCAGTAATGTGTTGAATTCAGTTATTCTTAGCAAATCTTTTTTTTTCCTATGTGTCCTTTTTAAAGTCCCATATTAAGGAAGTACTTTCAAGATTTATTTAGGTTCCTTATTACAAAAAAAAAAAAAAAAAAGATGGGATGGAGGAGAGGGAAATTACTGGAAAAGAATCCCACAAAACTAGGCTTCAGAGAAAGCAAAGCATGAACAGGAGAGTCAGTGGGAGCCCAGGATGTGCTCTGGATCTCATGCTGAGATTGCAGGGGCTTGTATCTTGGCTTCTCTCTTCACTCCCCCCGCCCCATATACATTATTTTGTTGACATACGGAAGTCATAAGTGTACCATTCAGTGAGTTTTCACAGAATGAACTCACTGTGAAATCATCATCAGACTAGTAAATAGGATCGTATCCACGGTGCTGTCCTTCCCAAAGGTGAACTTTGATCATAAATTAGTCCTGTCTGATTCCGAATGTCCTAAAAATGGAACTGTGTTATATGAAGTCTTTTTTTCCTGGCCTCTATCACCCAATATTATACTTGTGGGAGTCATCCTTAATGTTATGTGTAGCATCATTTGTTTTCATTGCTACATCATATTCCTTTGTGCAAATACGCTACAGTTTATCTTTTCAACTGTGGTTAGAAGTTTGGTTTTTCATTTTTCCCTATTAAAAAAAAAGTGCTCCTCTACCCAATCTGTAACTTGTCTCTAATGCACATACTTGTGCATTTCTGTTAGATATATATTTTGGAGTAGAAATCCTTGCTCGAAGGTTATGTGCATATTCCACTTTAGTAGATCCTGCTAGACAAATTTACAAAGTAAGTCTCCAGAGAGTATATGGCTTTTCTACTTGCTCCACATTCTCCCAGCAAGAGAAATACAAATTAAAACCACAATAAGATGTTACTATACTATAAA
Organism: Spilogale gracilis; assembly: GCA_004023965.1. NCBI lineage: Eukaryota > Metazoa > Chordata > Mammalia > Carnivora > Mephitidae > Spilogale > Spilogale gracilis. The sequence continues at coordinate 14,197 of PITA01000505.1, forward strand.
ATTATATGGTAGTGTATATTGTATATTAAGTATGGCATTTTTCTGGCCCAACATTTTCACTTAATTTCTTTGATATAGATTCCCTTTCTCAGAGGAAAGCCTCCATCTTGTCATCTAGTTTTTGAAGCATTATTTTTTGGACTTTAAAATAACTTATACTAGTTATAAATATATATATATATACATATATATATATAGTTACATAATATAAATATACAGGGACGCCTGGGTGGCTCAGTTGGTTAAGCAACTGCCTTCGGCTCAGGGCATGATCTCGGAGATCCGGGATCGAGTCCCACATCGGGCTCCCTGCTCTGCGGGAAGCCTGCTTCTCCCTCTCTCACTCCCCCTGCTTGTGTTCCCTCTCTGGCTGTGTTTCTCTCTGTCAAATAAATAAAATCTTTAAAAAAAAAAAATAATAATATAAATATACAAATAACCATAAGTTATTTTATTTTATTTTAAAGATTTTATGTATTTATTTGACAGAGGACAAGTGGGGGGGGGGGCAGCAGGCAAAGGGAGAGGAAAAAGCAGGCCCCCCTATGGAGCAGGGAGCCTGATGTGGGACTCCATCCCAGGACCCTGGGATCATGACCTGAGACAAAGGCAGACGTTTAACCTACCGAACCACCCAGGCACCCCTATAAGTTATTTTAAAGTCCATCTGAGATAACCCAAATGTCTAGATAACCTATGTTTCTATTATCTGCTTTTTCTGTTGGTCCTATCTCTTGACATGCCTTGTAAATTTTGATTGAAGGCTAAAATTTTTAAGAAAAATTGAGAGGCTTTGGAAACAAATGTGACCTTCCTCCAAGAGAAGATTTTCTTTAGCTTCTTGCAGAATGTTAGAATGGAGTAGGTCAGCTTTATCCAATCTTACCCTGAACTGGTTTGGGACTGCATTTTAGCCTCTATTAAAGGATTCATCTATCTAGTTGTCTGGATGTCCCAACTGAAGGCTGAGCTGTTTACTAGGATCTTTTGACTTCGGTAGGCTCTTAGCTCCATTTTTTCTCTCTCAGCAAAATGAGACTACTGGTAACCAAGGTTTTCAGCCTCTTGGCAACTGTTTTCTGCTCGGTCTCCAAAGCCTCAGTCTGTTTCATTTATAAATGACAAGTGCTTCTGGGGAAAGCAGCTTAGAATGTCAGGTTTACTTCTGTGAGCTCCCCCTCTCTTCAAAATATTGGCCCCTCAACCTTGAGCTGCCTTGTGAGCCCTGCACATCAGAATTTTACTTCCCAGTTCCATGAGACATGGGACAACTATATTCAGCTTCCATATCTTTTTAGTCAACTCTTTCTGCTTGATTTACTAGTGTGTCAGGCAACACTGTTTCAGAATCAGCAAAGGATTGAGGCAGAAGCATTATGGAATGGCATGCTTATCACAATGAGTCTCTCTTCTCCCAGAGATGGTGACCCATTAAGCACTGGCTATTTTAATAGCTTAGTAATATTTCAAACAGGTTACTGTTGTATTTTGCCCAGTTTTGGCAGTTGTTTTTATTGTAAGGATTAATGTGCTACAAATAAACTCACCATCACCAGGAGTATCAGAATTCCTATCTTTCATGAGTTCTTCCACTATATATGAACATTTTCTCTTTTTCTCAGTTTTGGCTAAAAATGGCTTCTCTGGAGCCTCATGACTTCCAAGTTTAAGACTCAACATTGAAGTACGTTTTGTGTGTCAGTTGCAAATTTTCAGGATGAAATTTAGTTGGTTCAGTGTTATCACTGACACTGGACTGTATCATTTAGCCTATTACCTAAATTATAGGGAATTTGAAAAAAAATGCTCTAGGAGGTGGTAGTGGGACTTGAAAAAACAAAGAAAGAGAATGACACTACTTAAAAAGAAGTAGAATTGGGGTGCCTGGGTGGCTCAGTTGGTTAAGCGACTGCCTTTGGCTCAGGTCATGGTCCCGGAAACCCAGGATCGAGCCCCACATCAGGCTCTCTGCTCGGTGGGAAGCCTGCTTCTCCCTCTCTTAGTCCCTCTGCTTGTGTTCCCTCTCTGGCTGTGTTTCTCTCTGTCAAATAAAAAAATAAAATATTAAAAAAAAAAAGAAGAAGCAGAATAAAACAGAGAAGAAAGGCAAATAGACAAAAGAGACATTTGGCTTCAAGTTATATAGTTCAAGGGTCTATTTTTTGAGGGTTTCTTTCTTTTTTCCTTTTTGCTTTTTTTAAAAAAATATTATTTATTTATTTATTTATTTATTTATTTATTTATTTATTTAACAGAGAGAGAGATCACAAGTAGGCAGAGAGGCAGGCAGAGAGAGAGCAGGAAGCAGGCTCCCTGCTGAGCAGAAAGCCCGATAAGGGCCTTGATCCCAGGACCCTGAGATCATGACCTGAGCTGAAGGCAGAGGCTTAACCCTCTCTCTGAGCCACCCAGGTGCCCTTTCCTTTTTTATTTATTTATTTATTTATTTTTTAAACAGTGCAGGGCTACTATGGTGTCTTTCCAGATGACAGTAGTCAAAAAATATATGTGTGTGTGCTTAATCTAGTTTTAATTGTACTTCTGTGACTCATATTCAGAACACCCTGACAAATGCATAATTACTCCACTCTAGGTCGATGAAATTATCTGACACACTACAGAGTAAGTAAATAATAATAAGTAGACAGTTTTTAATTCCTCTCACACTTGTATTGCTCAGTTCTTTTGGTCCTCTTCATTAGGTCCTTAATCTTATCACACAGTTGTGCAGCAGTTTGTAGTGTTTTGATTTCCTTTACATTTCCAATTGCTAAACATTTACCTTAAGCAATGAGTCTCTCTCAGGTGGCCTTCTAGTATTTTCTGAATGATGCTGGCTTTCTGCCATTTCCATGTCACTCTGCCTGTGTTATTTTGTAATCTGCTCACTCTGTTCCATAGTTCCCTAATATGTGTCCTATGTTCATGTAGGGAAAGGTAGGGCATTTTAAATCCTGCTTGGCTAAAAAAAAAAAAGAAAATATCCCTTCTTATGTGACTCCATTTTAAAACAGAGAGCTCTTCACTGAAAACAGTGGATCTGTAGAACACAGTGATCCATTTCAACCCCCAAGCAGCTCAGAATTTGTTTCTGGTTAATTATATATCTTTCTTTATTGAATATTTCCATGGTTTTTCCACACTGACTTAAATCCTTTCTTGAAATAGACCATTCTAAAAAGGTAGTAAGTCATTTATAACCCGTATGGAATACCTTTGTTTATTCACTGAACAAATATTTATTGGCTAAATCTCAAGTATCAACCTTAGCAGAAGCACTGATGATAGAGCAATGAAAACGAAAGACAAGGTTCCTGCCCTCAGAAAGTTTGCATCCTCTTAGAGGAAAACAAAAAGCAATGACAATTAAATAAATAAGTAAGCAAAGACATTTGAATAATGATTTCAAATAATAAAAGAAGGTATGGGGAAATACAAGATATGGTGGAAAAGGAAGAATGGCTTGAGGAGGTGAAATTTGATCAGATACTCAAAGGATTAGTTGTTACCCTTACAAAGATCTGAAAATGTTCCAGGTAGAAGCAGACGATGAAAGCAAGAGCAAAAAGCCTTGCATTAACAAGCCTGCAGTAATTCCTTTCGCTTGACACTTATGACTTTGAATAGTATCCTGCCCCAATGAATAGTGCTAACTTGTCTGAGAAACACAACAATTCAGAAGTAATGGTATGTAACTTAGGAAGCCAGATCATTGGAGATATTAAGGCTTCTATCTTGCTCACCTGGAACACTCATTCTTGGGGAGCCAGTTGCCGTTGTAAGGACACTCATGCAAGCATGGGTAGGAACATGTGGTGAGGAACAAACTGCTAAGAGCCAGTCAGTATGAGAGGCCCTCTGCCTTCAGCCATGTGAATTAGCTGTAGAGGAAATGTATCATTTACCACCAAGTAAGCTTCCAGATGATTGGCAGCCCAGACCAACTTCTTGACAACAACTTCATGAGGGACCTCAAGCCAGAACTTACCAGCTCCCCCATGCCCAGAGAGAGAGAGAGAGAGAGAGAGAGAATAAATGTTTGTTGTTTTAAACTGCTGAGTTTGGGATACTTTGTTACATAGCCATAGACCACTGATGTAACTAATGAGTTTGGTAATGGAGGTGCCCTGCTGCTGTAACAAATAGCTAAATAGGCTTTGGAACCAGGCAGTGAGAAGATGGAAGGGTTTGGGAAAGTAAAGAGTGAAAACCTCAGGTACCTTGAACAGATTTTAGGTAGAAGTCTGATGGCTTTTGAAAGGCTGATAGTGGGGCCTCAAAGCAGAATGAAGGCAAGGGATCCTTGGTGTACATGGCAGAAAGTTTAGCAGCTCTGTTATCTACATTCGTGTGGAAAGTAGAAAATGTGGCAAATAACTGATCTAGCTAAGGAGATTTCTGAACATTTCCCTGATTATAGCAAAACAAAAGAGGTAAGGGACAACCTAAACTAAATACTGTTAAACAAAAAGAGACAGGACTTAATGGTTTTAAAAATCCTAAGTTTCTGCAGTTGGCAGACAATGCTAAAATTAAGAAATTGCGGGTGCCTGGGTGGCTCAGTGGGTTAAAGCCTCTGCTTCCCGCTCAGGTCAGGATCTCAGGGTCCTGGGATGGAGGCCTCTGCTCAGCAGGGAGCCTGCTTCCTCCTCTCTCTCTGCCTGCCTCTCTGCCTACTTGTGATCTCTCTCTCTGTCAAATAAATAAATAAAATGTAAAAAAGAAAAAAAAGAAAGAAAAAAGAAATTGTTTCCAGGCAAAGATAAAACCTAGGGCCCTGCTAGGAAATCGTGGTCTAATGATAAAGCCAGGGGGGTGGCAGTAAAGATTATTTGTCGAGACCGTATAAAGAGCTGTCAGGACCATATAAACCTGGCACCTCAGAGCACCTTCGATCAAACAGTAGGGTTTCTAAGAAACTTAAGATACTGTCCCTTAGCTGTCTCTAGGGAAGGCCAACATAGAGAAGAAAGGTTTATCTTAAAGAAGTTTCTAGATGTGGATTATATGTAAAGGTTTGAACTCCATCGTGATTACAGATAAACCACAGAGTTTTAAAAATTGTTATATTGGTAGAAACACTGACAGCTTGCACTGAAAAGGATAGAGGCAATACAAAATGAAAAAAAACAAAAAAACAAAAAAAAAAAAAAACAAAAAAAAACACCGAAGTTCTATTGCTGGAAGCAGGCTAATAAACTTGGCAGCTGCAAACATAGTTTATCTTTTGTGGGAAAGAATAGATGAGTTCAAGGAAGGAACCAAGAGATCAGAGGTCAGAACCAAGAGTCGTGCAGAGTTATTCTGGACAGGAGTAAGACTGATACCTTGTAAAGGAACTTCCACTGTTGGTCTGGCTGGATTTCTGTGATTTCCTGTGTGCCTCCAATTTACCCTCCCTTTAAATGGTTATACAAAAAAAAAAAAAAAGAAAAAAAAAGAAAAGCTATCCTAGTGTCGTACCATTGTATGTTGGGCATATATGGGGACAGATAACTTATAGCTACAGTTCATGGATCTTAAGATCAGAAGACACTGTTCTAGAAGAGCTGTGTTTAAGGAATTATGTCTGAGAAGCCTCATCTGCATTGGGACCTTTATTCAGATGACACAATTCTGGCTTTTGAGCTGGACTTTGGAGGGGGTGGTGTGAGTATATTTTGCATGTAGAGAATATGTAGATCATTGTAGGACAAAGAGCAGACTGTGAAAGGCAGCCTCAAGATGACCCCCAATTACCTCTGCTTCCCGGTGGTATCTTTCCCACATTGAGAAGGATTGACTTTTATTATCAGCACAGTATTTCAGAAATGACAGAGTCTGATTACTGAGGCTAGATTCTAAAATCCACCAAAGTGTCTACCTTGTTCTTTTTTCTTTACTTGCTCTGGGGGAAACCAGCTGTCATAGCATGAGACTACTCAAGAAGCCCTATAAAGAGGGCTGTGTGGCAAGGACCTTAGGCCTTCTCCCAACAGTCAGTGAAGACCTGAAAGGCCAACTGTCAATAGCCGTGTTAGTGGAGCCCTAGACAAGCCTTTGAGTACTGAGATGCCAGTAAGCATCGAATTGCAACACCATCAAGAACCTTAAACCTGAACACCCTGATAAACAACCTCAAATTTCTTGATCAGAACAGAGATTGTGATATAATAATTGTGATTGTTAAGCCACTTTTGGGGGGATTATTTGTTATGAGGCTATATATCTATATCTATATCTATATCTATATCTATATCTATATATCTATATCTATCTCTCTCTATATATAGAGAGAGAGAGGGAGGGAGAGAGATGTGTTTGTATGGTTTAAAGAGGAGCAGAGTCAGTGTAGTTGAAACATTGTAAGTAAAACAGAGAATGATAGAAGATGAATTTGGAGAGCATTAAGGGGTAGATTACAGAAGAACTGCAGACTTTGGTAAAGAATTAAATTTTATTATAAATTCAGTTGAATGTCATTGAAGAGTTCTAAGCATAGGCATAACATATTGAGGAGAAAGAAGAATACACCAATTTTAACTGTTCATTCATGTAGCAAACATTTGTTAAATGCATATTTATAGCAGAAACTGAGCTGGGTACTTGTGATACAGTGCTGGACAGGGCACAAAAATGCCTCCAATATAGAATTTACATTTCAGGGTTCATGGCAATAATGAGTAGACAAACCAAAAGTAAAACAAGGTTGTGACAGATTGTGACAGAAATTGAAGGAAATTAAGAGTGGTGGTAGGAGTAGCCTGAGAGAGAACGTTAGATGAAGCAAAGACCTCATGAAGATGATAAGGTTTTAGTCTAAACCCTTTGGAAGAGAAGTCACTAGGTGTGAGAAGGTAGATGAGAAATCTCTCCAGGCATGCTGAAAAGCTCTTTAAGTGGGGAAGAAACTTGACAAAATAGAACAAAAAAGAAGTGTGGTCATATCAGTTGAAGCAAAGAGATGAGCTTGGGGAACTAAACAGGAGTCAAATGGTAAAAGGTCTCAGGGGATAATTTTTGGAGGGGACAGGAGGCAAAAACAGGAAGGTGAGTTAGCAGGTTTTCCTCAACTCTGGCTTAGGCATGTGGTAATCTATAGAAAGAGAAGTGGATGGATTACATGGATTCGGGAGATATCTTGGAAATAGCTGTTGGAATTGCCACTGGGGGCAGATGGGAGAGTGGTTTAGTGAGTTGCAACAGATTTTCTTTGCTGTCATAATTTGATGCCATGATTTATTCATTTTCTTGCCTGAAGAACTATATGGTAAATATTTTAAAGGATTTTAAAAATTAAAGTAAATGTAATTAATTTTGTTTCTGATTGCTAAAGAAACATATAATACCTCTTGAAATCAATAACAAAATAAGGAATTACTGAATGAGTAGGTAATACTAGTTCTGCAACCACATCTGAGGTATCTAAGAAACAAAGGAGAATGCATATATAATAGTATGTAATAATAAATCCTCTGGATAGAAAATTCCAGCAAGATCTGATGGGGCAAATATAATGAGAATGATTTTCTGATGTGAACCTGTTTAGAAGTTAGACCTCAAATCTGCTTCTTTGCATACACATGTGTGTTTATACATACATTTTATGTATGCTGTTGGTACTTATATCTTTACTACTGATCAGAAAGTCCCATTGCTTTTCTGTCTTTCCTTTATACAATTAATTATTAATTTTAATGTTGTATTTTATATTATCCTCAGGGATATTTTACTTCAAAGAACCGCTCCCCCCTCAATTTTTTTTAAAGAAAAAAAAATCATTCCGTTTAGGTGATTTTTATATTTCTGAGATCCAGTACAAAGTTTTCCCCAAGAATTATATCTATTTTGTCAATTGAATTGCCTAGAGATTGCTGATAAATATCTGAAATGTTGGGTAGTATGCTTTTTTCCAGGCATTTGTTTAAGATTAAGCAATCTTCCTTCTTGACAGTTATATGCAAGCTGATTTCCAGAACTCTGTCATGTGTTTGCACTTGAAGTTTCTTTTTCTCTTAGTTGAAGCATTATGTATTAAGCCATATTGTGTTTAAGGAAGCAGAGAGGCTGCAAAAGTGTGTGCCCACTAACAAGGCACCTGCCTTGTGGAAATACTCTGAACTAAAGCGTAGCTCCCACCTCTCTCCTTTTCCTAATCCCATTTTACCCTATTCTTATCCATTCTTTCTGAACTTCATACACATTATGACATGTGTATATGTACAAAGGTATACAGGTGTAAGAATTTGCATGTACTGCCTCGTCTGTAAATAAATAGATTCCTCACTCTTTCTTCTGTCCCCCTAACCTAAACATTGCCTTCTTGGTATTCTTTTTAAATCTCTCCTAGAATGAGACCACACTTCCAGCTTTCTTTAGTTCTTATTTCTGAATACCAGCTTTTATGCTTCCAGCCCTGGAGATTTTTATTCCACTTGGGAATAACAGAAGTTACCAGAGATGGATGAGAAGAGCAGGTTTTCTAGCAGCTCTGAGGAAATTGCTGAAGTACAAAATCATGCTGAGGGCTGGAATATGTTCTCTGTGGATAAGAGCTATTATTTTGGAGTCTCCTTCCTTTTTTTCTTGCTGATAAGTATGCATACAAAATAATGTGATATATGCATCACACATATAAATATGTATCTGTATGTGCACATAAATTTGAAGAAAAATCACCATCTTATTAGCTATGTAACCACAATCTAGTTTAAGAAATAGGATACTACCTGTTTCTTTTTAGAAAGAGAGAACAAACAACACCAAACTTGTGCACCCTATCTCAACACAGCCTGCCCTTCCCTCTAGGGTAACCAGTTTGCCTGCATTTTGTACTTACAATCTACTTACTTTTCTGAATAGTTTTATTACCAATATAGTAAATCGGCAAATGCTCCAAATTTTCCAAAGGGAAAAGCAGTGCAAAATGTCATGTTCCTCTTAATGAGTTTTCCTTCTCATGAGGTCCTTGACCCTTGAAGTCCTTGCTGCCTCAGAACCTCCTTGGTTCCTTCAAACAGAAGTTTCTCTTGTTTGGTTGGTTTTCATCAAGCTCTTCTAGTTATTTTTGATAGGACAATTGGCACCATATGAGCAAGTCCAGCCGTCCCAGAGGCAGACTCCTTCTCATACTTAATTCGTAACATGAAAAGTATACTGTAATGTGAGGAAGCGTGAACTCAGGCTAGGAAGCTTCTTTCATGAGATAATATTGTCAATATTTAGAGGTTTGCTGGAGAGGGAGGGAGAAGAAAGGGCATTTTAGACAGGTGGACTCAGACAAAGCAGTGGTGATGTGACATTAGATCACTGGACAACTGCAGAGAGTTCCTCCTCTCTTGGTTCCCTCTGTCTTCTGAGCACTGCGGCTTGCCGATTCTAAGCTGTCCTGTAAATTTGAGGAAGTTGGAAAAGGCAAAATCTACAGTAAAGAAGACCATGATAAGTAGCATATGAATGCAAGTTTCACTAGCAGGCTCTCTTTTAAAACCCCTCCCTTGCTGTCTCTCTGAAGTGGACTTTCAGTGTGGTAGGCGCCTGGAGCAGTTGCTGTCAGCCCCTCACTCACTATGTTCACCTCTGATGTGTGTGGGATATGCTATCCTAGCCACAGGCACCCCTTTACTCTACCAGGGCTGAGGTAACTTACCGAGGCTTTGCTGTGTGCCCATCACTCTTGCTTCGAGGAGCTCACCATCGTGTTAGGGAGGCAAGATCTGAGTCCCTGAACAACCAGTTCACTTTAACTGTGACTCATTAAGACCACTGTGTCTGGAATGGCACTAATTCCTGTGATACAAAGGTGAGTAGGATATGTACATGTGTGACAGGGAAGATGGGCAAGAATTATCTGGCTCTAATAAGAAAAGAGATAGAAACAGTAAAAATGGCTGTCAATGGAAAATGTATAATCCATGATATCAGTGTTCATCAGAACAGTACAGATAGGGGCGCCTGGGTGGCTCAGTTAGGTTAAGCAGCTGCCTTTGGCTCAGGTCATGATCCCAGGGTCCTGGGATCAAGCCCTGCATCGGGCTCTCTGCTCAGTGGGGAGCCTGTTTTTTGCTCTCTCTCTGCCTGCTGCTCTGCCTACTTGGGCTCTCTCTGTCTGTCTGTCAAATAAATAGATAAAATTAAAAAAAAAACAGTACAAATAAGTGAAAATTAATGCATTTCTGTTTGAATGTATTCACATGGGTACATCACAGAGTCACATGGACTGTGAAAAACATATTGTTAAATCTTGACCACACACATATGTGCAAACATTTGTACTACTGATAGTGATAGCTGATATTTATACAGAACTTAACATGGGCCCTTAAAAACACTTTAGATGCATTTTATTCTCATAATAACCATATGAGTTAGACTGTATTATCATACTTATTTTTCAAATGAGGAAACTGAGAACTTTAATAACTTGTTTAAGGCCACACAATTAAAAAGTGGCAAAGCAGGCTTGCAGAGTCCTTGCTCTTCAATGCTGTGCTGAACAGTGGGACTTCCATTCTTTGAGTAGCATATTCTTTCTTAAAAAGAAAGAAGACAGACCTATAGCAAATTTGACATAATATTAAAACTTACTTTATGTTACGTATCTCATATCAATTTTTTCCTATTTTCTGCTTATTTAAAATATGCAGTGAATTGAAGTATTTTCAAAAAGAAATGGATTTCATCTCTGATAAGATAGCTGCCCATGAAATAAAAACTGTGTGGTGCACTATTACTGTTATAATCATCAAAATAATTAGAACAACTTGAATGCTTAAAAGCATTATTTCCTTATACATATGCAGCCCTGGGAAGTAGGTGAGGCAAGAGCTTGGTATTTTTACATATAAACAAACCAATGGAGAGTTTGAGTAAGCTGCTAAGGATTATAGCTATTAGTTGTTGATAAGCTAGTTTCCATTGCCTTATCAAATGATACTAACAGTAGTGCTCTTCTCATTAGGAATAGTCCCGAAACAGATCAGGCATGAGACAGTGCCTAGAAGGAAAGAAATCCAAGGACTAAGAGCGCAGCTCATCTATTCCTCTATGTGCCAGAGAGAATGCCTTTTCTTTTCTCCTCTTTACCAGAAATCACAAATGAAAGCATGGGGAATAACTCCAAGATCTTTCCTCTCCCATCTTGCCACTGTAACCACCAGCTCATACAGAGAAGAGGGATACATGAAGCAATCTAGTCTTCTCAACATTTCTTCTCCACCTATGCCGTTCAGTTTGGTAATGACTAGCCACCTGGGTGGTTACTGAGCACTAAAAATATGGCTGGTGTGACTGAGGAAATGAATTATCAGTTTTGTCTCGTTTAAATTTAAAAACAAACACAATGAAATATATTTTTATTAAAAGCAACTTTAACATTTTTAAGACATTTCACTTTAACATTTGATTCATTTACGATGCTCTTGTTGATTATGGTGTGCATGTCAGACTTGTTTCTAGTTTTACACGTAAATACATCACTGATCAAGGCAGATCTAGTCAGTGTCAGTGGATTGATTCAGTGTGAATTTTTTTAATGCCCAGATGTAGCATTGTAATGTGTTGATTTAAATATTTTATGCAAACAACACAAGTTACAGTAATACCTACAATGCACAATTCATTTAATTCCACATTAATATGGAACTTAACCTACTCTATAACAGTTTTGTGGATTTTCCTTCCCAGTCATGTGCTTCATGTAATTGTTTGCACTTGATTATGTCATATGTCTTAAATACTCAATTTTTTTCTATAATGCTGTTATTCCTGTGCCACCACCAAAAAGTTTATTTTGAAAGCTTAATGTAAAAAATGTTTAAGGTTTTAACAAATTGAGAAAATCATAAAAAACCTAGTCCCAAGACCTGGCTCAACAGTCTTGCCCCCTTTCATTTATAGCTATAGAAGGTAGCTGGGGATGTGGAAATATGACAGGGTTAGAAATTCCTCACTCAACCTCTAGCAAGGGTAGGAAACCAAGCACCTTCACACATGGAAGCAGAAACTAGAAGTTTGAGGGTGTCAGGCATGGGTTCAGAAAGGTGGCGAGAATTCTACGACCCTGGATCTCACGGTGAGAAATAGCTTCTCCCTCCCAAGAGCTCCTTTGCTTCCTGACAAATGTAGGAGATGGACCCTGCTCCCCACCTCTTAGCCAAGCCCTAATAAAAATACATAGCAGTTTCCCACTTGCCTGTCTTCCATCCATGTACATACTCCAGAGCAGTAGAGAGCTCACAATGTTCAGAGTTGTGTGTGTATAGGTGAAGAGCTCTTAGGTATGCTTCTGTGGGCTTGTGAACAACTGCCTAACACCAAATGAAAGTGACTCATGCTCAGTGCTCCTCATCATAGGCTAGCCTTCCTCTGCTGTCTCAACCCCAGAAAGGATACAGACAGTTCTCTGTGTGTGGTACCTTTGTGGGGGTTATGTGTGTAGCATCTTGCCCATGTGACCGCTGGACGCTATGGACCTGTGGTGGTAGTAGTGCCCAAGGTAGTAGTGCCCAATAGCGCCTCCTCTCTGTTTTTCCTTTTTCTCAATGTGGGAAGCTTAAGGGAAAAAGGAGCAGAGAAAAGGTTTTAGCAAAGATGGGAAGGGAAGAAGAACATGCTGTTTACTGGCTTGGACTACATCTTCAGGTAGTATCAGGTCATTCTCTGGCTACTAGATGGCAACCATATTGAAAGCTCTGGGGCCATGATATCCGATCTCTGCCCAAGGCTAGCTGTCTCATCCCATGACATACCAGCCCTAAAGAGAATCATGAACAAAAACATTCTCCTAAAGATAGATATTTTTTTTACTTAAAATGGTATAAGTGGCCAGTAGCCATATAATAAAGTAGACATTGGTTGGAGTATATATGTGTTGGAGGTGGGGTGGTGGGGCATTGCTTTGGGAATAGAAATGTTCCCATAATCCATATCATCCCTCTTTTCTCTCCAGACACATGCAAACCCTGACTCAAACCTATCTCCTTGGTGTGATCAGGGCATGATAGAGCACATTTGTGCCATCTTGGCAAAAAGCACTCATGGCTTTTCCTGGAGCACAAAGAAAATATCTGCATGGCATTGCCCTTCCTGGAGAAGGAGACTTCTGTGACTCTGTTCAGCCATGCTGGAGAATAATGTGCAGATTTTGCCCTTAATATGAACAGTGGAACCACCAGAGTGGCGTACCACATTGTGATCTTCATTGAGTGGGCAGCATATCTCTTTCAGGGATAGCTACTACTCATGCTCTATGAGTGAATCCTATACCTTGTACCAAAGATTCAGCCTCTGGTCAGCCCATTTAAGCCTAAGTAGCTGATGTCACCAAGTAAGTTCTCATTCTCAGCCACTCCCATGTTATCTGGGTCAAAGCAGTGAAAGCAGCAGAAGGACCAAGTAGAACAGCTGCAGAGAAAGATTTTGAAGAGGTTGAAGGAGGCAAAGGAGGTGAAAGGAGGTCCACATGAAAGCTGCTATGGTGTGAAGAGACACAAAAGCCACCTGATAAATCAGTGTTAGTCTCTAGGCCAAAAGGGGTGCCCCCAAAATGGCAGTATAGTTCACCCTGGCCCTATTCTATTCTTTTCTTCCTGCCCTAGATCTCATATTACATTCCTACTGAAGCAAACTAAAGCTCCTAAACAGAGTAAGACAGCCTATGAGCAAGTCTGGCCCCTTCAGCCTCTCCTGCTGGCAGGGATGTTACCAAGGACCTGTTCCTCCCTTTCTCCTCATGTATCCTTCTTTGTGAGACCCAGTGCTGTTCTGATGACCACAGAGAAATAAAAGGGTAACTGAGCAGAAGAAAGATAAGGTTTTTTTCCTGCTCTTAAGAACATACTTAATAATATTATACAACCATCATTTTATTTGGTTCTCTCCACTTGAAGTCCAGAGAAGCTGAGCTACATCATAAATGGAAAAGCTAGGATTAGAGAATAAAGCATGTGCTTTTCTGTGAGCTCATTGACCAAGGCTGTCTCGGCAAGGGAGAGGAGCTGGCTTAAAAGATCTGAGTTACATAGCAGCTGATACCTAGTTTCTAGGTCTTCTCTTGAGAGACAGGGTGTACTTGTAGAAAGCAGCTGGAAAGTGGCATCCAAAATAAAGTGGGGGCCTAGTCCAGGTCGAATACCCCATCCTTTTTCTCCCTCCAGCACTGTTTCCGTCTCCCTCACTGATGACCACATGAGACAAACAGCAGAGTCCCAAAAAGTAGCAGAGTTCTTTCTCTTAAGTCTAGAAAATTTTGTCAAATGTTTTGTGTAACGCCAAGGTTGCACAATTCCATAGGGCATCATGCACTTACATATTACAGAATTATGCCCCAAGAGGTGAACTGACCTAAAATAAGACAAGAATGAGGATCCCTGGAGCCATGTAACCTCCAGTCCTAAGCACCTAATATTAGGACAACTATGGTACATATGATCTGACACCTTGGATATGGAGTGGGCCCAAAGTCCTTAGACCCCAGCTGCTGGGACCACACATTCCTCTCTCATACCAAGCCTTATCTAAGAGGATGATTAGGTGACACCTCAATCCTTGAGATTTTCCATTAAGAACTGAAGTTGGCTTTTCAGACTCAGGACAGAGGCAGGAGACTTTGCATCTGTTTGGTTGCCCAGTAGGAAACCACTAGGCACATGTGGCATTAAAAATTTAAATTAATTATAATGAAGAAAAATTTAAAAATCAGATCCTCACATAGACTACACACATTTCAGTTGTCCAATAGCCACATGTTCCTAGTGGCTTTGTATCAGGCAGTACAAATAAAGCATTTTCTTCCTCACAGAAAATTCTCTAGGGCCATGGACTTCTATTAGTGCTAAAATCCAGAATCTCAGGTAAGCCTTTTATTTCCCTGTGGTCATCAGGACAGCTCTGGGTCTCACGAAGAAGGCTACATGAGGAGATAGGGAGGAGCAGGTCCTTGGCAACATCTCTGTCAGCAGGAGAGGCTGAAGGGGCCAGACTTGAGCAGTCAGGGACCTCGACTATTAGGACAGAAGAGGAGGAGCCCCCTGGACATGAGCTGGGCAGACAGCCTTTGTGAGGAAGTGGTGATGAATTCCCTAAGTTGCAGAGTCCCTTGTGGAAGCAGCCTCTCTGTCAAGTCCTCTGCCTTGTATTGTCACTAGAGAAAATGCCCATTTGGGTGAACAGAATCTTTTGATTATCTAGTGAGCACAAAAAAAATGAGCTTATCTGATGGCAAAATTGTGTAGATTGTCAACTTGTCTTTCCCATCCACAAAGAATATGCTACAGGAGATACCTATCACCTGTTCTGTATGTCAAGAAGCAGCGAGTGTAGCCACATGAACTGTAGATGCAGTCCATAAATTAAAAGCACTTGACATTGTCTGTAACACATCCCAATGATATGAATCACCCACTGTCCAGTAAATGGGTTATGCTGAACATTTGCATTCATTAGCTGAGCTGTCATAAAGACAGAGTGCTGGAATTGTTACTTCTAGTCCTAATTCTGAGCATGAGACACTTGGGCAACAGGCAGACTTTGCTCACATAGCCCATAGCAGGTCTCGGCATGTGAGCCGCCATCAGCATCTTTCTTCTCTCTCAGTGTGCTTTTCAATGAGTGCTAAAGAAAAGCTTTAGGAGCTGGAGAAAGCTGTCAGATCCCCTGTGAGGTTAAATGAACAAGCTCAACAGAACAGAAACGTAAAAGGAAATCTGCTCCTGCAGGGGCACACTCACTTTAGCTCGCAGCTGTCAGGAAGAGAGGGAGCTCCAGTGCCAGCAGGAAGAATGAGCTCCTCCTTCAGCTGCTTAATGATAGATATTCGTAGAAAGGGGAAGTTTCCTTGGGCATGCCCATTTAGACACTTGGGAAAGGATAGTTCACCGAAAAGAATTTGCTTTGTCTTAGAATTGCTTCTGAGGGGCGCCTGGGTGGCTCAGTTGGTTAAGCGACTGCCTTTGGCTCAGGTCATGATCCTGGAGACCCAGGATCGAGCCCCACATCGGGCTCCCTGCTCGGCGGGAAGCCTGCTTCTCCCTCTCTCACTCCCCCTGCTTGTGTTCCCTCTCTGGCTGTGTTTCTCTCTGTCAAATAAATAAAATCTTTAAAAAAAAAAAAAAAAAAGAATTGCTTCTGATAATATGCAGACCCTCCTAAACAAGTTAGATGCTTTCCAGAAACTCTCACTTCTTAACAGTTGCTCCATTTACTCTTGGAGCCAACCTGTGCATGTATGGATCTGCATCAGAATTGTCTCCCATGCTCTCTGCAGACCAAGACCACGACCTTCAAAACTACCCCCAGCTCCCAAAATACCCTTCCCTGCTCAGGCCCAGCAGAGTGTGTAAAAAAGTGATGACAAAAACTGTGATTTGGTTCTGAATCATCAGATTGACATGCCTGTGAAACCATGCATGCCTCCCAGTCACCTACGTCTCATTCTTTTCCCAGGCCCTCCTCATCTGCTATCTCTAAATGTCTATGTGCTCCAGACACCAGTCCCTGAGCTTCCTCCCAGGTGGTCACCTCCTTCAGGTGATCTCATCCAGCCCCATGACCTTAAGTCCCATGTATATGTGGCTGATTCCTAAATTCAAGTCTCTGTCCCCTTGTGACATCCAAAATTTAACTCCAGGCGTTCCCCACATAAATGTGGTCTACCCAAAACACTCCCACCTCAGCTTATGACAACTCCAGCTTCCATTGCTCAGGCCAAAAGCTTTTGAGTCATTTTTGCATTATCCAATGAGGTGCTGGTAAATGTTTAAAACATTTAAGAGTTGGTTAACTCTTTAGGCAAAAAAAATGTGTGTGTGTACTAATGTAAATATTGTGTATATATGTAAATGTGTTTCATGTGTGTAGCTGTCTGTCTATCTTTGTAGAGCTTTCCGAGTTGCATGGTGTCAATGTTCTCCTCGTGGCTGGTTTTAATGGGACCATTGTGACTTCACTGTCAGCAGAGAGAAGAAGTGATGGTACAGTCACCTCTCCTAGGCTGCTGTGAGCTGGCTGTGGCTCCCTCCTGGGCACTTGCCTCTTTCTCTCATACATCACATTTAGCTCAGAACTCCCTCCAGTTGGCTCTGCCTGAAAACTGTATCCAGACTCTAGCGCTGCACCGTGCCATTCACGATCAAGTCACCACCATCTCTTGAGTTTTGCAGTGACCCCCTAACTGAAATCTTTTGCCCCATACATTTTATCTTGAGCCAGAAAGATCCTTTTAAAAGACAAATCACATCATCCCTCTGCTCAGAAACTTCTAGTAACTTCTATTTCTCCAGCTGCTATAAAAGCGATCCACTAGTACTTCATTCCTACTTTATTTTTCTGTATTTTCTGTATCATCTAAAGTAACTCTTTCCTGATTTATCATCCATTTATCTGCTTTCCCACCCATCCTGGAATGTAAGCTACAGGAGACCACAGATTTTTGTCCCTTTTTTGAAGCCCCAGCTCCTAGAAGAGTAAATGGACATAGAGTAAGCATTGAATATATAATTGTTGAATAGATGGCTAAATTAATTAATGAGTCTTCACTCTTGAGTGTTTTGATTTTGTTGCTCCTCATCTGGTTCCTGGGCCTTGCCTGCCCCTAACCATGATGTATCCTGCCCCACTGGTGACCCAGACACTGTCCCTTGCTACTTTAGACCTCACATTTGATGGGTCCAGCCCTGATACCTGCCCATCTCTCACCCACTTCTGCTCTGCTAGTTTTGGTCTGCTCATCGCTAGCCAGAACCTGATATACCACAGAAAATATTCCTTTTAGGCTGCCTCCTGGCATAGTTTCAGAAACTGCTCAAAACGAATAATCACGCAACTCATTCACTATTTTAAAATATTTCACACTATGAGGATGACTGAGAACTAATTCATCTAAAACTAATAATTTAGATGAATGATTTTACTTATGTGTTAAGGAAATACCCATCATCACCTGGCGCAGGTACATAAAAGGGCAATCAGTGGACTAGTAAACGATCAGAGTCATCATCAATATTTCTTGAGTTCTTACTGTATATTGGAGACTTTGCTTTCTCTTTTTTCACATTGTTTCATATCCTCTTCTGTTGACTTTGATCAAGAGTCTGAACTTCTGAAGTAGCCTTTCAGTCAGAATCCTTGTTTTAATGTTTTCCCCCTTATAGACCTGTTGTTCACACTATTGTCTTCCTGACTTTTAAAAGTATTTAAAAACACTCCTGAGCCTTCTCACCATATATTAATAAAATCCAGACTCATTGTCAGCATCCAGTGATAACATTCAACATCACTGGGTGCTTACTAATCTCAAGTGTTGTTTGAACCCTTTATGTATAATTACCGCATTTAATGCCTTCAACAATCCAGTGAGGTAGATAAAGAGGCATGAAGAGGTTAAATGGTTTGATCAGTGTCAGGCATTTAGTAAGTAGCACATTTGGGATTTGAACCCAGTCACTTAACCACTTTGCTATCCTGTTTGCCAGATGAGCAGACTGGCCAAAGGTACCACCTCAGCCTCATATCCGGCAGTCCCCTCTACTTATCATGCTGTATTACCAACATCTAGGCTCACTTTTTGCTCCTGGAACACAAGAACTATAATGTCCTTCTCGGGAAGGCTTTCCTGGATCACTCAATCTAAAGTCAAAACCTCTCTCTCGTAGCATCCTGTTCTTTTCCTTGTGAACATTTATGGATTTGCTTGTTTATTTATATATGCAGGCTCTTTGCCCACCACATATTTACATTATTCAAAACTATCCATGTAGAACTCTTCCATTTCTTAATAAAAATAATAAGGATATCTGTAGAATCCAGTCATGAATTTAGTGTTCTTGGATCTTGACTATAAACTCTTCACTGACTGAGACAGTAAATAACTTGCTCAAGATCTAAAGTGGCGGAGCCTGGGTTGGAACCCCAACCTTTCTGGTTGTAGAGGATCAGCCGGTTATGCCGCTCTCAAGGTGCTCAGGATTTGAAGACCCTAAACAAGGAGATTACTAAAGCAGCTGGCAGATGGGCCTGATAATCTCCAGTATAATTATTTGCAAATTTGTAAACCTTGAAGTGAAAAAGAAATCCTCCCTACCCAGGTTTCTTTTGAGAATAATGACTAGATGACCAAATGGAGCCTCATCTTGGGGGTTGCACTGAGCAAATCACAGCGCAAGGAGGCAGCTAATTGCCTAACTTGATTGCAACTGCTAATCACAGTCATAGGGAAAAAAGTGTTGGGAATTAATTAGGCAAGGACCTTCCGAACAGCAGCAGGAAGCCTCCAAGTGACCTTTATTTACAGTCAGTTAAACAGAAGTGTGACTAAAAATGCCAGGGAGCAAATCAGATTATTAATATTGATTGCTTAAAGAAAATGAATAATTTAGAAGCCGAGTCAGAATAAATAGCCAGTGACAGAGATGAAAGAGCACAGTTTACCACATTTCTAGCCTTCATCCGTCATGCAGCAATGTCCCCTGCTCGGAAACGGAGAATTTTCACCCTCACAAAGCACAATTAGTTTCATGACCCAGCATGAATGCCACTAGGAACTGTTCTCATTCAGCCAAGCATGGGGGAAATCCAGGGTGTTGAACTAAAGCTTTGTCAACACTTTGCATGGTAAACTAATTACAAGTTCATGGAAGGTTTGCTTTCTGATTTTTATCAATATGTCAACCAAAAGAAGTTGGACTGCATTTTCTGTACTTAAAGAGCAAAGCTCACGTGTTTTGGTTTTTGATGACAGTATTTCTTTTGTGGTGCATATACGACAGAGGTTTTCAAGGGGACGGGCAAAGGTTGCAGAAGGCTTATAAGTAAAGATTTTGAGAGGCTATCTCCAACTTCTCATAAAAATGGTCTTTTATATACTTGAGTCAGTTATATACCATACTTCCCCAGCAAACATGCCTCTGCCCTAACTCCATCAGCTGAGGAGACAGATGTAGAAAATATATTTACAGCAAGATTTTGAATAGGTACTTTTGAATTACAAGTTTTCTTTAAGCAGTGATGTTTGAGATTTTGAAGCCATGCTGAAAGGTTTAAGTTATACTTAAAGTTATGCCTTCCTCTACCTGGAAATACTAATTAAATGTCCTGGTTGGGGGTTATGGCAATAATTATGTTTTAGGGCAGTAGATGTTAATAATTTGCTGAAGTGGAAACATTTTAGAACTACCATTGGTGGAGAATCCAGGCATATTTCGTTTGGATCGGGCTCAGGGAAATTAAGCTCTGTTGCTATCAGATTAACGTAGCAAATTAACTAGCCGTGTTCAAGGCAGCCACAATTTCTGTATGACAGTAAACATAATTTGTAAACCAATCAATAAAGCAAGTCAAATCATTCATTTTCCCTATCCAGCCTATGCATTAGTATTCATTTATGCCTATACTAATTTATGTCATTCATATTATGTATCAACTATAGATATTAGAATTATTTCATACATATATAAGAGAAATAGATACTGAGATGAAATGTTTTCCAATCATATACTGTGAACAGAATTGAATTGTCCCCTCTTTTCAGTACAGTCTCGTCTGAAGTACATCCCCTTAGTTCTAGGCCGTAGAATATCAAAGTGTATCTCTGGATAATTGCCTGCCTGTTCCGTCGCCTACAGTTGGGAAGGAACCAAAAGCAAGCTTTAGTGTGGGCTGAGATCATGTCACATGTGCTTTATTGACATGCACTGATCTCATTTTCTTGCCTGTTAGATTTCAACAAATATCCTCCAGCTAATTGGTCTGACAGACGCTATGTGAGACCTAAGCCTAGCGTACCTATGTTCCTCTAGTCAAAAGGATGAGTACTAAAGGTAGGAAGATTGCACCCAACATAGCTAACGTCTTCCAATCCATCTAGTTGTTGACTGAAGCATTGATGAGGTGCCTGCCAAACATGAAGGCATTCTCACTTCTCTGTTAGAGAAGGAAGTTCCCAGTAATGGTGGTCCTACTCTAGAGGAACTGGCTGATTGATTACTTCACAGTAACAGAGATTACTGCTGCTTTTGACCTGTCCAGGGGAACAGCAGGAGGAAGGTCATCCAATCATGCATCTATCTTGTTATATAGACTTTTTTTTTCTCCTGGGCATTTAAATTAATATTGCACTCCTGGTGGAGGGAAAAAAGGTCATGTAAAAATCAGTCTTCTATGCAGACTGATAATCTTCTGAGGGAAGAATTCTCCTTCGTTTGATATGTTACAAGGAAATAGAGGCCAGTAGAAGGTTTGTTTTTGCCCTACAAATGTGGAAAAAAATCATTTTTAGGCTATGTTATACCATTTCTAGTATCCTTCCCTGGATGTTTTAAATTAGCATGGTCTTTTAAAAACATGCAAAACCGATGCTCACAGGAGATTCAATGGCAACAAAATGCAGAGCTTTAATTAAATGCCAGCATAAAGCCTTAATCACATTTGATGTTAAAGTAATACAGCTTTTATTGAGGTGTGCTAAACGGTTCAGGTAGCTGGCAGGTGGGTTACCATAAGTCATTAGAACTGTGAAGGGATTTTATGGGCTCTTGTTTGTGTCTAGATGCTAGCATACTGACTGTGGCAAACTTCCCTCCCCAAAACAATTCTCATTTTTGAAAAAGAGAGAGAGAGAGAGAGAGAGAGAGAGAGAGAACACCATGCAGAATTATGGGCTCTTGTTTAGATTCCAGGGCCTCCCTAAAATAGGACTAGACTGTGGGTAAAAAGTGGAACTCTCCTTTCTCTGATTCTCTGTTGCTTTCCAGGGAACAGAATGAAAGGCAATAATATGCAAATGTGCATCTTTTAATGCATGGAAGTTAACATTTAATACATTACTGTATGGTATTCATAGATTTCTTCCTTTTGCTACTAGAGGGTGGTGATTTTCACATTAATTTTAAGTCATTTGTAATGGGAGCGCCTTGGCTTACATGCATACGTGCCCTGTTCCTTCACATTATGGGAAGCAGGTGATATGACTGCAATAATTCCTGGTATCAAACTATAAAAGCAGCATCTTTAGAATTTGTAAATGTGCTGTTTTTATTTTATCCCTTTGTTTATACACAGATTAAAACATGATCCCCCATGGTTGCAGCCTGTAATTGAATGGAATGTTCTGAGGCTGCTGCAGAGCTGCGGAGCCATGCTTGAGTGACTCTGAAACAGAGTCAACACCTGAAGAATACATTTTCTCTTTGATCTTTCACCGTGGCCTTGAATATTTTGATAATGTTGAGAAGACACAATAAAAATGATACATTTTAATGAGCAAAGAAATGTACCAGACACAGTACTACCCACTGCAGGAGTAGATTTCTCCAATATACTCGCAGGAAGTGGGGGTGGGGATATTTTCCATATAATTAATTTCATCTTAATTTGCTTCACTTTCTGTAGAAGATCATCAGATTGAAATTGCAATATGTTTCTTTGTCTTTTTTATCCCTCTGAAGTCTCAGCATAATTTAGAACGAGGCAAAAGCGATTCTTTTGCACTTTGCATGCAAGTCACAGTTTCCTTATTGGGTTCCAAAGGATCCCTGGTCTCCAAGCTCCGGCACGCAGCTGCCACTGCATATGTTGCTGCTGAAAAGTAAAACTTGCTGAAATAATCATTCCCTATGTTTTTAAGAGGCTGTGTTTAAAGTACTACTTGACACATCTCATTTCTTTAGGGAGCTGGAATTCGTATTCAAAAGCGAATGTAAAACCACAAAGCCAATAAAAAACTAAGATTTCTTTTTCTCTCTGTTCAATGTTGACTATTATGAACAACCCTTAGAATCACTAATAATCAGAATTCTTTCAAACGTAGGCACTGCATGTACTTTAGTTTCTAAAATGCGTAATACAAATATAAATTAACCCCATATAGTGAACATAGAATATGAATGCTTTTCTATATACATAATTTAAAAATATAAATTTCCTGTACACACACACAAAATTGGCACCACTTACCTTTGAAACCATTAGAGGCTCTATTCATTTTTTCCTTCTATGATCTTGCTCCTGATTATTTCCCGCACCATTTCAAACAAGTTGTTAAAGTAGAAAAATAATGTTTAAGCTGCTTTACTAGGATAAAGAACCCACACCCCAGTTACCCTTAGATATGAGAGGATATGTGAGATGCCTCCATATAGGTTGAGATACCTCTTAGCCTAGATGTCTATGGACTTCTACTTCTTCTATTATGTGGAAATAAGAGATTAAAAAACATAGCTGCCAAGCAATAATTTGCAAAATTAACACATGGAAAGAACTATTTGGACACAGCCAGAACCTCCATAAATTTTAAAGGTAGGGTGCTGTGAGAGAACATTATTTCAGAAAATGAAAAGCTTTACTATCAGCATCCCTGAAATGTGAAACTTAAAATATAAGTTAATGGAAGATAGTCTGGGAAGAATTCACTGACATCCTAAGGAGCAAATTTATCAATTAGGGTTTCTTACCATTTCCTTTCGAGAAAAATTCTTAATAAATAAATAAGGATACCAAGGCAGTTTTCTCACAAGCCACAAACAAGTTTCATGGACTTGCTTTTTTTCGTTTTCTCTAACTTGTTCTATTCACCCATTCTGGACGTCTGGATTATCAAATAGAAATAGGAAACATTTCTCAATGAAAAATTGTTCTAAGTGTGGCTTAACCCAATAATCATTACCAGCTTGAATTTTGAAGAATTCTAAAGATTTTGTTTTTATGTTTGGGCGGGGGGACTAAGTTGCGTTTAAACAGTGCATTGGTTTTGTAAATAATATTTGTTTAAATTTGAATGCAAAGTGTGGGAAATTTAAGGTAGAATGGAATTTGGTAATTACAGAGTCTCCTTTTAGCTAAGTTTTAATCAGTGTGGAAGAAGATCTGCCTTTTGTGGTTTCATTGTATTCAGATGATGTCAGCAGATTCCGAGGCAGGAAAATAGATACATGCTCCTTTGATATTTTCCTTGGGAAAGTTGGACATGCATCCCACAGGGAGGATATATTTCTTCTTGCCTGCTTAATAGCCCCTAGAGGCAGAGGAAGTCACCAGAATATCTGTATTTGATTATTATATAAGCTTTCAATTTCTGAGTAATTCAACAATTTAAAATTTTTCTTAACTAGAAAGGTTTTCAGCATGGCAAATATAATATTTTTTAAAACCATCCTTGTTATTATCTCCTTAATGATAAGAAAAGCTATCTATGCCTTTGCTCTTTTAACTTTTCATAAATAAAACTAGTACCGGTCAGGTACTCTTCTACCAAGATGGCCTTCACAATTCATGTGGACCATGTTGGCATGTCATAATCCATTTTACGCCCATGGTTGATTCTCAATAAATTCATCTTCCTTTATCAAACCCACCGAAAATCAAAGTAATTTCAGTTACTGTGGTTACTAATTTTGACTGTATGGATGAACTTCCTCTACTCTTTTATTCAACTGTCTTTTTGTTGTCATTCAACTATCTTAAGAAAGTTTTAATAAAAAGTGTGAAATCCAAAAAGAGAAAAAAAAAATCTTAGAATATCAGATGCAGCAGACTAGAACTAAATGGAATTAAGTTTTATAGAGAATTAATTATCCTGGATGTAGATAACTGCTCAAAATGCCTACAGTTCTTAAAAAAAAAAAAAAAAAAATGGGAGCACTATTCATCGTGATTCTAAGATTCTAAGAAAAACACTATATGTTTAGTTATCCCTATTGAGGTTATGACAGAGCTATTTATAACACCCTTTACAGATATCATAACTTGAGAGGGAAAATATGTTTTTATATGTGTTTTAGTATTTTTTGCAACTTTTAATAATTTATTTTATTTTTTCAGTGTTCCAAAATTAATTGTTTATGCCCCACGCTCAGTTCTCCATGCAATTCGTGCCCTCAGTACCCACCACCAGGCTTCCCCATTCCCCCAAGCCACCCTTTCCAAAACCCTCAGTTCGTTTCTCAGAGTCCAAAGTCTCTCATACTTCATCCCCCCCTCTAATTTGCCCCAGTTCACATTTCCTTTCCTTCTCCCACTGTCCTCCATGTTACTTCTTATGCTCCACAAATAAGTGAAACCATATGATACTTGACTTTCTCTGCTTGGCTTATTTCACTCAGCATAATCTCCTCCAATCCCATCCATGTTGCTACAAAAGTTGGGTATTCATCCTTTCTGATAGAGGCGTAATATTCCATTGTATGTATGGACCATATCTTCTTTATCCATTTGTCTGTTGAAGGCACTACTGGGTATTTACCCCAAAGATATGGATATAGTGAAGAGAGGGGCCATAAGTACCCCAGTGTTCATTGCAACAATGGC
Source organism: Spilogale gracilis (assembly GCA_004023965.1). Classification (NCBI taxonomy): domain Eukaryota; kingdom Metazoa; phylum Chordata; class Mammalia; order Carnivora; family Mephitidae; genus Spilogale; species Spilogale gracilis. The sequence continues at coordinate 39,472 of PITA01000505.1, forward strand.
CACAATCACCAAACTGTGGAAAGAGCCAAGGTGCCCTTCAACAGATGAATGGAAATATGTTTTAAAAATATAGAGCCAGATTGCTCATGTGGGAGTTTGGATAAGACACAACAAATACTGGGGAATACTCCTGCAGATGATTGAAGGCAAGATTGTAATGCATAGATCCTGCAGTGACACTACCCACTAGACTAGACTGATCACTCGTGAAAAGCAAGAGACCAGAAGCCAACAGTAACCTCAGATTTGCCAGCCTACAGATTGGGGTAGCCAAAAGGAATGTGGTTATATGAGTAGAAAGAGGGGAAACAGGAATCTTTGGATCCTATAATGAGGTCAGCTTAGAATCTTTTGAGTTTTCCAGGTTAGGATAGCTAGATAAGAGATGGAAACAGCTAACTGCTTAAAGATGTCAGGGCTGGAATTACAGAAGTGGACATCGTCTACACTCACATCTGTTATCTTGAAAATAAGAAATGAACATAGAGTAAATAAAAAAAGTACTTATAATCCTACTCCCCAGAAACAACCAAATGATATTCTAATAATATAATAATATATTTATAGTCTTTTCACTATACACATAAATATACATGGATATGCTTTTCAGCCACTCACTTGCATGCCTAACTATTCTGTTCTGAAAACTTGCAAGCGCGTAACTAAGATGTTTTAGTATCAACAATGTTTCAGAGCCGTAGAGTTAATTTGTTACATTGTGACCAAACTGTGGTAAGGAAAAATAATAGACTAGAAGAACACCCATGCAAATTCGAGTATATTAAGTGGCAGTAAATAAGGGGTTTTTTTAGGACACCTTGTTTCAAAGAACATTTGAGAGGAAGAAAGCAGTTAGAAAACTTGCCTCTGTATCTTGGCTTAATAGACCAAATCAAAATTGTCCCACTTGTTCCCTCCCACCTTCCTCAGACTTCCTTCTCTTCAGTCTCTAACACAATTTCAGTCAAGTTGAAGCAAATGCTGATTTGAATGATCGAATAACTGTTTGGCAAATGAAATGTCTTTTCTCACATTAAGGAGAAGAGAGCTTGCTCTAAGTTGATATGCATTGCAGTTTGGGTGTTCTGGTTTGGGCCCGTGATAATGGTTTTAGACCTATAGCCTCGCACTGCTAAATTTCAGAAGCTCCACAAAGAACTGCAGTTCACTGTTAGGTCTAAATGCAAGTACATGAGAAGTAAAGAAAAATTACTCAGGAAAGAAAATTATATGTCAATAGAAGGCGTGAAAAAAAAATGCCTTAATATGTGTTCAAATAACATAGCCTAAAAATCAGTGGGTGTATGCCTCTCAAGTCTGCAGTAAGAAAAACATCCAAAAGTTCACAGAGATCGATTGTTTTTTCCAAAATCCCTGAAAATCAATTAATGAGGCATAATGAGCCCTGTGGAGAAACCACTTCATTTCATTGGAACAGGAAGAGAAAATGTGAAAAAAATAATTTTTTTTTCTATTACTTTACCCTTCCACAAAGCTATGAGATGCTCACACAAACACAGAGAAATAGAGAGAGAACAAACAGGAAGATGACCAAAGTTTTCTTCACCTGGTTAAACCTCAACTACCAATATGAAAATCCTCATTTCTTTCATACAAAATTCTGAGTTTTATGTGCAGCTCCTGGGCAGAGTTTTACTGCTTAGGGCTTCCACTGAGTCCTATGGTCCCAGTCTCCAGAGAGTAGCTTCCAAATAAGAGGTGATCTTCAGGTTATTATTTCTTTAGAGTTCTGGAAAATAAACAGACCAAGACTTTTTTCAGTTTCACTTTTCACACTCAAGGTGGCTAAAGGGGTAAGCAGCAACTATGGCCAAAACAAATACAAACTATAATGTTTCCAGAAGTTTTCCAACTTTGTCTTGCTGATTATCCCAGCTCCCCAGAGACTCGTGCAGATCTATTTTGCACTAGGGTGTGAAGTTATTCAAACTTTGCTTTCCTTCAGTTCCTGGACCTTCTCTAGATGATAAGGCCTGCTTTGTTATTTCAAATCCAGGTTGTTCAAAAGAAAGGCCTGGCAAAGCCCATTGGTAGGAGAGTAGGTGTGTATCCATAGGACATTTATATAAGCCTGATCTTATGAGGATGGTTTGCATTTCCAGGGGTGACAAGACTCTGACTCTCATTAGTTAACTGCTTCTACTTTATAGGTCCAGGGTCCATGTAGGGCATTTTCTCACTAGGAAAGCTCTGACTGTCCAAGCAGAAACATCAGATACTGCTTGGATTTCAACCCTAGTTCCACCTGATGCTGCATGAGCGAATTAACCTCTCTCCCTTCATGTCTTATCTGTAAAAGAGGGATCATAGTACTACCTACGGGGATACTGTGAGAAGTCAATAAGTTCGTAAGTCAAAATGGCCCATAAGTGTGCCTTGTCCATTGAAAGCAGTATGTAATTGCTGTCATTGCCAAGATTCATCTTGCAGTAAAGTTGTGTTTGTACCTATGTGGGTATTTTGTGATGAATTGTGTCCTCCACAAAAATCATATATTGAATTCCTAACCCTCAGAACCTCAGAACGTGACTGTATGTGGAGAGATGGTCTTTAAAGAGATAATTAAGTTAAAAGGAAGTCATTAGGGTGGGCCTTAATCCAATGTGACTGTCATCCTTTAAGAAGAGGACATGAATACAGACACAGAATGACTATGTGAAGAAAACACAGGGAGAAGACAGATATTTGCAAAACAAGGACAGAGGCCTCAGAAGAAATAAACTCTGCTGACATCTTGATCTCCAACATCTAGCCTTCAGAATTGTGAAAAAAATAGATTTCTATTTTTTAGAATACCCAAGTCTGTGGTCCCTTGTCATGGCAGTCCCAGCAAACTAACACTACTGGATTTCACAAATAGGAATTTTCTAATGAAAGTTCTGACTGGGGATTTTCTTGAAAGTCAAAATATTTTGACAGCAATGAACTCCCTTAGCTTCATGGCAATAATGGAAGGCAGTTGAATAATAAACACTGTTATCTTTAAAGAGGGACTGGATTATCCAGTTGACCACAAGGTCGCCATTTTTCATCCTCTACTTCCAGTGCACTGGCTCCATTGGTATTTATGGAATCTGATCTAGAGGTCTAGTTCATATTATTTTTATTATATATATATATATATATATTGAAGATTATTTATATCTTATTCTCCCAAACATAGATAATCCTTGGAGTAAAAGAGACCTTCTCCCATCCTGACATCCATGGGAACCTTCAAAGGAACGGTAACATACCATGTGGGGGCCTGAAGTCATTCACAAGCAGTCACCTCTGCAGTTCCACTTTCTCTCCTGCTTAGCCTCAGCAGTGAGATACACATTTTACAAGTTATACCATGTGTGTTTGTGTGTGTGTGTGTTTGTGTGTGTTTGTGTGTGTTTGTGTGTTTGTGTGTGTGTGTGTGTGTGTGTGTGTTGTGACCCCATGTTTGAGAATTATTTTCAACAGGACAGAAAACATTTCATTTTTTTTTTTTTAATTAAAGATTTTATTTATTTGACAGAGAGAAACACAGCCAGAGAGGGAACACAAGCAGGGGGAGTGAGAGAGAGAGGGAGAAGCAGGCTTCCCGCCGAGCAGGGAGCCCGATGTGGGGCTCGATCCCGGGTCTCCAGGATCATGACCTGAGCTGAAGGCAGTCGCCCAACCAACTGAGCCACCCAGGCACCCCCAACATTTCATTTTTTAAACAAATTTGGGTATCATGAAGCCAGGGCCTTCATTTGCCTGATTCTGGCTGAAATTTCATCTGCTTTTCCATGTGCAGTGCAGTGTGACCTCATTCTGAAAAGCACCGTCATTTCTAAGACACCAATCCAAAGCCCTACCTGACATGGCCAGCCAGAGACTTTCTGCTGTAATCCCATGCTGAGCAGTGTGTAATGAGGACAACTCCATCATGGGTTGTAGCTACCACTAGAACGGTTCACATTTATTGCAGGCTGGTCAAAGAAATACTGTCAGTTTTTAATAACAGGCTATAAGCACTTGCAAGTCAAAGGGAGGGAGGGAGAAAAAAGTGTGCCCAAAGTTATTTCAATAGGCAAGCTCTAACGCATTCTAAGGTTAATACCGCCTAATTAATGACAGCGCCAAATGGACCCGAAAGCGTGAAGTCTGCAAATGGCTAATAATGAGGGCTAGATAGATATATCCCACTTTCCATGTATGTTCATAGGGCTGGCTGCAAAATGTAATTGAAATAAATGGGAGTTTCTGCCTATTTCTTCTCCTTCAACGCTGGGTGTTGGCCATTCTCTTTCGTTCCTTATAGAACCTCAGTTATTTGTAGCAAATCTTGTACCTGATAGTGTCACCGCTAGAATCATTGACACAGAAACCCTTGAAGGGCATTTACAGAAGAGGAGGGGTGGTGGGGACAAAGTCTTATGCATCCGTTCACCGTGCATTTATCTCTTCACAGTTACAGCTGATGGACCCTAACTGCTGGGCTAGGGAGGAGGTGGGAGACTGTTGTTTCAACTCCTCATGCTTGTTAAAACCCAGGCTTTCCATTCTTACTGTTAGATGCTCAAATCCAAATCATTTTCTAAGTACCATGACCTTTAATGAAAACAGCCAATAAGATAAGATCTGAAAAAGACGAATTTTTAGGAACAAGAGATTTTTTTTTCTGTGTGCTTTGTTTTCCCAGTCTTGAATTAATCACAGCTGTCTTTCACCACCAAAGGTTATTTTTGTCTAGCATGCTTTAAATTAAAAAACAACAACAAAGAAAGCGATCTGATGTTCTTCAGGCTTCCATAACCTTCCGCAGAAAATAGGGAAGTATGAGCTCTGTGCAGCTAAGAATCCAGCTTTTAATTATATCTTTCTCGTGTTTACATGAACTTTAGTTTGCATTTCAGAAGCCTTATGGAAAGATTCCTGCGGCGGACCCTGGAGTAGTGGTGAATTTCTCCATCAAGTGAGTATTGATGAGCTGCAAAGTTCAGTGAACAGGAAAATTCTGCTCCTTTTATTGCCCGTGTGACAGGTTACTTTATTACCATGCCTTTCACAGCAATTTAACAGTTACCCTGGTAACGGATTCAGTGAGGTAATGGGATCACAGGCATTAGAGCAGAGGCAGGCTGGCCGCTCGGAGCAGCCATCTGCTAGCTGCTGTTCCAAGGCCCGCTGCCTCAAGGAGCCCTGACACTCACGGGGCCTGCATGTCAATGAGGCAGGTGAAACCGCAGGCCTGCCCTATTTAGCTGTACTCTGGTGATTTGTCTTTCTAATTCTATTGAAATAATAATCAGGATTTGTTTCTGATTAATTAACTAACCTTTTGGTAAAAAGATTAGATAACGAAATTGCTGCCTATTCAGAGATAATGAGATTTTTATTACTCTGTCAAAAGAAAAAAGTACATTTATGTGTCACCAGCCGCTGTGTCAAGAGGGGAAAGAAAAAGAAGAGGAAGAAGAAGAAAGATTGAAGTCTTTGTCAGGTGTGTGCAGTCCTCACAGACCAGGGGTGTGTGCCATTATTCTACAGGGACTCCCCAGTCTTATTCTGAAGCCTGTAGGAAGAGCTTTCAAAACAGCAAACAAAGTCATAAACACACTTAGGCCAATAGGCTTTTGGGGAGGGTGCTAATTTGTTTGTAAATGTCTCCTAATGGAGGAGAAACGCTCGGGAGACTCGGAGACTTGCCTGTACTGTGTGGGTGTATTTATGTACGTGTGAGAGTATGAAGAAAGCAGTCAAGTCTCCACACGAGGCCTTAAAATGACATATGTAGACAGGCTGCTTTTCCTCTGCACTACAGATACGGATCCGGCTCGCGGTACATTTGTCTTCTGGCAGGAGTGGTACTTGGGCAGTGGGAATGGGAAGTCATCCGAGCTTAGCAGGCTGGGAGGTCACCTGTGACTGTCAAAGGTAGGCTGTGTTAGGAAATGAATTACTCTGAGTAAAAAGGGAAGTGCCCCTCCCTCCCATCTCACTCCAAGACACACAGCAGGGCGATATAACCTTTTCTCTTAAGAAGTCACAGCTCAGTCCTTTGTTAGGGGGGCTTTCATTTTCTCACCCTTCTGTTGGGATACAGGTAAAGAGGAAAACAAAAACCAAAAACACCCAACCCCCGGAAAAGGGCTTTCCGCCGATAAAAAGATACCAAATGAGCCAAAAAGGCTGTGTGCGGTAGTCAGCGTTGTAGGCAACAAAGTGCAGTGTATTTCCAAATAAAATCTCACAGAGCTACAATATTGTTTTAATTACTAAAACCTGAGGAGGAAACAGAGTGCGTGTCTCTTCCTGTATTGCAATAAAACCAAGGAGTGGGAGGGAGGGCCAAGTGGTGGGCTGGGAACCAGCTGAGCATTTCCTTAGAGTGAATTTGTGTCACTGCCTTTCCAGACTCAATGAGACACTTACATTTCGTGTGACATCCTGTGGCCTTGGTTTCCTTAGGGTGTGTGTGTATATGTGTGTGTATCTGTGTGTAGTGACATGAAAAGATTGCAAGCTCTAAAAATGGAAGTTTCTGTTTTAAATTTCATATGGTTCACAGATAAGCTGAAACACACACACACACACACACACACACACACACACACACAGTGAAGGGACTCCATCAGATTTGAACATTCCAGAGCTGATTTCCCTGTCCTGGGGTTCCCGGTCCCCAGCCCACCCCCCTCCTTTATTCTCAGTCTTCCTGCCACTCCAGTCACTAGCTCACAGGCTCCATTTCTGATAACAGATGCTTGACAAAGAAAGAGAAATAAGACATTAAAAAGGAGAAGGCTGCTGCTGGTGTGGGGATTTCTGAGAGTTGATTGCCAATAGCTTTTTACAGGAACTTGCTCTGGTTGGCTCTCTACCAAACTGAAGGGAAAGAATGGGCGGGGGACAGGGAGTCTTTGTCTTCAAACTCCCAGTGAAATATAGGGTTAATATTAGCAATTATTATTAAAATTAGCCAAATGTTATTAAATGATCTTTGTATAGAAGAATAAGTATAGTTTTCCCTTTGGCAGACAATGACATCTGCAGTTCTACATTTTCATGAAATGACTATACTTAACAAAAACATTACTTCATTTTCATGGTATTTCTTTTGTGCCTAGGAGCAACCCTGTAATTGTTCACTTCAATTACAACATTACTATTTTAAACTGAAACCCATTTTATCTGCATGCCAGCTTTTTATTTGTTTTACCAACTATATCTATTTCCATTACTGCAAGGCTGATGGTTTGTCTCAAGAGGAAATCAAATCCATTAATTCAGAAATTTCAAGCCCGACTAGCTCTGCCATAAGCAGCATTTCTTATGCTAATAGCAAATGTGCTGAGGCTGAGAAACTGACATGGTCCTGTTTTTTATCATAACTTAAGCATTTATGTAAGAAGGCAAATCTAATAGTACTAGGAAACTGTAAGTGTTATTATATATAATTCACTTTCCTGAGATCTGGACAGGGCTCTGGTTTGTGCAGCCATGGTTTAAATCAAGCTGCCACGAGACTTTAACTCACCTGACTTTTCCTATTTAGCCAACGCACTGCTTCACAACAGATACACGCAAGATGAAACTAGACTTGTGCTTTTGGTTTTTTGTTGTTTGTTTTTCTATTCTCAACTGTTTTTCCCCCCTTCCTAACTCTTGTCAGTGCAGGAAAAAAAAAAAAATTCATTTGTATTCAAGTGACACCTAAAACATATCCCTGTAACAGCACCAACTTGAGACGAACCTGGCCCCATTCTGCTTCATTTTTAATGCACACTGTTTGGGTCCTATTACATGGTTTGTGTTCAATTAGATAGTTTGACTCGATAAAATCTGACTGTGACCCAGAAAAAAGAGAGATTGCTCCTGACTCCCGTGTAAGCTTTTGCAGGCGCTGTGACCTGTTTATGTCACCAGCAAAGTGTACAAGATTCCTATCACAGAACCACATCATCTTCAGGGATCTAAAAAAATACAGAAGGCTCTCAAGGACCCTAGCCCTCCTTTGTCACTGCAAAGCCCTCCCATGCTATAAATCAGTCCTCTTTGGGAGTGCTTATATACCAGCCATCACCGATAAGCTTTGGAGAAGTAGACAAGGCTTTTAGGAATTGCTGAACCATAAAGTTGACCCGCTTAGGGTTTTGTGGTAGGCTATTAAATCCAGGATGACCGTTTTAAGACGATTCCACTTTCTTCTTCCTTTGGTCTGGTTAAGGAACTTCACCCCTAGCTCATTATTTGGATGATTTAAAAAAGACAGACAGACAGACAGACTGAGAAAGAAGAAATGGAACAACCTGCTGTTTCAGAATGCTACCTTTACACACCAATTTAATGAGAGTGACTTATGCTGACGTAGTTGATGGGAGCAAACATCTTGAGGCCAATTTTGCAGCTAAGAGATTTACTAACTGTACATACCACTCTGCTTTTGTTGGCATGAGTGCCACGATTCTTTTCTCCAAAAAAAAGAACTCAAACTCTTTTGTAAACACGCGTTATTTGGTTAACACATTGTAAATGGATCCCAGTTGTGCTGCGCGAGCGCTCTTTGCCATTATGTAAACAATTATTCACTGAAAGGCTTGCTTTAAATTGTCAATGAATATATTTCAGCTGTAATGTTGCTTTCAGACCTGCCCAGTGGTATAAATCTGGTCATTTGTTTTTTGCACTCGGCCTGTTACTAACCAGTTAGAAATGTGCTGATTATTTGCACAAGCCTTTCACACTGCGAATGCAGTTAAATTGCTGTTTTATTTTTCCTGTGTTTGATGAGTGTTAACAAGAGCGCCATTTGAGGAAACCCAAACCAAATACAGCTCTTTAATTGGGGTTGGGGGTGTTCGGGAAAAGCCACCCGGTGAGTAATTCCACTGTTTAATGTTTAAGAGTTTGCCCATCCCACCATAGGACTTACAGCAAGATTAATTAAAGGGGATTGACAAAAATTCACTGCTTTGCTCAAACCACAGGCATGCCTAGAAATATGGTGCACCCAGTTACAGGGGAGTAGATTACTTGGTGAGGTAGCTCATTCCCAGCTCCCTCTTCTAAACTTTTGCCAGTGCCAAACAGCTCCATTTTGGGATAAAGCAGTTTTTACATTATGTATCCCTCAAAGGGATACAATTTAGAAAGAAAATAATCTAGTGCTCTCAACTGGGCATGTGATTTACCTTCACAAAGTCTTCCTCAGGCTGATTAAAGTTACAGCTGACTGAGAAAGCTTTGTCTCCTTTTTCTTTTTTCTAAACAGTTATTTGTTTTTTTATGTTTTTCCATCCCTTTGCAGTTTAATGGAGCTTCTGTGATGTGTTGAACTGCAAAGTTTTGAGCTAGAAATATTATGACCTCAGATAGTCTTGTTGGTGTGAACCAGAATAAATGTTGTAGCTTTATCTTGCTGTGTTGCTGAAACTACAAAGCTGTGTTGCCTTAGATAGCACTGACCTTAGATCAAGCCTAGGATAATGGAAAATGCCCCAGGTTCTAGCCTTGGATTTGTCCCTGACTAGCTCAGTGACTCTGGACACTTCATTTAACCTCTGGGAGCCTTATCTGTGACATGCCAGAGTGAGGCCGCATGACCATCATTTCCTTCTGAATCTGAAATTCTAGGATGCATGTGGTACATAAGCTGCTTGTTTGCATTTATAAATAAACATAGGGTGTTTAGTAGATAAAAGTAGGAAGTTCTTTATTTCCATATTGGGTATGAAAAAAGAAACCTGTGATTTCTTTGTTAGCTGCCAGTTCTGTAGAGTTAATGTAGATAAGGTGCACTTCCTTCAGTGACTATTCTTTGCAGTCATAAATGACTATATTATCATTGCGTAGACCACATAAGTCATACGTTTCTGTTCTAAAATACTTTGTAATTATATTATTTCCAATTTTTTAAATATGCTCTCTCCTGTAGTGATCAGGATTCAAACTACCTGTATCTTCCTAATGAGCTATTTATTGATATTCTCTTTTTACATATTAAACTCAATTTAGGTAAAATAATGAAAGTAATGTGCACATCAGTATATTCCTGTGAAAATAAGAACAGAAGACTTCCCCCATCTGAAATTTCATTTTCTTTAGATATGGTGCAAGTTATCACTCATAACAAATTGGTACTATAATTCTTGAGTACAAAAAGCCCATTTAAGAACCATTACTAACAGCTTTATTATAATGACAAATACAGGATTGATTCAGTTCTTTCTCTGGGCTAAACACAGTTTTCTAAGTAAGAAACAGACAGATGTGCTCCCATGAAATTTCTCTTACCCACTACTTATGTCCAGTGTGCATTTCCAAAGAACATATATGACTATCTTAGAATTATATATGCTTTAGTTAAAAAAAAAAAACCTTAAAAATTATACTTTAAAAAGATTGTTTTCTAGCTAGTCCTGAGTATTGGTAGTTGGTTCACTTTAAATTTTAGATATTAGACCAAATTGAAGTATTAGCTAGCAATGCCTCTTGTTATCAGCTTTCCCAACTGCCACACATTTGGTACATCCTAGAAAATATGTAGATTTGACTACTCACTGCTTTGCTGTTTCTTTGCCCATTTCTGCACCTGTCTGGATAGATAACTATGCTGTCATGATTTTACTTTTCACCTCCCCACCTTATAACAGTGTCTAGGAATATTCTACCTGAAAGAAGGAACCACTTATTCCAGGTTAGACATATAAAGGATTAATAAAGTCATTTCAGAGCTGAAATGTGTGTAGAGCTGCTCACTGTGGCCTTATTAACATACTGGGGAGGGCATAATGTCTCTGGTGTCTATTGTCTCTACCTATTTAGACAAAGACAAACTCGGTCTCCTTTTTTTCTCTGAATCTTCATGTTTATTGCACCTAAAAACCTGCAGGAGTTCAAACAAGCTTTCCCATCATTATGCTGAATGAGTTTTAAAAATTCAAATATTCTAACACACAGTCTAGCTGTGCCTGAGTTGAGACTTCTTTGCTATTGTCAATTAGCCAACTTAATCTAGTTGGAAAATACTCTGTACCATTTTTTGAGCAGGTGGAATTCCTCCATGACCTGTATCTCAGAGGATATCCAGGTATTTAAATGTTTAAGATAAAGGTCACAGCCTTAATTGATATATTCCTTTTCAATTACTTAAACTCTAAACTCTCAGAAAGTAGAGCATTTACCTGCCTCGTCTTTCTAATCTGAAACCTAGCCACAATGGCTCATCTTTAGTAAGCATTCAGTAAATGTTTGTTAACCTAAGTAATTATGGCACCTCAAATATTCATTCGTTCTTCTAAGGTGGTGGGCACAAGTCATGTAATCATCAGTGTATACAATTCACATATATATGAAAATGTTCATTCCTACCTACAGAATATTCTGTTTGTGAGTTGGCTTAAGCCTCGATATCAGTTCAGAGGATAAAAAGTCATTCATGTTGTAAAAATGATGAATTCCCTTAAGTACAATTAAAATAATACACCTATTTGACCTAAAGCAATGCGCCAGGGGAGAAAGGAAGATGATAAGTTACAAATAAAGAAATGAAGCCTGGCATTTAGAAGGGTTCTGAAACTGTCTTTCTATTTTCCATACATAGAATGTGATACTCTTCATGGACCTATATAAGACCATATAGCAGTGCCTTCGTCTGCTTTGAGACCTGTTTGTGTGAGTGCTTATCATTTGATAATCACTCACATATATTTTAGTAGCAAGAAGAGAATAATTTAGTAGCCTTTGTCATATATTAGGTTACTCTTCTTAAATAAGCATGCATTCTTTTTTTGTAAAATCAGCAAAGCTTTTTTATTTTTATTTTTTCCTTTTAAAATTAATTTTTTTAATTTTTAAATTATTTTAGTTTTTCAGTGTTCCAAGATTCATTGTTTATGCCCCACACCCAGTGCTCCATGCAGTATGTGCCCTCAGTACCCACCATCAGGCTCTCCCATCCCCACCACCTTCCCGCCAAGACCCTCAGTTTGTTTCTGAGTCCAAAGTCTCTAATGTTTCATTTCTCTCCCCAAATTAACTTACTTCCCATTTCCTTTCTTTTGATTTACCCTAATTCACTTTTCCTTTCCTTCTACTCCCTTCCATGTTATTATATCTTTGGGGTAAATACCCAGTAGTGCAATTGCAGGGAAAGAGGGTAGCTCTATTTTTAATTTTTTAAGGAATCTCCACACTGTTTTCCAAAGCAGCTGCACCAACTTGCATTCCCACCAACAGTGTAAGAGGCTTTCCCTTTCTCCACAGCCTCTCCAACACTTATTGTTTCCTGTCTTGTTAATTTTGACCATTCGGGCTGGTGTAAGGTGGTATCTCAGTGTGGTTTTGATTTGAATTTCCCTGATAGCTAGTGATGTTGAACATTTTTTCATGTGTCTGTTAGCCATTTGTATATCTTCTATTGAGAAGTGCCTCTTCATGTCTCTTGCCCAGTTTTTGATGTGTTCATCTTTCTGGATGTTGAGTTTGAGTAGTTCTTTATAGATCTTGGATATCAGCCCTTGTCTATAGTGTCATTTGCAAATATCTTCTCCCATTCCATGGGTTGCCTCTTTGTTTTGTTGGTTGTTTCCTTTGCTATACAGAGCTTTTTATTTTGATGAAGTCCCAAAAGTTCATTTTTGCTTTTGTCTCCTTTGCCTTTGGAGACATGTCATGAAAGAAGTTGCTGTGGCCAATGTCAAAGAGGTTACTGCCTATGTTCTTTTCCAGGATTTTGATGGATTCCTGCTTCATGTTGAGGTCTTTCATCCATTTCGAGCATGCCTTTGCATGTGGTATAAGAGAATGGTCTAGTTTCATTCTTCTATACGTAGCTGTCCAATTTTCCCAGCATCATTTATTGAAGAGACTGTCTTTTTTTCCACTGGATATTTTTTTCCTGCTTTGTTGAAGATGATTTGACCATAGATTTGTGGGTCCATATTTGGACTCTCTACTCTGTTCCATTGGTCTATTTGTCTGTTTTTGTGCCAGTACCATGCTGCCTTCGTGATCACAGGTTTATAATAAAGCCTGAAGTCAGGTAACATGATACCCCCAACATTGTTTTTCTTCTTCAACAATTTGTTAGCGATTTGGGGTCTTTTTTGTTTTCATATAAATTTTAGGATTGTTTGTTCCAACACTTTGAAGAATGGTGGTGGAATTTTGATCAGAATGGCATTGAAAGTGTAGACATTTTAACAATGTTTATTCTACGACCCAAGAGCATGGAATGCTTTTCCATCTTTTTGTGTCTTCTTCAATTTCTTTCATGAGTGTTCTGTAGTTCCTTGAGTACAAATCCTATCTTCTTGGTTAGATTTATTCATAAGTATCTTATGGGTTTTGGTGCTATAGTGAACAGAATCGATTCTCTGATTTCCCTTGCTATATTCTGATTGTTAGTATATAAGAACGCAACTGATTTCTGTGCATTGATTTTGTATCCGGCCACATTACTGAATGGTTGTATGAGTTCTGGTAGTTTGGGGCTAGAGTCTTTTGGGTTTTCCATATAGAGCATCATGTCATCTGCGAAGAGAGAAAGTTTGACTTCTTCTTTGCCAATTTGAATACCTTTTATTTCTTTTTATTGTCTGGTTGCTCTTGCTAGTACTTCTAACACTATGTTGAACAGTAGTAGTGAGAGTGGGCATCCTTGTCATATTCCTGATGTCAAAGGAAAGGCTGTCAGTTTTTCCCCATTTAAAATGATATTCACTGTGGGTTTTTCATAAATAGATTTTATGAGGTTGAGGAATGTTCCCTCTCTCCCTATACTTTGAAGAGTTTTAATCAGGAATGGATGTTGTATTTTCTCAAATGCATTTTCTGCACCAATTGAGAGTATCATGTGGTTCTTCTCTCTTCTCTTATTGATTTGTTCTATCACGTAGATTGATTTGCAAGTGTTGAACCATCCCTGAGATAAATCTCACCTGGTCATGGTGGATAATCTTTTTAATGTATTGTTGGATCTTGTTAGCAAGGATCTTGTTAAGAATCTTGGCATCTGGGGCGCCTGGGTGGCTCAGTTGGTTAAGAGACTGTTTTCGGCTCAGGTCATGATCCCAGAGACCCAGGATGGAGCTCCGCATTGGGCTCCCTGCTTGGTGGGAAGCCTGCTTCTCCCTCTCTCACTCCCCCTGCCTGTGTTCCCTCTCTGGCTGTGTTTCTCTCTGTCAAATAAATAAAATAAAATCTTAAAAAAAATAAAAAAAAAAGAATCTTGGCATCCATATTCATCAGAGATATTGGTCTGAAGTTCTCCTTTTTGATGGGCTCTTTGTCTGGTTTGGGGATTACAGTAATGCTGGCTTCATAGAAAGAGTCTGGAAGTGTTCCTTCTGTTTCTATTTTCTGAAACAGCTTCAGGAGAATAGGTGTTATTTCTTCTTTGAATGTTTGATATAATTCCCCAGAGAATCCTTCGGGTCCTGGGCTCTTGTTTTTTGGGAGGTTTTTAATCACTGCTTCAATCTCATTACTAGATATAGGTCTATTCAGATTGTCATTTTCTTCCTGTTTCAGTCTTAGAAGTTTATAGGTTTCCAGGAATGCATCCATATCTTCTAGGTTGTTAAACTTATTGGCATATAACTGTTGATAGTAATTTCTGATGATTGTTTCTATTTCTTTGGTGTTAGTCATGATCTCTCCTTTTTCATTTATAAATTTATTAATTTGGGTATTCTCCCTTTTCCTTTGGATTAGTTTGGCCAATGGTTTATCAATCTTATTAATTCTTTCAAAGAACCAGCATCTAGTTTCATTGATGTGTTCTACTGTGTCTCAAGGTTCTGATTCATTGATCTCTGCTCTAATCTTAATTATTTCCTGCCTTGTGTGTGGGGATGACATGATTTGTTGTTGATTTTCCAGCTCTTTAACATGTAATGAGAGTTGGTATATTCAGGATTTTTCAGTTTTTTTGAGTGAGGCTTGGATGGCTATGTGTTTCCCCCTTAGAACTGCCTTTGCTGTATCCCATAGGTTTTAGATTGATGTATCTTCATTCTCATTGGATTCCATGAAGTGTTTCAGTTCTTCTTTGATTTCCTGGTTAATCCACAGATTCTTGGCAGGATAGTCTTTAGCTTCCAAGTGTTTGACTTTCTTCTGAACTTTTTGTTGTGCTTGAGTTCCAGTTTCACAGCATTGTGGTCAGAGAATATGCAGGGAATAATCTCAGTCTTCTGGTATTGGTTGAGCCCTGATTTGTGACCTAGTATGTGGTCCATTCTGGAGAAAGTTCCATGTGCACTTGAGAAGAATGAGTATTCTGCTGTTTTAGGATGGAATGCTCTGAATATATCTATGAGATCCATCTGGTCCAATGTGTCATTCAAGGCTCTTGATTCTTTGCTGATTTTCTGTTTAGATGTTCTGTCCATTCCTGAGAGTGGCATGTTAAGATCTCCTACAATTAATGTGTTTGTACCACTAAGACTCTTTATTTTGCTTAACAGTTGGCTTATGTAGTTGGCTGCTCCCATGTTCGGGGCATAAATATTTACAATTGTAAGATCTTCTTGGTGTATAGACCCTTTGAGAATGATGTAGTGTCCTTCTGTGTTTCTGACTAAGTCTTTAGATTAAAATCCAATTTGTCTGATATGAGAATCGCTACTTCGGCTTTCTTTTGAGGTCCATTGGCATGAAAGATGGTCCTCCATCCCCTCACTTTCAATCTGGAAGTGTCTTTAGATTCAAAATGTGTCTCTTGTAAACAGCATATGGATAGGTCCTGTCGTTTTATCCAGTCTGCAACCCTGTGCCTTTTTATTAGAGCATTTAGGCCATTCACATTGAGATTGATTATTGATAGGTATGTTTTTATTGACATCATGTTGCCTGTGCAGTTCATATTTCTATAGATTACCTCTGTAAATTTCTGTTCTGTGTCACTTTTGGGTTCATTTCTCTTTTATACAACCCCTCTTAATATTTCTTGTAGTGCCGGCTTGGTGGTTGCATATTCTTTTAGACCTGCGGGGACCAACCGCTCGTTATCTCTCCTTGCATTTTGAAAGTCAGCCTTGCTGGCTACATTATCCTTGGTTGCATATTTTTTCCATGTAATTTCCTGAATATGTCTTGCCAGCCCTTTCTGGCTTCCTAGTTTCTGTGGATAGGTCTGATGTTATTCTGATGGTCCTCCTTCTATACATAAGTGATCGCCTCCCCCGAGCTGCCCTTAAGGCATATTCTTTAATTTTATGATTCGTGAATTTCACAATTATCTGCCTGGAGGTTTTTCTCTCCTCATTCATCTTGGGGAGGTATCCTCTCTGCCTTTTATACAAACACTTGTTTCATTGCCCAGATTAGGGAAATTTTCATACAGAATTTGTTCAACTATATCTTCTAGGCTTCTCTCTCTCTCAGCTCCTTCGAGGAATCCAATAATTCTGATATTTGGAGCGTTTCATGGCATCATTTATTTCCTTAATTCTATTTTCTTGGGATTTTTGCTGTTTGTTCCAAGACTTCTCTTGCTCCTCCTTCTTAATCCATCTGTCTTCTAAATCACTGATACAATCTTCAGCTTCATTTACTCTAGCTGTTAGTATATTTAAATTAGCTTGCATCTCATTAATATCCTTTCTAACCTCAGCTTTCACTTCTGTCATTAGAGCTTCTATCTTGAAACTAATGTTCTTTTTCAAGTTAGCCATTGCTTGGATGATTGCTACCCTGAATTCCATTTCTGTCATATTGTTTGTGTACATTTCCAGTAATTCTGTGACAGATATTGCAGTCAACCGAGGGTTTTTCTTCTGTTGGTTGTTCCTCCTCTGAGTTTTTGGCAAGGAGTGGTTGAAGGGATGTTTAGCTGAATATATCAGCCACTATCCAGGTGAATTGTTCACTGGAAGGTTTCGGGCAATCAGAAGTCAACACCAAAAAGGAAGAAGAAAGAAAAAAAGAGAGAAGAGAAAGGAAGCAAGAAAAAAAACCCGGCCAGAGTGGGCCCCAGTGGTAGGATTTATATGGTACAAAACTACAACAGAGTAAAGAAAAAGATCATCAAGAGTAAAAGAAGGTTGAAGAGATCATAAAGCTAAGCCCAACCTGAATGTCCCCCAAGACCAGTATTTATATATTACAAAGGCAAAATCAATTACACAGAAACACTGACAGAATAGGGCGGGAAAGTGAGTGCAAACCCTCTTTGTTAGCAAGGAAAGTATTTCCGATCCTCCTGGGTGTGTCTTGTTATTATTGTTAGAGGAGTCCACTTTCTAAAGATATAGGGAGATTAGAACTGATTTGTATATAGGGGTGTATTGAATAGGAATGCAGGATTATTTGAAGCTTATAACTATATATATATTTAAAAGAGAAAAGAAGAAAGAAGAAAGAAGAAAGGAAAAATAGAACAAATAAACAAGAGAAGCAACAAGAGTAACAACAGAAAACACAGGTATGTGTTTGAAAAAGTTTCAAGGTAAAAAGTTATTATGGAGTGTCATATTAAGTATCACATTGTAATAATCAGTGGGTTAAAAATTAAAAGAAAAAAACTGTGAGACTGAATTCTTAAATTTAAAGTGGAAACTTTAAAAGTAAAAATAGAAAAAAGTTAAAAAAGAAAATAAAGTGAAAAGCTGTACCTATAAACCATACAGCTTTTGGGGTAGTACCAGGAGCTTAATATATTGCCTTTCCTCCGATGTTGGGGTTTTACAGTTTTGCTGTTGTCCTCTTGTTTGGAGGGGCCTTTTGGTCCCTTCTATCTGAGCTGGGTTTCTCTGCCCCCTTACTAGGGGCTGGGCTCCATGGCAACCAGGTTTTCAGGCTTACTTCTCTGGAGGATTTGTTCTTTTTTGGCTTTTTGCAGCTTTTCAGGAAGTTAGGCCAGAGCAAGATGTCTACACCCAGACCTCCTTCCCAGAGAGAGCCCTCGGCTAGCAACCCTCTGGATGATGTAGGGCTCACATCCTCTCTCTGTATCTTCCCCCTTGGCCGCTTGTCACAACTGGGCGCACCCGCAACCGCTGGTCAGATTGGCGCCTTAAGCCCCCACTTCTCCTTTTGCTCCTGCACCATGGAAACCGCAAATGATTTTGGGTCATGCAACCTTGTCTCTGCCCAGGGAGTCTGTGCTGCACACCCATGCAGGAAGGGCTGAGATTCGATGGCCCTCATGTCGCGCTCAAGTCTGCAAAATTGCCTTTTCCACGGGGTCTGTGCCTGGCCCAAGGGGAAGAGAAAAGCGGTGGAGGAAAAAAAAATAAAAGCGGCGGTTTTAAAAGACAATCTGCTCCGCAGTGTTCCCTTGTGCAGCACGGGGCACGCTTTCTCTCTGCAGATCAATATCCCTGTTTTTCGGCTGCCCCTCAGGCTCTCTGTTTTTGTCTGCTTTTAATCAGACCATCATCTGCTGTTGTTCCCCAAACACAGAGCACTTTTGTGCTGGGGTATTGCTTTCCAATGGGTCACCTCTTAGGGCTTCCTCCCCCACATCCCTTTGTCTTTGGATATCCCTCCAGTTGCTCCCACTCCACTCTGCCTCTTTGTCGGTGCTCTTCTTTCCCCGTAGAGATCCAGAAGTGTGAAATATTATATTTCAGGCTGATTTCATGGGTGCCCACAGTGTTCTTGTAGTGTTTTTTGCAGAAATTCAACTCACTTCAGGGACTCTCCAAAATGCGGTCACCTAGCTTTCCGCCATATTGCCCTCCCCCTATGATCTACTCCTTGCTTTTTAATTGACATTGCAAGGCTGCTCCAAATTTCTATTCTTCAGTTCAGCATCTTAAGAGTTCTATCTGCAGATCGAGCAAATTCCACCTTTGGCTTATCCTCCAAGCTGCCTTCTAAGAATCAGAAGAGAACAACCAACTTCAATCATTTGAATATGGAGCATCAACTAACACCTTTTCAAACATTTCAGGCTGGGCATCTCCCATTTCTCTGCCATCCAATTCAGACACTTTAATTACATTTACCAAAGGCTGTGGGATGAAAGATTCTAATGTCTGCCTCATCCACCTCAATCTCAGACTATCATGTTCATTACAGTGAAGATAACCTGGATAAGCACACTGCAGCAGAGCTATCGATTTGCCTACAGGAGCAGCACAGAGATCTAGAACCTTCTCACCATCCCTTAATTCCAGAGCTAATACTTACTGTATTCCACATTCTTTGGAATACTGTTTTTCAAAATGATCCAGTGCAACTCTGCAAATCTGTTTTGCAAGCTTCCTCTCTGATTTTGCTTTCAGTTGTACTTCTGTCCCTCGCTTTTCTGCAGCAAAGCTTTTTTAAAAAAGAAAACTGGTTGTGCGTTTCTTTCAAATGCAATGTGCAATGAACCTCAGACAAAAGGAATCAGGAAAGGCTACCTGCAGATCGATGTTACAACTATGCCGAGTCTTGAAGGATAAAGGGATTTAGCCTGGAGTCCGAAAGTGAGATTGATTTCAGAGGAAAGAGCATACAGTGTTCTTTAACTTTGAGTTTAAATCAGACCACTTTAGAAATGTCTTTCCTGACTATAAGACAAATTTTATTTATATTTTGTAGATAATTATTTAGGATAATCCTCTACCTTATCCTTTAAGAATTCACTTACTTTTAAAATGGAAGTTTGGGATTTATAATAAAACATCTTGTTAAGTGGCTCGATGTGATCCCATTCATTTTCACTTTTGGCAATATTTAATCTTGTCTACTTGTTCATCTAGTCAATAAAATGGTATCGAATTTAACTGAACTTCCCCAAGAACTGTGGAAGCTACTGGGGATGCAGGAGTAGAAAACCAGTGCAGTCTCATGTTTTCATGATGCTTATAGATGTTTGAGTCTATCTTCTTAACCATCATCAGCAGTGAGTGGGTCTAGAAGAAAATCTCTTAGAAATGAATACTAAAAGGGGTGCCTGGGTGGCTCAGTCATTAAGTGTCTGCCTTTGGCTCAGGATCGAGCCCCGCATCGGGCTCCCTGCTCAGCGGGAAGCTGCTTCTCCCTCTCTCACTCCCCTTGCTTGTGTTCCCTCTCTCACTGTGTTTCTCTCTGTCAAATAAATAAATAAAATATTTTTTAAAAAAGAAATGGATACTAATGTATTCCTTTTCTTTCTTTTCTTTTCTGTTGTTTTGTTTTGCTGCTGTACAACGACAATATTCTGTGCCTGCAAACAACAGTCATCAGTATCTCACAGTTAATTTGAATCAGAAATTTTGGAACAGCTTTGCTAGGCTGTTCTGACCCATGGTCTATCACAAAGTAGCAGTCAGATGTTGGCTGGGTAACTGTCTTCTGAAGATTAGGCTACCCTGAAGGCTCTGCTTCTGAGATCTCTCAGACACATGGTTGATGATGTGAGGCTTCAGCTCATCACTGGGCTTCTCCACAAGGAGGCTTGAGTGACCTCAGGCATGGCACTGGTTTCCACTAGAGCAAATGATCCAACAGGCCAAATTGAAAGCTGTGATTCCTTTTATAACCTAGCCTCAGATAACACACATGATCCCATCCACATTATTCTATTAACAAGCCTTAATTAAATGCGGGTGGGAACCACACACTAGGGAATGAATACCAGGAGGTGAACCCATTGGGCCCACCTTGGAAGCTGGCTACTGCAATTACTAAGTCTTCAGAAAATTTCCACATCTGTGAATCTAATTTGTGATATAGTTATTAGTTCACCCATAAGTTGAAGGTAACAGCTCTTTTAGTTTAGGGGGGGGAAAGCTAATAAGTTTAAGGTACAAAACTTGCTTTTTTTTTTCTTTGTTTTCAAGTAAATAATCATCGCTAGTACTTTGAAACCATTATTCTCCATCAGAAAGCTACTGCCTAGAGTAAGCTTTTCCTCTGTTCTCTGTGAAGCATAAGGCTTCAATAAAGTACTAGAGCAATTAATTGAACCATGATATGTTCTTCCCAAATAGTGAAAATTCTGACTCACCAAGAAGTCATTTCAGCTCTCTCATTTGTTGTATATACTGAAATTCTGAGTAAGATTTCAAGCTTTCAAAATTTCCAGTTAGGAAAAAAAAAATTCAACGCACTGTGCCAAGTGCCGGAATTCTTTACCCAACATCCCCTAGAAAGGGTCATTGCATAGATGGACTGTGTTGCATGATGGGAAGCTCACTTCTTCATGGGAAGTGGTAAATCCATATCCAGAAGAAGCCACCAGTAGCCTGTTTAAACATCAGTCCACAGGTCTTACTGGAGCACCATAAGATAGGGTGGCCCCCTTTACTGCATGACAGCCCTTCACAGTGATAGCTGTCATTTCTTGCCCTTATAAACAGGCAGTAAATTGACTACAAACTGATACTCTAACTACAAGTCATTATTTAAATCCCCTGAGGCCACATTCTCTTTATCTACTTTCAAGGCATTAGCATTTCTTTAAAGATATTTTTTAGATCAAAATTTGTCTTTCTCTTCCTTAGTCCAAATTAGTGAGATTCAATTAAATGCAAAAAGCAAATATTTGTTACATTTCTCAGAGACTGTGAATTTAATTTAATGGCCCTCTAGAAATCTGAAGCTTAGCTGAAGCAAATTCCTTTCCTGCCTCCACATATATGTTGCCACAGAGGACTTAAAAATCAGATTGCAGATCCTAAATGCTGCTGCCTTCTATCTGGTTGACAGGTATTTCCTGGGTTTGCTTGGAGTCGGGGATGAGATTACCTAATCCCAAGAGTCCTATTTTCCCTTTTGCCTAAAACCTGCCTGGTGTTAATTAGGTGCAAGGAGAGGTGCAGAATTAACACTTCCAGAAGTAACATCTACCTCCCTTTTGTTACATGCTCTGCAGCAATAATGAGGTAATAATACCCTTCATTGTGGAGGTTACCATATTTTAAAGGGATCCCTAGTATTACCAGAGAGCATCTGTAGATCTCTTTCTCAGCCAGAGAGCTACCAGGGAAGGGCTTGAGATTTCTTGACAGTTTGCTCAGTACCACTATTCTTGGAGGCTAACTACTTTTGAAAGAATCCCTTGGTGGTGGTGGCTGGTTTGTTGTCTTTTCTCTGACCTTCCTTATGGTGCAGATGCCTGTCTTGTGATAACAATATTTCCATCTGGCTCTGTGTTCCTTTGAACTGTTTCCACATGGAAAGATTTTTTTTCTTTCTTTGTATTCCTCAACATTCAAGAAGGTTAAGTCAGACTTTCTGGAGGGTTTTATCAATGCCGTAGCTTGCCTATAGTTGCACACCATGACAGAAATTGCTACATTTTTTACTTTGATATATTGTTATATCAAAGTCTTCAAAATCATGTTGAAAAAGTAGCATCTTTATATGATACAAATAGCGTTTTGAAACTACTAAAATTCATGCTTTATGCAGGGCCAACAACAAGGCAAATATGCATCATCTCTGCATATTGATTCCATTAACTTTGTTCTCATGTCACCCAGGATCAGACAAAGCTAAAGGAACTGCTCTCTCCAAAGTAAGAAGAAAAGAGATGGCCTTATCAAACAGCCAAGTAAAATCAACTCTCACCTCAAATGTTAATGTTCTGGGTTTAAGAAGTAATTAAAAAGTCTTGCTGAAACAGGTTAGAGAGCCATACTATTTTGGTAGATGGAAAGTTAGGCTGTAAGAATTCTGACAACTAATTAAAGATTTCAGAGATTAGTCATGGTAGGGAGAGGAAAACTAAAATTTTATTCTCATTGCTACTTTTATTGCACCCTTACTTAAGTCATTCATAAACAAGAGTAGTTCATCATTACAAAAAGTCATTTAGTTACATAAATCATTCATTTCCCTGAAAATTAGAGACATCTCTCTGGATGTCTTTTGTTTGCAGCTAAGCTTTGAGCACTTTGGGAACAATTTCCATCTTGGGAGAAATGAACTTTAAGAGAGTAAAGTGGTCTTTTTTACTTTTTTTCAGATTGTATCAGAAGAAAGGTATCTAAGGAAATTATGGGAATAAAATAATACCACACGATCCCGCCTAGTATAAAAATGAACTAAGCTCCAAAATTAGTTCTAAAGATAATATTATCCTTCTTAAATGGTTTATTACATCATGGCCTGAAGACATGATGATTTTCATGAATCTATATATGTAGTCAAAGAGGAAATGGTAATCCTAAATACTCTAAGTAGATAATGTTTAGATTACTAATAAGAAGATAGTTAAAAGGTTTAAAGCACTATATAACACTCAAAGTGGTTTCATGTAGTATTATTGAAGTGTTAAAGACATATTATAAAGTTAGTAAAAATTATGTGTTGACTTTCTCTGCTTGGCTTATTTCACTCAGCATAATCTCTTCCAAACCAGTCATTATTGCTACAAAGGTTGGGTATTCATCCTTTCTGATGGAGGCGTAGTACTCCATTGTATGTATGTACCACATCTTTATCCATTCATCTATTGAAGGGCACCTTGGCTCTTTCCACAGTTTGACGATTGTGGCCATTGCTGCTATGAACATTGGGGTACATATGGCCCTTCTTTTCACTACATCGGTATCTTTGGGGTAAATACCCAGTAGTGCAATTGCAGGGAAATAGGGTAGCTCTATTTTTAATTTTTTAAGGAATCTCCACACTGTTTTCCAAAGCATCTGCACCAACTTGCATTCCCACCAACAGTGTAAGAGGCTTTCCCTTTCTCCACAGCCTCTCCAACACTTACTGTTTCCTGTCTTGTTAATTTTGGCAATTCTGACTGGTGTTTAAGGTGGAATCTCAGTGTGGTTTTGATTTGAATTTCCCTGATAGCTAGTGATGATGAACATTTTTTCATGTGTCTGTTAGCCATTTGTATGTCTTCTATGGAGAAGTGCCTCTTTATGTCTCCTGCCCATTTTTTGATGTGTTCATCTTTCTGGATGTTGAGTTTGAGTAGTTCTTTATAGATCTTGGGTATCAGCCTTTTGTCTGTAGCGTCATTTGTGAATATCTTCTCCCATCCATGGGTTGCCTCTTTGTTTTGTTGGTTGTTTCCTTTGCTGTACAGAAGCTTTTTATTTTGATGAAGTCCCAAAAGTTCATTTTCGCTTTTGTCTCCTTTGCCTTTGGACTTGTCTTGAAAGAAGTTGTTGTAGCCAATGTCAAAGAGGTTACTGCCTATGTTCTCTTCTACGATTTAGATAGATTCTTGCCTCACGTTGAGGTCTTTCATCCATTTCGAGTTTATCTCTGTGTGTGGTGTAAGAGAATGGTTTAGTTTTATTCTTCTATATGTAGCTGTCCAATTTTCCCAGTATCATTTATTGAAGAGACTTTTATTCACTGGATATTTTTTCCTGCTTTGTCGAAGATGATTTGACTATAGATTTGTGGGTCCATATCTGGACTCTCTACTCTGTTCCATTGGCCTATGTGTCTGTTTCTGTGCTAGTACCATGCTGTCTTGGTAATCACAGCTTTGTAATAAAGCTTGAAAGCAGGTAACGTGATGCCTCCAGCTTTGTTTTACTTCTTCAAAAATTCCTTAGCAATTCTGGGTCTTTTTTGGTTCCATATAAATTTTAGGATTGTTTGTGCCAACGTTTTGAAGAATGTTGGTAGAAAATTGATTGGAATGGCATTGAAAGTGTAGATTGCTCGGGGCAGTATAGATATTTTAACAATGCTTATTCTTCCATTCTATGAGCATCTTTTTGTGTTTTCTTCAATTTCTTTCATGAGGGTTCTGTAGTTCCTCAAGTACAGATCCTTAACTTCCTTGGTTAGGTTTATTCTTAGGTATCTTATGTTTTTGGGTGCTTTAGTAAATGGAATCGATTCTCTGATTTCCCTTGCTATATTTTCATTGTTAGTGTATAAGAGCACAACTGATTTCTGTGCATTGATTTTGTATCCGGCCATATTACTGAATGGTTGTATGAGTTCTGGTAGTTTTGGGGTAGAGCCTTTTGGGTTTCCATATAGAGCATCATGTCATCTGCGAAGAGAGAAAGTTTGACTTCTTCTTTGCCAATTTGAATACCTTTTATTTCTTTTTGTTGTCTGATTGCTGTTGCTAGGACTTCTAACACTATGTTGAGCAATAGTAGTGAGAGTGGTCATCCGTGTCGTGTTCCTGATCTCAGTCAGAAGGCTGTCAGTTCTTCCCCATTGAGAATGATATTCGCTGTGAGTTTTTCATAGATAGATTTTAGGAGGTTGAGGAATGTTCCCTCTATCCCTATACTTTGAAAAGTTGTAATCAGGAACGGATATTGGATTTTGTCAAATGCTTGTTCTACACCAATTGAGAGGACCATGTGGTTCTTCTCTCTTCTGTTATTGATGTGTTCTATCATGTTGATTGATTTGCGAATGTTGAGCCAACCTTGCATCCCAGGGATAAATCCCACCTGGTCGTGGTGGATAATCTTTTTAATGTACTGTTGAATCCTATTAGCAAGTATCTTCTTGAGAATCTTGGCATCCATATTCATCATGGATATTGGTCTGAAATTCTCCTTATGATGGGGGATTTGCCTGGTTTGGGGATCAAGGTAATGCTGGCTTCATAGAAAAAGTCTGGAAGTTCCTTCTGTTTGTTTTTTGAAACAGCTTCAGGACAATAGGTATTATTTATTCTTTGAAGGTTTGGTGTAGAATTCCCCAGGGAATCCATCAGGGCCTGGGATCTTGTTTTTTGAGAGGTTTTTGATCACTGCTTCAATCTCATTACTAGATATTGGTCTATTCAGGTTGTCAGTTTCTTCCCGTTTCAGTCTTGGAAGTTTACGGGTTTCCAGGAGTGCATTCACATCTTCTAGGTTGTTAAAATTTTGGCATATAACTGTCAATAGTAATTTCTGATGATTGTTTCTATTTCTTTGGTGTTAGTCGTGATCTCTCCCCTTTCATTTATAATTTTATTAATTTGGGTCTTCTCTCTTCTCTTTTGGATTAGTTTGGTCAATGGTTTATGGATCTTGATTCCTTCAAGGAACCAGCTTCTAGTTTCATTGATGTGTTCTACTGTATCTCTAGTTTCTGATTCATTGATCTCTGCTGTAATCTTAATTATTTCCCGCCTTATTTTGGGTATTGTCTTGATTTGTTGTTGATTTTCCAGTTCTTTAACATGTAACGAGAGTTAGTGTATTCAGGATTTTTCAGTTTTTTTGAGTGAGGCTTGGATGGCTATGTATTTCCCCCCTAGAACTGCCTTTGCTGTATCCCATAGGTTTTGGATTGATGTATCTTCATTCTCATTGGATTCCATGAAGTGTTTCAGTTCTTCTTTGATTTCCTGGTTGATCCACAGATTCTTGAGCAGGATAGTCTTTAGCTTCCAAGTGTTTATATTCCTTCTGAACTTTTTCTTATGGTTGAGTTCCAGTTCAGGTCATTGTGGCCAGAGAATATGCAGGGAATAATCTTAATCTTTTGGTTTCAGTTGAGCCCTGATTTGTGACCTAGAATGTGGTCTATTCTAGAGAAAGTTCCATGTGCACTCAAGAAGAATGAGTATTCTTTTGTTTTAGGGTAGAATGTTCTGAATACATCTATGAGATCCATCTAGTCCAATGTCATTCAAAGCTCTTGTTTCTTTGTTGATTTTCTCTTTAGATGATCTGTCCATTCCTGAGAATGGCGTGTTAAGATCTCCTACAATTAATGTATTTGTATCAATATGACTCTTTATTTTGCTTAACAGTTGGCTTATGTAGTTGGCTGCTCCCATGTTGGTGGCATAAATATTTATAATTGTTAGATCTTCTTGGTGTATAGACCCTTTGAGAATGATGTAGTGTCCTTCTGTGTCTCTGACTACTGTCTTTAGATTAAAATCTAATTTGTCTGTTATGAGAATCACTATGCTGGCTTTCTTTTGAGGTCCACTAGCATGAAAAATAGTCCTCTATCCCCTCACTTTCAGTCTGGAAATGTCTTTAGATTCAAAATCCGTCTCTTGTGAACAGCATGTGGACGAGTCCTGTCATTTTGTCCAGTCTGCAAACCTGTGCCTTTTTATTGGAGCATTTAGGCCTTCACATTGGGAATGATTATTGATAGGTACATTTTTATTGACATCATGTTGCCTGTGCAGTTCATATTTCTATAGATTACCTCTGTAAATTTCTGTTCTGTGTCACTCTTGGGTTCATTCCTCTTTTATAGAACCCGCCTTAATATTTCTTGTAGTGCTGGCTTGGTCATTGCATAATCTTTTAGACCTGTGGGTACTGACAGCTCTTTATCTCTCCTTGCATTTTGAAAGTCAACCTTGTTGGGTACATTATCTTTTGTTGCATTTTTTTTTTCATTTAATTTCCTGAATGTCTTGCCAGCCCTTTCTGGGGATAGGTCTGACCTGTGGATAGGTCTGCTATTTTCTGATGGTCCACCCTCTGTATGTAAGTGCTTCTCCCTAGCTGCCCTTAAGACATATTTTTTGAATTTATGATTCATGAATTTCACAATTATGTGCCTGGAGGTTTTTGTAGCATCATTGATCTTGGGGAGGCATCCTCTCTGCCTCGGATACAAACACTTATTTCATTGCCCAGATCAGGGAAAATTTCATCTATGATTTGTTCAACTATATCTTCTAGGGTTCTCTCGCTCTCATCTCCCTCAGGGTTCTAATAATTCTGATATTAGAGCATTTCATGGCATCATGTATTTCCCTCCTTCTATTTTCATGGGATTTTAGCTTTTTCCAAGATTTCTGTTGCTCCTCCTTCTCAATCCAGCTGTCTTCTAAATCACTAATGTGATCTTCAGCTTCACCTACCCTAGCTGTTAGTGTATTTCAATTAGATTGTATCTCATTAATGGCCTTTTTAACCTCTGCCATTTCGGCTTTTCCTTCTGCCCTTACAGCTTCTATCTTGCCACTAATGTTCTTTTCCAACTTAGTTGTTGCTTGGATAATTGCTAGTCTGAATTCCATTTATGTCATATTGTTTGTGTTCATTTCCAGTAGTTCTGTGACAGGGATTGCAGTCTCTGGGTTCTTCTTCTATTGGTTGTTCCTCCTTCAAGTCATTTTGGCGAGGAGTGGGTGAGGGGATGTATAGCTGAATATGTCAGCCACGATCCAGGCGATCATTGGAATGTTTTGGAACAATCAGAAGTCACCACTGAAAAGGAAGAAGAAAGAAAAAAGAGAGAGGAAACGAGAAAAGAAGCAAGAATAAACCCAGCCGAAGCAGGCCCCAATGGAGGATTCATATGGTACAAAAAACAGAAAAGAGGAAAGAAAAAGACTATCGAAAGCAATAGAAAGTTGAAGAAGTCAAAAAGCTAAATCTAACCCAAACGACCCCTAAGAACAGTATCTATATATTGCAAAGGGCCAAAACAGTTACACAGAAACACTGACAGAAGAATAGGGTGGGAAGGTTAGTTCGAAACCTCCTTGTGGGCAAGGAAAGTATTTTAGTTAGTACTTGATGTGTCTTGTTATTATTGCTAGAGTACCCCACTTTCTAGAGTTATAGGAAAATTAAAACTGGTTTATATATAGAGGTAGTATTGAATAGGAATGAAGGATTACCTTGAAGCTTATATCTATATATTTAAAAGAAAAAAGAATAAAGGAAAGAAGAGGAAAAGAACAGAAAAAAAAAAAAACCACAAAATAAACAACAAGAAAAATAACACAGATATGTCTTTGAAAAAAAGTTCAAGGTAAAAAGTTATTATGGAATGTTGTATTAAGTATTTCGTTGTAATAATAAGTCGGTTAAAAAATAAAAGAACAAAAACTGTGAGAATGAATTTAAAATTTAAAGTGAAAATTTAAAAAATAAAAATAAAAAGTTAAAATGAAAATAAACAGAAAGACTGTATCTATAAAATATACAGCTTTTGGGGTAGTACCAGGAGTTTAATATATTGTTTTTTCCCTGATGTTGAGGTTTTAATTTTATGGACACCTTTTGGTGTTGTTCTCTTGTTCTTCTGGCTTGCATTCTGGGGGAGGGGCCTGTCATGCTTTTTTCAGTCAGTGTTACCTGGGCTGTGTCTCTCTGCCCCCTTTCAAGGGGCTCCGTTCTATGGCAGCCGGGTTTTCAGGCTTTTGTTCTCTGGAGCATTTGTTCTTTTGTGGCTTTTTGCAGCTTTTTGGAAAGTCAGGGCAAAGTAAGATGTCCGCCCCCAGACCTCCATTTCAGAGAGGCCTCAGTTAGCTCCCCTCACAGACTTTCTCTGCATTTTCCCTGGAACCCTGCCACCTCTCATAGGTATTGCGCACCACAGACGCTAGTCAGAATGGCGCCTGAAGCCCTTGCTTGTTGCTTCACTCCCGCGCCACAGAAACCAGGAGTGATGCCGGTTTGTGAGAGCTTGTCTCTGCCCAGACGCTCTCTGGAGTCACACCCACGCTGGAAGCACGAAAACACCCCAGTCCCGCATGTTGGACTGAGGTCTGCAGACTCACCTCCCTTGCAGGTTGTGCGTGCCTAGCCCCAGCAGCAGACTAAGGGGTGGCTTTAGGGACTCCCCGTGCTGCCAGGTTCCCTCACACAGCGCTGGGGAGTGCTTTCTATCCCTGGCCTGGAGCTGCAGCTTTATATCCCTGCCAGGGGCCGGCCATCAGCTTTTCTCGGTTGCCTCTTAAGACCCTTTGTTTTTGACCGCTTTTAATCACACTGCAATTTGGTACTGCTCCCTAAGCACAGAGCACTTTCATACTCTAAATAAAATCTTTTTAAAAAAAAAAAACTTAAATACAATGAAGGGATATAATATGATTGTAAAAAATGAAAATTAAAAAAAATTTAAAAAGGAATAAGAAGTTGGTCAAAAAAGGAAAGAAGAAAAATTCAAAAGAAGTAAAAAAATAAAGAAAATTGTAAAAATTAAAGTTGGAAGTCTAAAAAGCCATGAATTCTATGTGCTGTACTGCTCTAGCACCAGTGTTTTGCACTTCTCATTGATCAGTGAACTTGGACTTGGTAGGATGTTCTTGTTGATCTTCTGGGGGAGGGTCCTGCTGCCCTGATTCTCAAATGTCTTTGCCTGAGGCAGAACTGCCCCGCCGGTGCCAGGGGCCAGGCTAAGCAATCAGCTCAGGTTTGTTCTCCAGAGCTTTTGTTCCCTGAACACTTTCCGTACAGCTTTGGAGGACGGGAATGAAGATGGCCGCCTCCCAGTCTCTCACCCAGAGGAGCGGAGAGCTCAGGCCCTACTCCTCAGTGCACCCTCAGAGAAAAGCTGTCAATCATGCCTGTCTCCCTGGTTTCCGGCCACAGCCATCCGTACTCACCTAGCCTGAGACCGCCAGAGCATTTTTATCTCTGGCGCGTGACCCCATTTGGAGTCTCCAAACCCAGCGGATTCCTATGGCAGGCTCCTGCTTGGGGATCCCACACCACTCCTGCTACAGGAAGGTGAGTCTCCCTGGATCAGCCGCTGGTGGGGTCCCTACTCGACAAGTACTGGCCTGACTGTGCCGTGGATCACAGTTTATGGCAACCCTAAGCTGAGAGCCCACTCCTCGGTTCCATCTTTGCAGCCGGCTTCCCTGTTTTGATACCTGGCGGCTCTTGCCACACACAGGCACCCCCAGTCTTTCTGTGACCCCGAGCGTCCTGAGACCACACTGTCCCAGTGAGGGTTCCACCCCACACTTAGCCACCAGAGTGAGTTCCCTTGCTGGAGCCAGAAATTCCGATTTTGTGCTGCAATGCTCTGCTGCTTGCTGGGAGCCAGCCCCTCCTCCCATGGTCAATCTTTCCACATATCGCCTCAGATTCACCTCACCGCATGTCCTACTTTATGGAAAGTGGTCGCTTTTCTATTCTTAGAATTGCGGCTATTCTTTTCTTCAATCTCCTGTTGAGTTCATAGGGGCTCCAAATGGTCTGATAGCTATCTAGCTGAATTCCTGGGACCCGACAAAATTTAGGTCTCTTACTCCTCCGCCATCTTGGACCAGCCTTTTTTTCAGTTTTATACATTTTGTTTTGTCACAGAGTGAGAATACTTCTCTTATGTGTGTGAGGCTTTTTGATTTCTTGCTTTGTTTGTGTGGTTTTTTGTTAGTCTAGAAGTAGTTAATCTGGATGGGACATTTGTTCCCTCTTCTTTAAATATCTGAGAGTATTATGCAGGTTAATCAGACATATTTAAGCCAGTGAAGCAAAATAACAATTATTAACAAAATTATTATCTTCAGAGATTTTTCCAGAGTATGTGTGCATTTGTGTGTATATATGTGTATTTGCACATATTTTTCCTTGTCCTAAGAATATAGATGGAAATGAATTTTGAATACTATATTTTTTTAATCTGTATTGTAGCTAACAGACACTGTTATATTAGTTTCAGGTATACAATTTAGTCACTAAACAATTCTGTACATTACACAGCACTCATTATGATTAGTGTATTCTTAATCCTCCTCACATATTTCCCCTATCCCTCTACTCACCTCTCCTCTGTTTCTTGCTTTGTCTCTCTCTTTTTTTTTTTTCATTTGTTCAATTGTTTTGTTTCTTAGTTCCGCATAGGAATGAAATAATATGGTCTTTGTCTTTCTCTTACTGGCTTATTTCATTGAGCATTAGGCACTCTAAATCCATCCATTGTGTTGCAAATGGAAAGATGCATTTTTTATGGCTGAATAATATTCCACCATGTATATATTTACCACTTCTATATCCATTTGTCTGTTAATGGACCCTTGGGCTGCTTCCATAATTTAGCTATAATAAATAATCCTGCAATAAACATAAGAGTGCATATATCCCTTTGAATAGTATTTTTGTATTCTTTGGATAAGTATACCAGCAGTGTGTTGTTAGATCATAAGGTAGTTCTATTTTTTAATTTGAGGAACCCCTATACAGTCTTCCCACAGTGGCTGCAACAGATTGCATTACTACAAAGAGGGTGTGAGGATTCCATTTTCTCCACATCCTCACCAACACTTGTAGTTTCTTAAGTTTCTGATTTTAGCCATTCTGGCAGGTATGAGGTGGTATATCTTTGTAGTTTTGATTTGCATTTCCCTGATCAGTGATGTTAAGCATCTTTTCATGTGTCTATTGGCCATCTGTATGTCTTCCTTGAAGAAATATCTATTGTTGTTTTCTGCCCATTTTTAAATTGGATTATTTCGGGGGTTTTGGGGTATAGAGTGGTATAAGTTGTTTGTCTATTTTGGGTAATAACCCTTTATTGGATATGTTATTTGCAAATATCTTCTCCCATTTAGTAGGTTGTCTTTTAGTTTTGATTATTTCTTTCACTGTGCAGAAGCTTTTTATTTTGGTATAGTCCCAGTAGTTTACTTTTGCTTTTATTTCCCTTGTCTCACGAGATATAGCTAGAAAGATGTTGTTACTGTCAGAGAAATTACTGCCTGTGCTTACTTCTGTGATTTGTCTGGTTTCAGGTCTCATATTTACATCCTTAAAACATTTTGAGTTTATTTTTATATATGTTATAAGTAAGTGGTCCAGTTTCATCCTTTTGCATGTAGCTGTCTATTTTTCCCAACACCATTTGTTGAAGAGACTGTTTCCCATTGCATATTCTTTGCCTCCTTTATTGACTAATTGACCACATAATTTAGGTTTTATTTCTGAGTTTTCTTTTCTCTTCCATTGATCTTTGTATCTGTTTTTGTGCCAATACCATACTGTTTAGATTAGAACACTTTGTAATATAACTTGGAGTCTGGAAATGTGATACCTGCAGTATTTTTCAAGATTGCTTTTGCTACTCTGGGTCTTTTGTGGTTGCACACAAATATTAGGATTATTTTCTCTAGCTCTGTGAAAAGCACTGTTGGCATTTTGGGAGAGATTGCATGAAATCTGTATATTGCTGTGGGTTGTATAGGCATTTTAACAATATTTCTTTTTCCAATCCACAAGTGTGTAATCTCCAGGTCTTGTACCTCTTTGGTTAAGTTTATTAGTAGGTATTTTATTTTTAGTACAGTTGTAAATGGGATAGTGTTTTGTTTTGTTTTGTTTTTTAATTTCTCATTCTGCTGCTTGAGTATTAGTGTATAGAAATACAATGGGTTGGGCGCCTGGGTGGCTCAGTTGGTTGGGCGACTGCCTTTGGCTCAGGTCATGATCCCAGAGACCCGGGATCAAGTCCCACATCGGGCTCCCTGCTCGGCAGGAAGCCTGCTTCTCCCTTTCTCACTCCCCCTGCTTGTGTTTCCTCTCTGGCTATGTTTCTCTCTGTCAAATAAATAAAATCTTAAAAAAAAAAAAAGAAATAAAATGGATTTCTGTACATTGATTTTATATGCTATAACCTTAGTGAATTCATTGATCAGTTCTATTAATTTTTTGATGGAGTCTTCAGGGTTTTCTATATAGAATATCATGTCTCCTACTATTATTGTAGTACTATCAATTAGTTCCTTTATGTTTGTAATTAACTGTTTTATGTGTTCAGGTGCTCCTATGTTGAGTACAAAAGTGTTTACAGTTGTTGTATCTCCTTATTGGATTGCCCATTTGGTATTCTATCGTCTATTTTAAAATTTTGTCCAATATGTAAGTGTTGTTACTCCAGCTTTCTTTTTACATCCTTTTACATGATAAATGCTTTTCAACCCATTCACTTTCAATCTGCATGTATCTTTGTGTCTGAAATGAGTCTCTTGTAGGCAGCATATAGATGGATCTTGTTTTTTAATACATTCCATCACCCTATGTCTTTTAATTGGAGACTTCAGTTCATTACATGCAAAGTAATTATTGATAGATATATATTCATTGTGATTCATTTGTTATTTGTTTTTTGGTTTTTGTAGTTCTTCTCTGATCCTTTCTTCTCTTGTTTTCTCACAGTTTGTTGGCTTTCTTTAGTGATATACCTGAATTCCTTTCTTTTTATTTTTTGCATACCTATTACTGTTCTTTTTATTTCTAATTACCATTAGATATGTATCTAACATATTCTGCATATAGCAACGTACATTAAGTTGGTGGTCACTTAAGTTTGAACCCATTCTTTACTCCTGCCCCCCCCCACCTTTTTGATATATGGTGTCATACTGTACATCTTTTTATTTTGTAAGTCACTGATTTTTATAGGTATATTTATTTTTACTGCTTTTGTGATTCCTACTTTTCTTACTCTTACTTATGGTCTTTCCTTTCCACTCAGAGAGATCCCGCTAACATTTCTTGTAGGGCTGGCTTACTGGTCATGAACTCCTTCAGCTTTTGTTTGTCTGGGAAACTCTTTAATCCCTCCTATTCTGAATGATAACCTTGCTGGATAGAGTATTCTTGGCTGCAGATTTTTTTTTTCCTTTAGCATTTAGAATTTATCATGCCACCTCTTTCTGGCCTGCAAAGTTTCTGCTGAAAAATCCACTGCTAGCCTTATGGGGTTTCCATGGTATATAACTGTCTTCTTTTCTCTTGCAGCTTTTAAAATTATTTTTCTTGTTACTTTTTGCAATTTTATTTACTATATGTCTTGGTGTTGACCTCCTTGGGTTGATTTTATTGGGAGCACTCTGCCTCCTGGATGTGGATATCCATTTCCTCCCCCAGATTAGGGTAGTTTTCAGCTATTATTTCTTGAAATAAAATTTCTACCCCTTTTTCTCTCTTCTCCTTCTGTGATCCCTATAATGTGAATGTTATTATGCTTGATGGAGTTGCTGAGTGCAATAAGTCTTTTCTCATGTAGCATAATTTTTTTCTCTCACCTGCTCAGATTGATTACTTTCCATTACTCTGTCCTTTGGGATGCTAATTAGTTCTTCTGCTTCCTCTAGTCTTTTTTCTCCTGAGTGTAGTTTTAATTTCATTTATTGCATTTTTTCTATCTCTTCGTTAAAGGTTTCATGATGTCTTCCACACTTTTCTAAATTCCAGTGAGTATCTTTATGACCACTACTTTAATTCTTTTTTTAGTAATATTACTTATCTCTGTTTCATTAAGGACTTCTTCTGTGATTTTGTCCTTTTCTTTCATTTGGAACATATTCTTCTGTCTCCTCATTTTGTTGAATTCTCTGCATCTGTTTCTGTGTGTTAGGACAGTCGGATGCATCTCCTGCTCTTGAAAGTAGTGGCCTTATGAAGAAGAGATCCTATTGTGACCTGCAGTGCAGTGTCTCCCATTTACCAGGACTTGGTGCTTCAACAGTGTCTCCTATGTGTGTTACATTCACCCTACTGTTATGTATTGGCTGCTTTTTCCTTCAGTCCACTTGTCACCAGTGGCTCTCCTTGCCTATTGTGGATAGTGTTCTGTCCCTGTGGTATTGGTGGACAGGTCTGGTGCTGATTTGGGCTCGAGTTTAGTCAGACTCGGCATTTGCCAGAAATGAAGGAGCACCAAACCTCAGTGTACTTTCCCTGTATTGTCCCTTGAGAAGCTTTCATTGATGGGCAGGCCTGCAGTCAGACCTGTTATCTGCTCCCAGCCCACTTCTGGGGCTGCAGTCTGACTGGTGTGTGTAAGTGTCTTCTCCTCTCCCGGGGCAGGAGTTACCTTAGAGTGGTGCTGGCTCCCATTTTGACTATATGCACACTGCCAGGCTTGTGGCCATGGTTTGAATGGCCAAGAGAATATTGAAGGGGCAGGGCATGCATGGCTCACAAAATCTGCATTCTAGCAAGAGGGAATGTGCAGCCACTACTAAGATCTGACCATCAGGGGGTGGAAAGGTGTGCAGTGGTCTTCTGTGGGAGGGAGCCCTACACCACAACCACTGCTACTACTGCTGGGACTGAGGTCCCTCAAAATGTGTGGGTCACAATGTTGGCAAGATTTATGTTGGTCTTATGGAGGAGGGGACCCCAGACTGAGGCAAGCTGACTACAAAAGGCACATCTGCTCGGTCTCCAGATGGGCAGGGCTTGGGGTAAGCAAGTCAGATAGTGAATGTTGGCACTGCACAGTGGTTCCCATGGGTGGCCAAGTGTTTATGCTAGGAGTTGAGGGAGGAAGATGGCACCTGCCAACCCCTTTGTTCTTGGCAGAGTTCTCCATTGATATCTCTCTCTATAGTAATTGCTCTGAGATTGATAACTCTCCCTCCTGTACGTCCTGGGCATTTTTCAAAATGTTGCTTCTATGCTGTATCTGCTTGGGCTATTTGTCCTGCTGTCTAAGGGCACGGACCCAGTTTCTTACTGCTGTCTAGTCTTTCCCAGAACAGAGCCTACTGGTTTTTAAAATTCCATGTTTTAGGGCGCCTGGGTGGCTCAGTTGGTTGAGCGACTGCCTTCGGCTCAGGTCATGATCCCGGAGACCCGGGATCGAGCCCCACATCAGGCTCCCTGCTCGGCAGGAAGCCTGCTTCTCCCTCTCTCACTCCCCCTGCTTGTGTTCCCTCTCTGGCTGTATTTCTCTCTGTCAAATAAATAAATAAAATCTTTAAAAAATAAAATAAAATAAAATAAAATTCCATGTTTTAAGCCCTGCTGCTTGTAAGAACTCACAACATTTATCCCTTTTGTTTTTTAGAAGTAAATGTTATGGGGATTAATCTTCCCTGTGCAGTCTCCCAGATGTGACAGTGTGTTATCCTCTCCTCTATAAGCCCACAGCTCCCTCTCTCCAGTGGCTAGACCCACAGGGTTTAGTTTTCCCATGCATCTATACCCTTCCTACCCTCTTGAATGTGGCCTCTTCTCTACCTTTAGTTGTGGAGTTTGTTTTGCTAGCCTTAAGGTTGTTAACAATCCAGACTGTTATCTAGATTATTTATAGTGATGTGAGTGTCATCTCGTTGTACCTGTGAAACAAGGTGAGCTTAATCCACCATCTTCCCAGCCTCTGTTCAGTACTTCCTTAAATACTCAACTATTACATAAATATCTTTACATGCTCACTAAAATTTAATTTTGGAATACTGACAGTTACAATGTCACACAAAATAATCCAGTGCTTACCTTACCAGATTTTTAAATTTCCCAATAATAATTACCCAATCTGAAATTATTTGTCTTTAAATAAGTGATTTTAATATATAATATAATTGCTATCACTAAAATATGGGTGCTTATTTTATACCATTATCTGCTATATTTTTCTTCCACTGTGTTTCCTGTTTCTTATTATTTCCTTGTTTATTATTTATTTCTTGATTACTGTTTGCTTGGTCACATTTTATTTGGTCCTAATATGTTTTCAAATAATTAGGAAAATCTAACTAATAATATTTTACTAATTACTATCATATATTAGTAATACAAGGATTTTGGATAAATTTCCCTGACAATATTAAAACTAGTTAACTGTGAGAGCTTTGCTTCGATGACAGCCTTCAAACCTGACTGGTTTACTTCACAGAAAGCTCTTTCTTTCTTATGTTTCATGTCTTCTGTGAAGTTTCCTGGTTGCCCTGTGGCTCTATGACATTTATCTTCCTCATTCCAGGATCTAGGCTAAGGAGTCCCTTTTTAGGATATGCAATTCTTTTGGTAAGCAGAAAAATAAAATTAAATTTAAAGAACTAAGGCACTCAAGACTCTCAAAACTTCTGATTGGATATGGTGTATGTTGTGTCTGCTCACTTTTCATTGACCAAACATGTCACATGCTCCTGATATGCAGCGAATTGAGGTGTATGCTTTTCAAATAATATGGTACACATCACAGCACAACAGAGAAGGTAGAGAATAACTGGAAAGGATGACACAATTCACTACACTAACTCTAGGCTGTTGCTCTAAGACAACATCAACATTTACTGAACTCGTCTTTGTGCTAAGAATACTGTACGAAACAACACTATACTCATTTTGATGAAATTTATGTTCAGATTATGACTTTCCTACACTTGTACTCTTTTTCTTTTGTGTTGAAATTGTATGGAATATACACTAAGTTTCCGAAATTCTGACTGCCCTTCTTCCAAAGCAACCTGTTCTTATTTTCTAAGTTTGTATCCTGTCAAATCCCTGGGTATCTGAACACCTATTTTAAAGTTTTCTATTTCTGATGTCCACTTTACTTTCACCAGTAAGATTTTAGGTGTATCTTTATCATGTGTTGGTTTTTTCTCATGTTTGTGGTGACTGATTTGTGTATTATAGTTCAAGTTAATATCACTGTCTCCCAGGCAAAGAATGCAGGTTCTGTTTGCAGGTCATCTGGCTCTAATAAATAATCACTGTCACATAACTAGGAGGGGCCTGATGTGTGGGAACAGTAAATGTATTGTTCAGTTGGTTTTATTTTAAGTTACCTGGGAGCTTATGTTCTGCATACAGATGATTTCTTATGTAGTGTGAAAGTTATTTAGTCTCTTGCTGTCTTTTCTTCCCTAACTTCAAAGTTCACTCTAAGTTCCCCATAGAAACTTCTGCCATGGTATTTAGGAAACTTATCTCTCTGCTTTGTTCTGAGGATGAACATCCAGAGCCAACATATTAAGTGTAGGGTCTGGCTGAGCAGGCCATGTCTCTGAGACGACTCCTTCTGTCTGACATGAAGGTTAGTTACTCCAGGTGCAGACAAGATTAAGGGAGTCAAGCAAGCTGAATGTGGCTTTTGTTTCAGGTACAAAATTCAAGCAATAATCAAGATAAATAGTATTTTAGTGCAATATAAAAAGAATCAAAAGTAATATAAAAACTTAGAATGGATAAAATATCAAATCTTTAAAGACAGGATCACTAGCGGCACCATGCTGACCTAACCTGGCAAAAAAGAAAATCCATAATATTGCTCTTCTAAATCAGGGGCTTTTTGCATTAGTTTTTATTTTTAAGGCATCATTTATTTTAATTATTGAGTTTTGGGGGCATATCTTCAAATTTTGCACTCAGGACAATTGCCTCATTTCTCATTCACCTCAGCGAAGTTGTAGCTCTGACTCAGAACCCTTCTAGGAAAACCTGTCATTTCAGCAGTTCTATATTATATCTGTATTGTGTGAACATTTCTTCGGCTTTGTTGGGTTAAGTAAAAAATCCCATCTATCAGTTTTAGAGATTTTACAAGTTTCCCAGTATTACTGATCACTTGATGGAACATAATATTTTTCTGTATTGCTATAGGTTTTGTCTTATTTTTTCTTTTGGGTTTTCTCCTGCTGCCATCTGGCCAAGTAGGATTTTAGGAAAGAGGAAATGTAAGCTTATGTGAATACATGTACTCAGGCAGATATCTTGAAATGAGAGCTGGCAACAGATATTTAAACAAGAGGAAAGTATTGGTAAAATAAATTATTTAAATTTAAGGTGTGTGGTCATGGAGGGAAATGCATATAGGAGAGATGGGATACCCAAGGAAAAGACTCATGATTATTTTTTAAACGGCCACTGTTTTTCCTTTAAAAATACTGGAAGGATTTGAAGTGAGCATATTTTGGAATTTAGAAAATTTGAATAGAAAGAAAATAGAGGTCTTTTCAATCAAGCTGTAAAGAAATAATCTAGAAAAGTAGAGAAATAAGCTACTCGTTTCCATTTCCTGTGAAGGCTTCAAAATATTATATAGATAGATTCCTTAGAAGAAAAATAGGTAACTGAGCAAGTAAACTTTTAAAGCACTGAATTATTTTTTAAAAAGTACTAAATTTAGGTAAAAACATAGTCAAAGCCATTCCATGTCATGCTCTGCTAGAGATCTAGCCCAACTGTTGCTGCTCTAGTTGCCTCTAGAAAAACCTTCTCTACAGTTCTATTGTCAGTTCAAGGCAGAACTCTAAGTGACTAAATTGTGTCTCAGACACTGAGGTGTTGAAGTAGAACCATATTATCTACCATTTATTAATTGCTTGATATGAGCCAGAGAGTAAAATACTATTTCATTACACACTTACAAAACAAGAAAAAGTAGGAATTAAAACTTTTTCTTATTTTGTAAATAAGAGCACAGCTTAGGGAAGGGAAAAATCCCTTGATCAAGATAACAGTATATAACATTTGCTGAGCTGTGGTCATGCCCAGACCTCTGATCCCAAACCTCTACTTCCAGCCACCATGTTATAGTTGACCACCAAGGAGATAGGTTTCATCTATCTCGATGATCAAGTTAATAGTCCTGTAAACACAGAGTAAGCAGAGGATCCCAGTTTTCTCTTTCTTCAGTCATTTCATTAAAACCTGTTCATTTTGAGTGTGTAATTTTGTACTTCACTTTTGTCATGTATAAAATGAAAGTGATGCCTAAAATTTCTACCCACTTTGAAATTCTGTTTCTGTGATTACTGTCAACAAGCTATTTGCTCTAAGTAGAACTATTTAGAGACTCTGGTGTGTGAGAGGGTAAACTAAAAGAATATGATTCAGACAGATCCTAAGAAAACAGAGGTCATACCCTTAAATTCATGCAGATTTTAAATTTCTCATTCTCTTTCTTTCCATTCTGAATCGTTTTTAATGTACCAAACTTGCCTTTTTTTCCATCTTGTAGTGATAGAACCAATACAGTAGCATTTGGCCTTCCTTCTGCTACTCAGCTTTTTTTTTTTTTCCTCAAGATTTTATTTATTTATTTGACAGAAACACAGCAAGAGAGGGAACACAAGCAGGGGTTGAGAGAGGGAGAAGCAGGCTTCCCACCGAGCAGGGAGCCCAAAATAGGGCTTGATCCCAGAACTCCGGGATCATGACTTGAGCCAAAGGCAAACACTTAACTACCGAGCCACCCAAGCGCCCCTACCCAGCTTTTTATCATGTTTAAAGGCAAGCCACTTTTAGATGAACAGAAACAACTGAAGTCCCACAGCAGAAATTTCCATACATCTTCCCAGGGGGCCACGACATCTTACCCCATCCTTCAGGAATCGGAGAGAGAGCCTATGGATATTTCCTACCAGCCAACAAAATTTGTTGAGCTTTATTTTCTGGACTTTGTTTTTATTAAAATCACATGCTGTCACAGAACTACAAATTAAGAAAAAAAATAATTCAGTCTCACAACCCTCACACTAAAATTTTGAAAGTACTGGAGAGGATTTTAGGTAACAGAGATTGTCATAAATTTTTTGGTGGCAGAGATTGTCATAAATTTTTTGGTGGCTTGTACAACCACTTTAGAAAGCAATTTATCAAAATATCAGAAAATCAGGGGATATGCATGTCTTAGGACCTGGTGATTTCATTATCATCTGTGTGCACCCAGATTCATTTGAAAAGAGTTCACTGTAGCATCACTAGTAATATGGAAAAACTAAAAAATGTAAATGTTCATCAGCAGAAGAACAGAAACATGAACTTCATTAGGGGAAAATACTAGCAAGTACTCTACTATTCATCAATCAAAATGAATAAACCAGAGCCACGTGTGACAACATGAATAAATCCAAAAGCATAGTAATAAGGGCAACAAAAACAAGTTGCAGGGGATGCCTAGGTGGCTCAGTCAGTTAAGCATTTGACTTGGACTTAGGTCATGATCTTGGGGGTCTGCGGACCAAACCCCACATCTGGCTCCCTGGTCAGTGGAGAGTCTGCTTCTCTCTCCCTCTGCCCCTCCTCCCTGCTTGTGCTCTCTCTCTCTCTCAAATAAATAAATAAAATATTTTTTTTTAAAAAAGCTGTAGAATACTACATACACTTTGAAACCATCTAACTGGTTTAAAAACATGTAAAACATTTTGCTTATGAATATATAACTCAAAATTTACAAGTGGGGTTCATGGGGCAGAGAGTTTCAATGTGATTTCTTCCTCCGAAATCTCAAGTGGGTAACATATACATGGTTACTTGTTATATTATGTTTATACTTTTTGTGTGACTTAAATATTTTATAATAAAAGTAATCTGTTTTGTTTTCTAAATATAAAATTCTAGTATGAGATTCAGTATGTTATTTCAGATTACCTACATTTTTCTCCCTACACACTGATATGTCCCAAGAATGAGAATCATTGTTCTGACAGTCCATAGTTACATTAATTTGATAATCCAGCAAAATTTTGAGGGTCAATGATGAGCTTAATCAAGCACTACTTAATGGTGTTGGCCGCCATTTCCACCTACCTCCCCAAACTGTGGGAAATCACAGAAGCCAGGAGAGCAATCTAATTATCTGGTTTCCAGATTGGTCCAACCTCATTGTGAGCCTGGCCGCAGGACTGCTGCTGACAGGAACAGCACTGACTTATTCAGAATGAAAAATAAAGCTTTGGTCAGCAACCCCTGGAATTCTCAAGTACACAGGCATGTGATGACCCTTGAATGTATCATGCAGACTCTTTCCCTTCCTGACATCATTCTTTGCTGCCATCCAAAGCGAATTTAGGAAACCAATGTGTGGCCCAGAGAGTCCTGCTCAATCGGTTTCAGAGTTACCTCAGTAAAAGTTCATTAAAATAAGATTTGGTGTCCAGGGCCAAGATACTGAGAATCATTTTATACATGGTTTGGTCTCCACAGAGACCTTGAGCTCCCTTTCCTCAGAATGCTAAAATATCCTTGGCATCTCTCATTCTTGGGGTTGAATAATGTCCATCATTCCATGTCTTCTATGAGTATTCTCTGTTCAAGAACTTGCAAGGGTTTTTTTTCTCCTTGTACTTATGTACTTAACACCACTAGTCAACCTTTCCTACCCAGCCTCAGTATGTTTCCCCACCCATCGCACCTCAGCTACACATTTCATTACTGCACCCTAAATTTCTGTCTTCACAGGAACTATTAATCTACCTCATGCATCTTTTACTCATGTACTGTCTTATACTACCATTCTTAGGCAAGAGCTCTAGCTTATTAAGTACATCATCACTTTTTCTCTGCTGATAACCTCTTGTTCTCACTCCTCTTCCCTGGATGGGACTCCAGATGCTTTCTTTTCAATATTTCTTTTGCAAATATCCTCAATTTCCTAGCCTCTCTCCCTCCTTTGCACTCACTTAGCAAACACTAATTCTGGTTAAACCCAGACATCTTTTTTCTCTATAGCTGAACCCAAGAAACTTAATACTGCTAGAGAAAAACTATACAGTTTAACACAAGTCACTCTAAATACAACACACAAACTTCACTTAGAATTCAACACTAACCCTGCCTCTTTCACATTTTCCTACTGTGTTCTTTCTCACTCTCCAAGGTGACTATTTTGTAATTTTTCTCAGTGGTTTTTAAGCTTCTCATCCCTTCCTACTCCCCTTCACAGTAAATTCTTGCCTCATACTTAATTGAAAAAAGAAAGCCAATAAATTAAAATTTCCAAATGGTCCCACAAACCTATCTACAAATTCAATGCACATCTGCACCCCGTGTTTTATCTTTTCTCCTGTTAAAAAGATTGACATACCCCTGTTTCTCTGAACAGCCAAGGTATCTACTGTGCTGAATATCACTTCCTATTTTGTCTTCTCAAGGACTTTGCTGCTGGGGTGTGTTAGTTATCTGTTATTGCATAACAAATTCTTCTGAAACATAGCAGCTAAAAACAAGAAACATTTATCTCATAGTTTCTGAGAGTCAAGAATCCAAGAGTGGCTGCTTAGCTGGCAAAATCTCACAAGTTGGCTGTTGAGCTCTCGGGGATCACAGTCATCATGCTGCCTAATTAGGGCTGCAGCTCATTCACATGGACACTGGTTATTCGCTAGAGGCTTCAGTTCATCCCTGTTAGGGTCTCACCGTATAGCTGCTCACAATATGGCAGCGTTCTCCCCCAAGAGCAAGTGATATAAGAGAAAGACAGAGACGCAACCAAGTAGAAACTGTTGTCTATTATAAAATAATTTTGGAAGGGACCACCCATCACTTGTGTTTTGTTTTTCTCTTGGTCACATAAACCAGCTGTAATACAAATGGAATGGGTCTACACAAGGGTGTGAATACCAAGAGGTAGGATCACTGAGAGTC
This sequence comes from Spilogale gracilis, assembly GCA_004023965.1. Classification (NCBI taxonomy): domain Eukaryota; kingdom Metazoa; phylum Chordata; class Mammalia; order Carnivora; family Mephitidae; genus Spilogale; species Spilogale gracilis. Next base: position 83,118 of record PITA01000505.1, read on the forward strand.
ATTTTGGAGGATGAATATCACATGCAGTTACTCTTGTATAGCCTAAATTGTAAATCTCTTTTCTTGTTGGAGCATTCCCATCAGCACATGAAGTTGCTTCTACAAAAAAGAAAACCCACATGTCATCACATTCCTCTCCATCTGCCACCTAATCCATTTACCAAACCTCACTTCCACATTTCACAGGATTTAGTAACACTGTCACCTACTACAGCACTTCTCATTTTCTAATCCCTTCATCTGTGTTCTGGCCACACCACCCCCCTAATAGAATTCTTGTCAAAATCCGTAGTGATTTTCTGTTGCACGTTCTAATGGACCCTGATCTACCTTCATCTTATTGTAACTGCTAGCAGCATTTTTAAAACACTGTTCCTTTCTTGGTTAACATGCAGAGGCAAATTTAGGTTTTGTGAGACCTGAAGCTTATATAACTTTGGACATTCAATTTAAGAAAAATAATTTAAAATTATAATTATAGTATTAGATATGAAAGTAAATATTTATTTAGAATGAAAAATAAATCACAAAAAGTTAAAAACTCAAAAAAATGCCAGCAGTACCAAAAATGGAACAGAAAAGAACACAACTCCTCTATAACTTTTTTTTTCTTCAGGCTTTGGCTGCATACTGCTTTATTACCTTGTCTTATAATAATGATCTTGATACATTATTTTCTGTAGTCATAATACATAATTTAGCTTCTCTTCTGGAGTTGTTGATCAGGAAATCTCTGTTATTATTTTTAGTGTAAGGAATTTGCTTTCAGCTTAACAACTCTTCAAAGATGGTTAGAATTGTCAAATTTGGGAATTTTTTGTCAGGCTTATTGCAAATAGGAGATACAAGATTTTGATGAACTTTCCACAGATTAACTTTGAATCCATACATTTCAAACCTTATTTCTCCTCTATTTCTGGTGTCAGGCATCATGACAAGCCCTCTGACTCTTCTACTTCAGTCATACTGGGTGAGTGAGTTTGCACAGTGGGCATCTGGAGCATTCCTGGAAGCCATTCCCACACTGGTATGGCCAGCAAAATTTCAGAGAGCAAGAAAGGAGTTTGGAAACTACCTAAAATTATTGCATTAAATTAAAAATAAATGAATACATTAAATGTGTTATATGCCAATATACTAATGTATACAATGTACAGTTTTGGTTTTTTGTTTTTTGGTTTTGGGGGTTTTTTTGCTGTGTAGCAAATGAGCACAACCTTCACAGCATAAAACAAATCTCATAGTCTCCATGGATCTGGAGCCTGGGCACAACCTATAAGGGTTCTCTGTTTAGGGTCATACCAAGCTAAATTCAGCATCACCCAGGGCTAGGTTCTTCTCAGAGATTGAACAAGGGAAAGATCCACTTCTAAGAACCCTAATTCATGCAGAATTCGTTTCTTTGCAGCTGTAGGACACATGGCATCCAGCTTCAAAGCCAGCAACAGAGAGAAAATCTTGCAAGACAGGCACCACAGTGAAATGTAATCTCATACGTATAATGACTCATTCATCACCTTTGCAACATTCCACTGGTTGGGAGCAGGTCACATGCCCTGTCCATAATGAAGATGATGGAATTACACAAAGGTATGAATAGTAGGAGGTGAGACTCAATGGAGCCATCTTAAAGTGTGCCTACCACTGTCAGTCTTAAAGAATAAAGAAAAAAATATATAATACTTATAATATAGAATAAAGTTTAATGAATGTAAAATAATCTGCATATATCACTAAGTCTCAGTAGCTCTATGAGGTGATATGTTTTTGCTCTCCGCATAAGCAAATGAGAATTTCAACTTTTTCCGATTTCAGAGCCAGGTAATTGGACTTCTTGAGTTTCAGCATCTAGTTGATCCTTCAATAATAATAACTTCCTCTAGAAATATTATAAAGTTAAAACTTTTGTTCTTTGAGAGCATTTAAGTACCAGAATCACTCAGTAATTCATCTTTGCTTAAAAGATGTGTTCCATTTGCATGCATTAAAATACATTTTCATCTGGACTTATCTTGATACATCACCAGGTCTTCACAGTTATAAACCCAAAGTTTTGTGGACTTTCCCTCTTATTTATTTGTTTGTTTGTTTGTTTATTTATTTATTTATTATTATTTTTTGTTTTGCAGGCACTCACAGGTATCTTTATCATTTAGTACGCATTTTTTTTCTCAAACCTCATACAGAGATTAGCTCTATCTTTAAATTGTCCAAAAAGGTGGGCAAGCATACTTTGCATGACTTTAAGAGTAAGTTTACATTGGCAATAGTGGTAAAGTGTAATGTGTTTAATTTCAATGGCCTTGTGTACTTTTTCTTTGCTGTAACTCTTAACTAGGCACCATGATATAAGTGTTCTTGTTATTACAGCCTTTATCCTTCACACAGATAAGCCTTTGGATTAAAAGGCCATGTTCTTAAAGCAGAGAAAATACAGATGTTTCCACTTGCCCATTACTGCACACAGCAGTGATAGCGTTCTAGCAGTATACACCACATTAGCAATCTGAGTGTTTTTTGAATCAAAGCTGAAATTTGTAGTGCCTCTAATGTGTAATGAAGTTGCATATTTTTACCATGCATTCACTGAAGCATATTGGTTTTATAATTGAACTCAAGAGATTGTATTTTGGATTCACTTCTGCTCTACTAGAAATGTACACATACCAATGCTCTGTCCCTATTTGGAGACACAAATTTGATACAGTTTGGTCATCTGTTACTGTGTAGGTATGCATGCCCTACTCTGTTGAAAGGCTAAAGTCAGGAAAACTTAATTATGCAAAATATCATTATTAAATAGCATACAGTTTATACTCTATCCCTGTATGGTCATTTTAAAAGAATTACAGGATGATATGAACTGGCAGTGCCCAGAACAAATATCATTGGAATGAATATGCTTAATATTCTTGAGGAGACATGGATTTTAAAAGCATCAGCTTAGTTCTAGTGTTACTGCTTTTAATCAAGCTTTCAAGTAAATGTTCACATTTGTATGAATGTTTAAATTGTGGATTTTAGGAACGCTCAGCTTATACTCAGAAGCAAGTATTTCCAGATTTTGCTCAAAGTATTACTCTTAAAGTATTCTTTTTATTGCCTTGAACGTAGGTGAGTCACATCTGACAAAAGAGTAGAAATAATCAGAAAATTCATTAAATCTTTTTAGGCAGCCTCTAAAGATGTGAATTAACATTGGGTTTTTGGTTAAATTCGTAGTTCATGGTTGTTGTTTGTGTGCCTTATAATTTCAAGGGCTTTGATAATGTAAATTAAATCTGAGGGGTTGTAAGTTTTTTTTTCTTGCATTTACTTCTCTGCCCTTGTTGTGGAGATGTTTATACATCTTTTTCTCACATGTGATCACATCATTAACTGGGGCAGTCATTATTATAGTCTTCCAAGCAATGAGAAGAAATGAACACTACAATGATCAAAACCATGAAATGGACATTTAAAGAAAAATTATTTCCTAGAAAGTTGATTTTGGTATATTATATTTTATTAGGAAGTGAATGGAGCATATATTTATTATTTCAAGATGAATACATAAAAATCACTAAAATTTATTGGGCATTGGTTTCTCTATATTAATTTACTCCTCTGTGTTAACTTACTACACATCTTCACTACAACCTTGTAGAGAAGTATGATTTTTTCCAAACTTTATAAAAGAGAAAACTGAGACATGAGAGGCTAAGTGACTAGTAAGAGGGAAAGCCGAGATTCCAACCCTGGAAGTCTGGCTCCTAAGGACTGACTTATCTCATCTTCCAGAAATTGGCACCAACTCGAAACTGTCTTTTAGTGACAGTTTATCCATTGTATTTTTAAAACAAAATTTCTTTAAATTAAGATTATAAAACTCACATTTTGTCTTATCTGCTATTGTATTGTATAAAATATTTATAAGCAATGTCGACATGTACACTGTTTTTCTAATGCAATACGCCCACATTAACTCAGAATTACCATATTGATTCTTTTGCTCTAGTAACATTTCTTTTGTCTTTTTTAAGATTTTTTTTATTTATTTGAGAGAGAGAGAAAGAGCAGGGAGTAGGGGCAAATAGGGAGGGAGAGGAAGAGGAAAAGAATTCCAAGCAGACACTACGCTAAATGCAGAGCCTGACATGGGGCTCAATCTCATGCCCCTCAGATCATGACCTAAACCAAAACCAAGAGTTAGATGCTCAACCAAACTGAGCCACCCAGGCACCCCAATACCATTTCTTCATAACTGTGTTCCTAGTGTTTTTTCACAGCTTTCTTCATTTCTCAGTGCTGAAAATCTGTTTCCTCTTATGTTCTCCACATTCAATGCCACTTCTCTTCCCCACAACTGCAATAACAGTAGATATCCTTTAATTGCTCAGCCATAGCTATTTTGCTCAAACAATTATATTTATTAAAACAACCAAATTGATTTTCCATCTATAAGAAAAGATATTTTGAAATCTATATGCTTCTTGGTCAAAGGCTATATCAATAAAATACTCAGTAAAGTAGAGATTTGGAAATCATCCAATTAATTTGATCAACAGAGAGACAAACTCAATATATTAAATCCTAAAAGTTCCCCACCCCCTTCTGAATTACTGTGTGCAGACTACCCTGATACCATCAGCCTGACAACCACCACATTTCAATGCTTCTTGTGTTCCACAGTCCATTCACTCTTCAGTGTTGTAAATAATTGATAGGTCCACAGGTCTTTTCAAATTGTAACCCTTCTCTACAGTTGGTGAACAATTGAGAGTAAAGCAATTGTAAGAAACCTCAAGAAAATAATATTTTAACAGAACTGTAACTATTATTTTCATGAAGTATCTGACTTGACTTTAAGAATACGCCACTTGGCATGAGTGTTCTAGATGGCTGTAATGTTAATGTGCAATTTGACTTTAACATGCTCAACAAATTGAGGGATTGACACGGGGATTCTTGACAGTATCTATCTCACCTGTTTTGAAACTTCATCTCATTCAGGTTCTAAGCAGGAATTCAAAGAATTGAATGTTAAATCAATTTTAAAATGTTGTCCCTATCTTTATAGCTATAGCAGGCACAAAACATTTCTCCATTTCACTCTCAAGGGGTTTAAAACATTGATCATTTTCAAGAAGTCCTCCCATGTCTTGTAATTTCTGTTTCATGGTGATATCAGGAATCATCTGAGGTCATGTTTTGTGCTCTGAAGTACAAATTATGTGTAATGAAGAGTCCACTGCTACCCTATTAATAGCTACATTTTCCCAGGGAAAATAATGGTGTTTTTTTTTGTTTTTTGTTTTTTGTTTTTAAAGATTTTATTTATTTGACAAAGAGAAACACAGCCAGAGAGGGAACACAGGCAGAGGGAGTGAAAGAGGGAGAAGCAGGCTTCCCGCCGAGCAGGGAGCCCGATGTGGGACTGGAGCCCGATGTGGGACTTGATCCCAGGTCTCCGGGATCATGACCTGAGCCGAAGGCAGTTGCTTAACCAACTGAGCCACCCAGTTGCCCCAGAAAATAATGTTTTTTATTCAAAGTAGAAAAAAAAAAGTTAACTAAGTTGGTTAAGCCAGAAGCCTTTATTACAGAGAAAAGATTTGGGCATTAATGCATCGTTTTGGACTATATGGGACTCAATTTTTTAAAAATCAGCTAATGGGATTCATCACCTGTCTGTGAAAGTGTCAATAAATGAGAAAAATGGCAAAGAATGACTATACTTAGAACAGTGTAAAAGTAAGAGGAAGAATGAAGCCAGTGCTGCTTTGTATGTATTCATGACACTGTGTAATTATTTTACACAGTAAGCTGATTTGTAACTACTGAAAGAGCTGACCCACTCCCAGAAAATGAGAGTACCTAGGAAATATAAGGAAAGTCAATGTGAACTTTTTGGGCCTATTAATGTGCTGATGAGCTTTGGATGCCTTCCTAATCACTTCTTAATGTTTCATATAGGTCATCAAAAAATGTTAATACATCTGTTGAGTCCACAAATGGAAATATATCTATATATTAAGATACAGAGGGAATACCTAAAAATAGATTATATGATAGTATGTATCTTCTAATTCCAAGTTTACCTTTATATCTTTGTAGAACTACTAGAATTTGTCAAGTACACATGATTTTTTTGTTTTACCATTTTGGTCCAATTTTTGGCCTTTTTCCTGTTTCTCTGTTTCTGCTTTATGCTAGAATTTTGTCCAAAAATACCGCATGAATCTTCCATCTGCTTTCATTTAAACTTAAAGCAATTTCCCTTAATAGTATTTAAGTCATATAGATATCTTGTTTTCTCATTTTTAAAGTGCATTCCTCATACATATGTCTAAGTAAAAGTATAATTAGTCTACTTGGTAGGTAATAACCAAAGAGACCTTTTAAAACCATGATCTAAGAAAGGAATAGCTACTTTCTAAGTTATCTTACCCCAAGATAATATACAAAATTAAGTTGATATTTAGGAAGATATTTTTGAACAGCAAAAACTTTCCATTTTAATTTTTGTCTTGATAATATTGCTAAAATAATGCTTTCTGGAATCACTAAAATTTAGGGAGAAAAGAAAGGGTTTCTATGACTTTTAAATTTTCATTATTTTTAAAGCAATAAACCAGAAATATTCCATTTTCCAAAGTATTACCCAAAATATAGAACCAAGGGCTAAGTACAAAAGAAAATGAGATTTGTAGTTCAATTTAAACATATCAGACTTACTACTAACATTTAGTGAAACAGGCACTGGAGGTGTTAGAGTCAGAGACCAACCAGAGAGACAGATGCCACACCAGGTATTGTAAACAGAGGGCATTTAATAGAGAGTATTAGTTGCATAGGTGTTGAAAGTCTGAAACCTCAAAGAGGGAAAGCTTATATGAAGAGATCAATGTTGTAGAGAGCGGTCTAGGAGAACTAAATGGGAGAAGTGGTGAGGTAGAAGCTCTTATGGGCCTGGAGCTTGAAACTTGGAGAGTGGCATCCATGGCTATTGCTCAGACCACTGAGGGATGTGCCACACACCTCAGATGTGCACTTCTGAGATGATTCCTTGCTAGTGATGCTCCGTCTGATGGAGACAGCATGTAAGGGCACAGCTGGTATTTGGAAGGTGTTTGGAGGAGCGGGAGGATACACAGCTGGTATCTCAACCACTGAGATACATGACAGAGCTGGTGCTCAGACCACTGAAAGGCATGGACCAGGTCGTGCTGGAAGTGCTAAGAGAAACTGGAAGCCAGTGCCTTCACTGTTTTCATGCAGACCCAAGTTAGAAAATGGATGTGGGCTCCTTGTGTCACCTCTTGCCTTTTCAAATGACCCTCCAATTCCAGTTCCTCCTTTCTTGCAGCCACTGGTGATGATCTTTTTGCTTCTGTGGATTTACCTATACTGGATGTTCCGTAAAAATAAAATCACATAATATGTGACCTTTTATTGTAGCATTTTTCACACGGCATGAAGTTTGAAAGAGTTGCCTTTAGTATAGTGGATAGTAATGCTTCACTCATTTTTATGAATGACTAATATTGCATTGTAGGTATACCATATTTGTCCATCCATTCATTAGTTGAGGGACATTTGTGTTATTTCTACCTTTTGGCTCTTAGGGATAATGTCGCTATGAATATTCATGTACAAGTTTTTGGGTGAACATATATTTTCAGCTATATATCTAGTAGTAGAATTGTTGAATCTTATGGTAGCACTACTTTAACTTTTGGAAGAACTGCCAAAATATTTTCAAAAGCAGTTGCTCTACTTTACATTCCCAGCAGCAGTCTGTGTGGGTTTCAATTTCTCCACATCCTCACCAACACTTGCTATTGTCCATCTTTTTTATTGGAGCCATCCTAGTGCATGTGAAGTGGCATCTTACTCTGGCTTTCATTTGTACTTATCTAATAACTAATTATTTTGAACATATTGTTGGGCTTATTTGTCATTTCTGTATCTTTTTTGGGTAAGTATTGATTCCTTTGTCTATCTTTTTAAGATTTTATTTACTTAGTAGAGAGCAAGAGAGAACACAAGCAGGGGGAGGGGCAGAGGGAGAAAGACAAGCAGACTCCATGCTTGGCAGGAGGCCTGATGCAGGCAGATCCCAGGACTCTGAGATGGTGACCTGAGCTAAAATTGGATGCTTAATGGAACAAGCCATCCAGGCTACTTTCCTTTGTCGATTTTTTAATTATATTGTCTTTATTATTGAGTAGGAAATTTCTTTATATATTCTGGATACTAGATTCTTATCAGATAAATGATTTTTCCCCATTGTGTGATTGACTTTTTTCACTTTCTTATGTGTATCATTTGAAGAACAAAGGTTTTTTGTGATGAAGTCCAGTTTGTCTATTTTGTCTTTGGTTGCTTGTGCTATAGGTGTCATAATTAAGCAAACATTACTTTCTTTAAGGTCACAACATTTTCTTCTAAGACTTTTACTGTTTTGGTTTTCTTACACTTAAATCTTTGATCTATTTTGAATAAATTTTTGTATATGGTGTGATGTAAGGGTCCAACTTCATTTTTTTAATATGTGGATATTCAGTTGTCTGGCCCCATTTGTTGAACAGCCTTTTCTCTCTCCTTTGAAGGTCTTGGTATCTTTTTCAAAATCAAAATCATGTGACAATAGATATATATCGGATTTTCCCCTAACCCCTCAGTTCTAGTCCATTGATATATATGTATATTCTCAACCAGTTCCACTCTTGTCTTTTTTAGTTATATATTTTAAGTGTTCATGTTTTACAGTTTTACACTGAAGTGTATCAAAGATAAAATGATATAATATGTAGGATTTACTTCAAAATAATCCAAGAGATGGGATTGGTGGAAATGGGTAGATATGCAAATTAAATAACATTGGTCATATATTGGTGGTTGTTGACCCTGGGTGATATATCCACAGAGGTTCTTTACACATCCTAATTTTTATGTTTTACAGTTTTGATAACAAAAAATGAGCTAAATGCCACCACCTCCAACATCACATATTACAGCTCTGGGAGAACTAAGGGAGAAACTTGGGTTTACCTTTCCCATGTGGAAATAATTTCCCAGCATATCTCAGAAATTGTATGTATTTTTCCTCCTCCTGAATTCTGAGAAAACAGAATCAAGAAAACAGATCCTTCTGTGGTTCATGAACATGATGACATACATTTCTCTCAAATCTTGTTGCTCAGCCTATTACCTGTCTGACATGAGAAAAAAAAAATCAAGGAAACAGAAGAAAAACATTATAATTTTCCTGTAAGATTTAGAGCTTAACAATCAACATACAAACATTACTAGGGAAAGAAAGTGCAAGTGTTAAGTTGAAAGAAAAGGAGGAAATGTGGACACAGAAGTGAAAGATTAAAGTTGCCATTTCCGGAACCAAGGCAGGAGCACATTGGAGAGAAGTAATTCTAATTTAACCCATCTTACTTATAGTTGTTGGCATGGTTTATGTTCCTGACCTGGACAAGTTATTTTGCAAACATGTTTTTGTTGTTGTTGTTGTTGTTTGTTTTGTTTTGTTTTGTTTTGCTAAGAGTTCTTTTTGCAGATTTTTTTGTTGTTGCTAAGAGGGTTGGTTTTTTTTTTTTGCAAACATAAATACTGTAAGATTATTTACATTGGTGTATTTTATACAAATCCTATCAGCAATATTCTAATAAATAAGTTTTAGAACCAAAATTCATCCTCAAGTTAGTAATTTTGATGTGGCATTCTGTGTATTGCTGTCAACCTTGCTAGGGTTGTTTTCGTATTTGCATGCTACCCAATAATGTTCCCTGGCATTTCCCAGGCATTGGATGTGTGCTGTGATTCTTCATAAATATCTGAGCAGGAGAAATATAAATAGAAGATGTTATTGTGGGATATTTCAGCAGGAATTCAGAAACAAATCTAAAATCTCTGTTAAAAAAACAGTATTGATTTCAATGACAAAATTCAATTCAGGGTAAGCAAACAAAATATTTTTATCATGAAAAAGGAAATAAGATTTATAGAACCATAGGTATACTTATCTTAAAGAAGCTTGTGGACAAATTTGTAACAATTTGATCAGCATTGTTGAAAAATGAAGTTTTTCTGGGCTGATAAAAGAGCAAGATCATAATAAAAAACAAGATCACATAATAGGGCAATTAATGTTTTGTGGGTTTTAAAATTCCATTTTAAGGAAGATCATTTCTAATTATTAAATATGTGTGGCATTATCTTTCAGTGAATTACATGATTTGTCATTTATTTCACATGAATGTTATTTTCTTTAATGTTTTCTGTCATAAAATTTTCATATCAGAAGGAGAATCATTTTTACATGTAGTTGAAGAGTACAATCCTGTAAAGCCATACTTTTATTATTATATCATTTTATTTTTAAGATTTTATTTATTTGACAGAGAGAAACACAGCCGGAGAGGGAACACAAGCAGAGGGACTGAGAGAGGGAGAAGCAGGCTTCCCACCGAGCAGAGAGCCCGATGTGGGACTCAATCTCGGATCTCCGGGATCATGACCTGAGCCAAAGGCAGTCGCTTGACCAACTGAGCCACCGAGGCGCCCCTATTATATCATTTTTAACATAAAATGTCTAAAAGTATAGTACAAAAATGACTTACAGCTTATTATCACAGAAAAAATATTGTAAAAACAGAGGAGAAATTACAGTTTCAGGACTGCCTGAGAATTTCCAGGAATTCTGGCTTCTCATTCCAGAATCTTAAAGATTGTTGTCTGTTAGGAATTTGGAAATTATATTCCAGAGGGACAGTGGTATAAAGCTTGGAAACTTTTAGAAATGACAAGTGATTATTCAGAATGAGTTAATGAAACCATTCCTCAGAGAGATCCAGAAACTCAGTGGGGAAGAACACTTGTTAAAAGACTAAACTTTTTGTATTTCCTGGAAGGGGAGCTCAAAATACTACTTGGCCAATATGGGGAAGGATGAGTCCTTAGAGGTAGAACATTCAAGTACATCTAAAATTTGGGAAGGATTTAAGTTCTAAAAGTAAGTTAGTGAACATTAGATGGTCAGCCTACAAGGGAGAAGGGGTAACTCAATTACTGTTTTATTTTGGTGTATTGTCTATTTCTGTCCTAAACAGCTCTTCTTGACCACCATGGAAAATCTGATAGAAGGAACTAGAAGTGGTTTCCTAAGAAATCACTATTTAAGTATCAGGGTGATACACTGCTAGTTACTTATAGAATCTTCAGCTCTAGGCATAGTTAAGAAAATGTTGAAAATTACTTATTCAGAGTAATAAAATCCATCTGTCTGAAGTAGGGAAGTTGGGCTCCCTGTGTCCTCCAAAATTATTATTCTATATATCTTTGTAATAGTTAGAATTTGAGGTTGAGGTTTTATTTACGTTAGGCTCCCGGCCTTAATAAGCTTAAGATCTTTTTCCTGTGTTGTGATTGAATAAATAAATCCATATGTTTTAAGCATAAATCGTTTTGAAATTTAAATCACAAGAAGTATTAAATTTAGTTAAGGGTTTATTTCTTTTCTCTTAGAACCTTAGTGGTGGAGGGTTGGGGTAGTGGTGGTATGTGTGGGGCCAGGGCGGCAATGTAGGATGTAGAGGAGAGGTGATGTTATTTTGTTATGTCATTGACATAACAATGAGATAGGAGATAAATTCTTGCTGAGAAACATGAACTGATACTTTGGAAACATGGAAGATTTAATGTATCTTCTAAGAGAACAGTTCTTCCTTATTAGTCAAACTGCTGAGGCTCACTGACCATTTTGTAGATACAACTGATATTTTGCAAATTGAAAACAAGCATGGACAAGCTACTTTATTTTCAGATGATTTGCAGAGTCAAAAGAACCATACCCACAAATATGCTTACTTGAAATAGAATGTTTCCATTCATTTTCACATGAAAAGTTTAGACAGATGAAATGAAGTGAATTGACATTGGCAGTTTTTCTCTTTGACTTTTTTTTTTAATTTAATTTTATTTTTTCAGTGTTCCAAGATTCATTGTTTATGTCCCACACCCAGTGATCCATGCAATAGGTGCCCTCAGTAGCCACCATCAGGCTCTCTTATCCCTCCACCCCCTTCCCTCCAAGACCTTCAGTTTGTTTTTGAGTCCAAAGTCTCTCATGTTTCGTTTCTCTCCCCAAATTACCCTCCTTCCCATTTCCTTTCCTTCTCCTACTGTCCTCTATATTACCCCTTATGCACCAAAAGTAAGTGAAACCATGTGATACTTGACTTTCTCTACTTGGCTCATTTCACTCAGCATAATCTCTTCCAATCCAGTCCATGTTGCTACAAAAGTTGGATATTCATCCTTTCTGATGGATGCATAGTATTCCATTGTACATATGTACCACATCTTCTTTATCCATTCATCTGTTGAAGGGTACCTTGGCTCTTTCCACAGTTTGGCAATTGTGGACATTGCTGCAGTGAACATTGGGGTACATATGGCCCTTCTTTTCACTACATCTGTATCTTTGGGGTAAATACCCAGCAGTGCAATTGCAGGGTCATAGGGTAGCTCTATTTTTAATTTTTAAAGGAATCTCCACACTGTTTTCCAAAGTAGCTGCACCAACTTGCATTCCCACCAACAGTGTAAGAGGCTTCCCCTTTCTCCACAGCCTCTCCAACACTTACTGTTTTCTGTCTGTTTGACTTTTAATACTTGCTGCTCTTTTACAGAGAAACTAAAGTTCAATTAAGTATATTATACTGTGTTGAAATTCTATAATATTTAACTAAAAACCTAAGAGCAGTAATGCTTTTCAAGAATGGAAAAGAGGTATAATAGTCCATTAGAAGTGGATTATTTGTATCATTAAGGAGAATGATTATGTGCTTTTGAATGAGAAAACACACTGAAGAAACAGAATTTGATGGTGAATGAACATTTGGTTAATAGTTACGCAGCATACATTCAAGAAGAAATAAAGATATGTGTATGTGACTAATAGACAAAAGAATTTGAAACACAAGTTCATGAAGCATTAAAACACAGTTATTTCTGGAATACCCGTAAGAAGATTTTGTGTCAGTTAATATCATCTGTTAATACCCATTTTTCAAATATACCAGTTTTGAAGTATAATATGCCATTTCCCTTCCTATTAAAAAGTTAAATTGCTGCCACTGAAGGATTTATAGTGCTTAATCCAGATGCTCCACAATTCTTCAGTCAAAATACAAGTATCTCAATCACAACCCATATGTACTCCCTCTTCTGTATTATAAACTGTGATTTCATCTCCATCCTTAACCAACCATGAGACTTGAAACATAACCTGCCAATTATGTGGCAATGCACAGAATTATATGGGATTAGAGATGGCTGGCTGAATTAGGTGTGGGTGTAGGGAACAGACAGTTACACAGGAATGATACTTGCTCCCCCCCCTTGATTATTGAATTAGGCAACAGCCAAAATATTCAGAAACTAGTCTTAAATAAGGAATAATAGGAAGGCCTAGAGGAAGAGGTCCATACAGGTGAAAACGTTTCTTTAAAATGAGACTGTAGGTCTTTTTTTTATTTTTTCTTGTTGGAGAAATTACCATATCACTGAACCTGAAACTCAGAATTTACTAGGACCAAAGAAATTATTTTTCCTTTTGACAGTCTCAAAAAGAAAATAACTAAATCAGCTTATTAATCATTTGTGTGTGTGTGTGTGTGTGTGTGTCTTATTGTCTTAAAACCACCAAAGGAGGGAATATCACACACACACACACACACACACACACACACACACTAAAGTGTGATAAGCCGAGGCAGCAGTGGTATGCATTATCAAATTTAAAAATGTGATGTTTATTCGTACCCTGCATTTGAGTGTTACCAAGAGACTGTATTTTCCAGATGACTTAAATTTTTACTTAGCAGTTTCCAAATGTTATTGTATGTTCTGTTTCATATCATCTGAACTCTCAGCTTCTAGAAATTCTCCTTCAGTCACTGATTTGTGGCTTCTAACTCCCTGTGATTTGGGAAATCATGTAATATACCTTGCTATAATTGTGTCTGAAATCAGATGAAAGAGAACAGATCTGGAGTGCGGGTCTGGAGGGCTCTACAATAACTTTCTAACAGTTTTTCATATGGCCCTGGGTGATCTGCATGATTACTTCAACTCTGAATTTCAGCTTTTCTTCTGTAAAACATGGTGGATTGGATTCCATGGTCACTAATCTCTTTGATAGTTCTGGGACTTGTTTTGTGTCTCCAAGACAATTTTGTTGTTGTTTTCTGATTCCTAGTTCTCTTCTTAGGTTGATAGATAAATGACCTCCTTTTGAAGTGTTATCATATTTTATTCTGTCAATTATTTAGTGGCAAGATCTTTCTAAAAGTCCTAGTAGAAAATGAAGTTTAAGGGTGCCTGAGTGGCTCAGGCATTAAGCGTCTGCCTTCAGCTCAGGTCATGATCCTGGAGTCCCAGGATCAAGCCCCTCATAGGGCTCCCTGCTCGATGGGAAGCCTGCTTCTCCCTCTTTCACTCCCTCTGCTTGTGTCCCCTCTCTAGCTGTGTTTCTGTCAAATAAATAAATAAAATCTTTAAAAAAAAAAAAGAAGGAAAGAAAGAAAGAAAATAAAGTTTAAAAAAAGATCATATAAGCCACATAGATTGTATGTGCCATTTTAAAACATTCCATAGGTGCTGATGCAAATATTTACAATAATATATTATATTGCCCCAGCAAGTCATATTAAATCATCGATAAATATCTGATGTTTGGGTGAGGGAATGAACACATATGAAAGTAGGTCAGGTAGTATCATGTATCAGTCAAAGAATGGGATTTATATTTTAAGAGCTTTTTTGTCATTCTTCATTCTTTGATCACTGCTTAGTTTACAAACAAAAGCATACATTGTCCCTTCCTTCGAAATTTAAATGTAGAGTTTTCCAATCCATATGGGACAGAAAATAATTTTTTCGATAGAGTTACTCTGTATCAATTTATTTGCTAATGGGCTTTTCCTGAATACTCTATAACTAATACTATACATGAGAGATAGCCATTATTTTGCATACATGTTAACATATAAACATGTTATATAGATATGAATATGAATGAGGAAATGACTAACAATGATTAACAGTTTATTAAAAGGATTATTTTGTATTAAGTAGCTGTGTGCAGTGAACCTAATTTCTTTCATTTTACACCTTCCCCTTCTATTACAGGCTGTTAAGCTCAGAGCCTAGATCAGCTAAGCAGCAGACTCAGTAACAGTAAATGAAGTGCTGTGAGCTTACATCAGACTAATTAGTCTAAAGGATAAAAAAAAAAAAGATGGGGGGAAGGGTTTGGGAGGACTTTTCAGGTTGCTTTGTGAAAGGCAGTTTGCTTAATTAAGCCAACCACTAATTGTTAAATATTTTTCAGGCATTAACAGAGCTACTCTGAGTGTAATTAAATTTTGATTTTAGTGGTATTTGCAGGGATTAAAGTCACAATCTGCTTAGGCACTGGGGTTAGTTAATATTCACTTCACTGCCACAGCTGTCCTCCATTATAATACAAAGGACAGGAAAAGAGACAGCAGAATGGGGGTGAAGTAATGAGAAAGCTATTCATTCATCTGAACCAGCTCGTCACTCTACAGCCTTGTGCAAATGGGTCTGAGCTGGATGACACACATCCAAGCATTAAATCCGATTTAATTTGATACAATAAAGGGATGTCTAAGCCCTGTGAATTTTTTATTTTTATACATGAGACTATGGAATGGATTTTTTTTTTAAAGATAATCATATGATTATCATACGTTTCCATCCAAGTGGTATTTCTGGACTTATTAACTCTACAGGGGTCCACCAATTCCTGCTAAGCCATTATTTGTCCCAACTGAGCGTGAATGAATCCTGTGGAAGGTAGTGGTGACTTTAAATCCCTAGTAAAATCTAAACTGGCAGGATTAATGTTTTGAGTTCTTTTTTTGGACTAAGACTGCAACCCCACCCCCCACCCCCAAAAGAGCCCAAGGGTTTATATGCACTAAAAATAGATGAAGCTTAGCATCCTGTGATTGACAAGGAATCTTTGTACCACTGACCCATAATATTTCTGGGGTTTGATACGTTGTTTGTTCTGTTTAATTTAATAGCTTTAAGCAGTGTCTTCTGGTTATTACTTACCCTGAAAACAGGGTAAGCATAGAAAGAAATCATCCTGTCATCCCTTCCAACACTTGACTCCCGAAATAGGAATCTAACCTAGAATCTACTGCTATTTTGTGTTCAGTGATTACACTGGCTGTTGATGATACGTTTTTCAAGATGATCCACAGTTCAGTCCCTGCACCCATGTGGAGGCATCATATTAGGCTCCCAGTACCTGCAAAGTACCATCCTTGGAGCTAGCTTTTTGATACAAGATTGAGCTAGAGGTATTAGTGTGAGGTATTTGTCACTTACATCTGGTATTGAGGAAAACCATGAAAAAAAGGTCACCATAACCTGGAGTACCTCTAGTGTTTACATTGAAGCTTGACATGATAATACACATGGCGGGAGGGAGAGGGGAGAGAAAAAGGAAAAGGAAGGCAAGTGAAAGCAGGGAAAAGAGATCAAATCGAGTATAATTCCATCTCAAGGGAATCTGACTATAGCATTCCTATTTATAATGTGACAACCTCAAAGACCAGATGGTTTATATTAATCATGAGATCTCTTCTGTAATCGAGTTGAATTACTCTATAGTGAACCCTGCCATTTGAGTTTGTTCTTTAACAAAAGATACTGTCTAGCTGTTTCTGCAGGCAAAGAGAAGTAGAGAGATGATGAATGGATTATATAGAGCAATCACCTTGAATTTCAACTCATATTTGCATAATTTAATTCTAGTGTTAAGATGACCCTGGTCCAAAGGACTAGGTTACTTTTTCTTAAGGAGCTGTGATTTTTCACTTCACATGAGGTTCGACTCAGCAACTGGGAAACCATTTCTATTAGATAAGCCAAAGCTTCCCCTTTAAAAGAGCACAGGGCACTACCGTGGGAAGAAATTTAATAGAGGGCAACAAGCATTAACCATGCAGTCCCAATATACCATGTAAATGGCTCAGGATGTCCCAGTTTCTTGGGTCTCTGAGTGACTAGAGGTAACAGGTAACATTCTTCTCCTGCACTAGTTATGCCTCATTGCTACTTTCTGCATTGTGACCCTTTCTCCTACCCTCTAGCTTGGACCACGCTCTTGGTGGTCATGTAATCATTTCTGCTTGCTGCCCTCCCCTCAGTTTCTTAGAGAGCTTCAGTGTTCCCTTCAAAGCTTGTCATCTTAGCAGAGAAAAACAGCACTTTTTTTTTCTCCTATAGTGTGGTTATTTTACTAAATGAGTGAATAAAACAAACAAAAATCCCACTCCCAGGCAGGTTATTTTTCTCTTCAGCCTTCCTTTTGTTACTGGTCGCATGTACTCAGCAGTATACACAATCCCAGATGAAACTGTAAATATCTACCTCATTGTGGTTGCAGTCCATGAAGCTTTTCTTTCTCCTTCACCTAGTGAGGAGGGAATATATGAATATATCTTCTATGCTTTAAGGTATCTCACCCCCAGTATATTACCCAAATAAGGATCTAAATATAACAAACAAAATTTCTAGTGATTTCCTTGAATAATATTCATAATGTCTCTAATTTACTATCACTATCCCTTTAGATGCAAAGACAAAGCCTGAAATTCCTCCTCATAATGGCACATTGCTTTTAGTCTCAAGAGACAGAAGCCTAGTTATGTTATGCTGATTAGTCCACAATTTTCTTTTGGTTGCTGGCAAAGAACTATGGACAGTTTTAGAGTGGTCAGGAATGGAATATTTCATTACTGTGTAAAAACCAGAGCCAGCTAGCTACCCATACAGTATAGATAGTGGCCATCTCTATGGCCCATAGAAAACCATTCTTCAGTTAAACTGAGCTACCCACACAGATGGAGTTGAAATGACTCTGGTTTACACTGTCCAGATTCATGAAAGAAAATTTCCATCTTGCCTATGGAAACACAAGACTGTCCAAACTATAATTTGGGCTATTGTCAAGCTATTACACTTAGCAAGTATGGTTTGCTTGATATTTCTAGGTCTATTCCAACCAACGTATCAGCAGTTTATATCCATGAGCAAGGCATTCATTAGCTAAGACACACTTGTGAGTTCTTTTCAGGCAAAATCGGTTTGGCAATTAAAACATCCAAGAAATTTTTCCCCCACATTAAAAACATGGCAACCATAGAACTTTATTCTGTATCCCACAACCACCCCCAAATTCTAAAATAAAGTAGCATGACAGGTATAGTTTTAATTATCATAATAATTTTTTGGAAAAATAAAATTTATTTTAGGGTGAAACAAGCTCTAAAACAAACCCAAATAATTCACAGGACTGATTCATTTTTTTTTTTTACTGTCTTACTGTTCCTTGGAGCTTACCTTTTAAAAGCCTCTTCATCATCATCAATCATTCTTAATAGTCTTAAGAACACCTCTGGCAATGTTTGGATTACCATTCTGTTTCTTTTCAAAATATTTGGTTCATACACAAAATAGAAAGTTGTTAGTATCTTTTATAAATTTATATTTGTTTGATTCTTAAAGTTCTCTAACACAATCAACTTGAAGTTAGAAGTATCAATATTCTGTTGGCATGTCTGATTTGTTAGATGATCTAAAGGTGCTTTGGAAGCATTTTTGCAACGTTTCAGTTACAGGTTTTTGTAACAGATATGTAAGGTACTAAATTTAGGCCAAAATGATGCAAGAAACTCTTAACAGGGTCTGAAGGTAAAGCTGAATTGATTTTAAAAAGCTGATGCTTCATTCTTACAAGATTTTGCTCTGTATATTCTGATAGAAAAAAAAAAAAAAGCAAAATTCTTTCATTGTGATAATGACACATGATGTATTTTACTTCCTGTTCTGCAACCAGAGTGGGTGTGAGGAAGGGGCCAAAGTCCCGTGTTGACTTGTGTTGGCATTGAGGTTATTTGAATGATGCACATATTCAAACTGTGCAAAGCCTTTATCTTCCTAACTCAGAATTCTGTGCTTACAAGACCACAGCCATTAAGTGATTGTAAACAGCCCCCTTTGAATCTTGCGCGCCCCACCCCATGATCAAGTTGGAAGAATTTAGACTGTGAGAAAAGGAAATGCTTGTTTACACATGTATGATATAATTAAGGGAAGGCTCTAGGGAAATCATCCAAAGCACATAAGAATCAAATAGATTCACTTTAACAAGGATAAAAATTCTATTCAGATAGAAGCTTTTTTGTGACTTTCTAAGAAATCCTACTTGAAAAAAATGGGGAGGGGTCGAGATTATAATTCATTCCAGAACTATATAGCATAAGTAAATGAACAATAAAAATGATAAATTGGGCAATAAAAAAGATTACAGAAATAATGCTTTCACATATTGGGCATTCATTAAATTGACTTCTCAATATAATTACTTTAACATTTCTATTTCTGATTCAGTACAGATTTTTGGATCATTAAATTAGACAGTAAATATTATACATTTTTCAGGAAGGTAATTTATAGTCTAACAAATTCTTCAGCGGAGAGTAAGAATGTCTGATGACCAGACCAGCGTTTTCTGTAGTAAAGTGTTAGAACCTAAAATCATTCTTTAAAACCAGTGTAAGAGATCTTACACATATTGTGTACCTACTGCATGTGGCATTTTCTAGTAGGCTAGCCATATAATCGATACACGGCAATTATTTCATACACCTCTACATTCACGTAGGATTTGATGAATACTCTCTACTTTCTACATTATATATTATATACTCTGTATGTCATACATCACAAAATAATTACCTTGGGTATGAGTTTTTATTCCCATGCAAACTGCAGTAACGGTACTGTCACTGCTTGGAGGGAGCGCATGAGTTAGGAAGAAAAGCACATCTACAACTAAACAAGTATCAAAGCACTACAAGAAAACAGATAGTTTCAATTAATTCTTTCTGGTAGAGGTAGAAAGAAAGGCTTTAAGAAATGATAGTTGATCTAGGTCTTCGGAATCAAGGAATTCACCAGGCAGTGGGATAAGGAAAGAACATTCTGGGCAGGAGAACAGAATAAGACCCAGTTACATGGAAGTGCGTGACCTATGCAATCCATTCTGGAGCCTTACTAGTCCAGGAGCGATTTGACCACCTAGGAGCTGGCTATAAATGCAGAAGCTTAAGCTCCATCCTTGAACTTCTGAAATAGAACTATATTTTAAAGTATCCCCAGGTTATTAGTATGCTCACAAAAGAGTGAGATATACCTACCAGTTTAGAACTCTTGCCTTGTTGGACTGTTGGAAAAAGGTAGACAGAAACTAGATGGGGACACAACTAGACCATAATTCATCCTAGAGGCATGGTGGACCACCTGAATTTTCTGCAGAGCAGAAAAACATTACAAAGCCCAAGTTTCAGGATGTGAGTACTTGTGGAAAATGATGAAGGAAACTAGCTAGGACATTTTAATAAAATTTTAGGCAAAAGATCATGATGAATCCCTGGTTTGAGACAATGGTAGTCAGAACTGAAAGAAAAAGACATTTTCCAGAGAAATATTTCAGAAAGGGTTGCCGGGGTTTTATTGCAGCCATAAGAAGCCATACTCAGAGATGGGAGATGGAGAAAAGGAGTTGTTCCAGGAAGTGAGTAGTTTCAAGATGACCCCTGTAATATATTACATTACAACTTAGGAAGGATTGTATACATAAAGAGTTTGTGTGATAGTTAGATAGACAGACACAGACAGTTGTTAGAGCTCTAAAGGTAAAGAGACTTCCAAATTAGGATGCCAGATTGCTCATTCATTTACACCAATCATTTACTTACTTATTCATTTATTCCACAGTGTGTGTTATGTGTCATATCTGTATATGCCAATTACTTATGAGCACTGTGGAAATGGAGACTCTGCCCACAAGGGGTTCACGTTCCAGAAGACATACAAAACCAAACAGGTAGAGGAATGAGTGTGTACTATAATATCAGGTGGAGATTACTGTTTGTGTTATAAAAAAACAAACAAACAAAAAAAAACAAGACAACAGAGTCTGAGGTCAGAGAAGGACTCCCCAGGAGCCAGGTGCTCATGACAGTAGGAAAAAAAACTGAAGTATTTAGAACTGTAGTGGGAATTAAACTACCTTTAAGAAGACATTTGTTTTGTTTCATTGTTTTGCACAAGAAATTGATTCATTATCATTTTAATGATAATCAAGAATACCTTACTTCTGTATGATTTTTCAGTTTTACATTTTCACATATTATCACCCTGATCTATATAATCCTTCTGAAGGGGAGAAGGAACAGGTTTTCCAGATAAAAAGTCCAAGTTTCAAACAGATGGAATGACTTGGTCAAGATTACAAATCTAAACAATATGATCTTTTACTTTTCAGTGACTTAGCTATTAAATAGTGAATTACGCAATGAAGTGTTCTATGTCTTCTAAGTGTTCTAAGCACCAAGCTTCAGGATACAGATATAAAAACATCAACCTCACTGTGGCAGATTAGACAACTGCAAAGTCTTCCCTACTGCTCCCATTGAGGAGTGATGTCTAATTCTCCTCCACGAGAATCTGGATAGTTGAAATGATTTAATTGCTAATAGTTTATGGAGAAGTGGTAAGTGATGCTCTGTGACTTTCAAAGCTAAACATATGGAAGCCTAGAAGTTTCTGTCTTTGCTGTTACATGAACTACTGTTGGGGGGGAAACCAGCCAGCCACCAAGTAAAAAATTAAAGTATCTGGAGACCACCATGCGTGTAGGAAGACCAAATGAGCCATGTGGAGAAACTACGTGGAGAGAGATACCCAAACACTTCCAGCTGTGCCAGCCATGCCAACCCCAACATGAGATACATGAGTGAAGAAGCTTTCAGAGGACTCCAGATGGAGCTGCCCTTAGACAGCAACCACATGAGAAAACCAGGGAAAACTGCCCAGTGGAATCCAGCCAACCCACAGAACTGTCAGAGATATTCACAAACTATTGTCTGAAGCCCTCAAGACTCAGGTCATGATCCCAGGGTCCTGAATTCCAGGGACTGAGTCCTGCATTGGGATCCCTGCTTAGCAGGGAATCTGCTCCTCCCTGCTCCTCTTTGCCCCTCACCCCACTCATGTTCTCTCTCTGTCATGCTCTCGCTCTCTCGCTCTCTCTCTCAAATAAATAAAAAAATATTTTTTAAAAGGTCTTTAAAAAATAAATGTAGTACTCTTAATGAACAACACAGCATCAGAGAAAGGAAGGTTATAAGAGATTTCACAATTTGCAGAGATTCAGAGAAACTTGGTGATAAAACTTGGAAACCTTAAGCTTCCAGATTCATTTTTTATCCTTTCTCAGAGATTGTTTAAAAATCAATATTTCAGCAGATGTTAAAATCACTGTGGTATTATCTGACTACTAGATTATACTTTATGTTGTCAGATGAATGCAAATATTGTGTAAATTGGGCCTAACACTTCAGAAAACAGTACTATTTGTTTTTCTGATAGGTTATATTAAACTAAATTGGTTGGCAATTTAAAAGCAAATATGCTCACAGGAAAACTAATCTATGGCAATAGGAATCAGAAGAGCAGTTACCTGTAGGGTGGGGAGGCTCTTGACTGGAAAGAGGCAATGAGAGAACTTCCTAGTGGTATGGAAATTATCTAGAACCTGATTGAAGTTTAGGTTACATGAGTGTATATATTTATTAAAACTCATAGCACTCTATTCTCAAGATCTGAGCATTTCATTGGCTGTGAATTACTCCTTAGTTATTAAAAATAAAAACAAAAAAGGGGAGAGAGAGATTTTGTTCCTTCACGTGATACAGTGATTTAACTGTTTTGCCAATAGTAGTGAATGGTTTGGGCTTAAGTACCCTCTTTCTCTGTGTTTCAGTTAGGAAATGGATGGGTGAGGTCAAGGGTGTGTACATCTATGTTCATAAAACAAAATCAAGCTAACAAAACCACTCACAGACTAGATATAAACTACAAAACAGTAGTGTTGGAGAGGGTTTGATAAGTCATTAATCCAACTTTGTTTCTTTGTTTCATTTTACAGATACTCCTGGCCTTACTACCAAATCCGGTAAACAGCTGTGCTCTCTTAAAACTTGATGGAAAATGATATGTTGAGCCATTGATTGAGGAGAAGAAGCTGGTTTAGTCTATGAACGAATTGGATCAAGGATGAAAACAGGTTAAAGCTGAAATTCAAGAAAAGAGAAACCCAGGTAATATCACCTTTGTTAAACTAAAACATGAATTAGGTTTAAACATTCACTCTTCGCAGTCTTCTGATGATGGGCTGTAGTATTTTGTTGTTTCCTCTGCAAATGGATGTGCCATTAGAGAGTTGTCATGGATAACTTGTCATGGATACAGTGAGTTAAAGGACCACAGTGGGAAAAGAATGGCCTCTGGACAAAGCGCCTGGGTTCTGAATCTCAGCTTTCTGTTCCTTGCCAGCTGTGTGACTGTGGGGAGTTGCATAGCCTCTCTGTGCCCTAGTTTCCTTATATGACAAATGGCATAACACAGAGAGTAGTTATGAGGATTAAGTGGATTAATATTTCTAGAACACTTAGAACAGTTCCTGGTGCATTGCAAATGCCATTGTTTATTTAGTAAACAAAAGCAAAACAACTTTTATAGTATTGTACTATAAGTACTGACTTCTAGTGTGGTTTCTTCAGATGACTGTGAATTTTAAGAGACCTACTTTCCTTTTTTTTTATTTTTTTACAGTGGTCTAGTCTATTTAATTTGATATCAACTTTCTTGTTGTTATTTTAACAAATCAACTTTATCAAGTCTTTCTTTTGCATAAAATTTCCTTTACATTACATAGCCAGTTGGTGTGATGCTTATTAAAGGAGAGAGTAACATTAAGAACTAAACTTTGTGTGGTATAAACACAGTAAGTGCTTGCTGGGGACCAATTCAGCAAGTGGGGGCAAGTAAAGAGACCCACCTGAGAATAGCCCAGAGGCCAGCTGCTTGCAGAATATAATGGGCATTCATCACTATATTTTACAGAGAGAATGAGAACTTTGCCTAATCCAGAGGTTAAAGAGTTGCTACTATACTGTGATACTGTCATTTTAAGATACTTGGGGGCTTTGTGCTGTTTCAGACTTGAACTTGAGAGATTTGTGTTTTTAGTTTCTAAATCAAATACTTCTATCATTCATGGAATCTCTCTTTCAGGAAGCATCATTAATACTAAATAGTGTAGGGGAAAAATTACAAAACATTTCTCAACAAATCTTTCATACACAGAGATTACGTTTTACAGTGTCAGATGAATCCAAGGATTACATAAATTATACATAAGACTTAACTCTCAAAGCAGCACGATTTGTTTTTCTGATAGATCATATTACATTCTATGGCTTGGCCATTCGAAAGCAAATGTGGAAATCTAATCTATGGGGATAGAAATCAGAAGAGTGGTGACTGGGAGGGGGTTGATTCTAAAGGGGCACAAGGTCATAGAAATGTTCTCAGTCCAAATTAGGGTGTGTGTTGCATGGGGATGGGGTGTGACCTAGATCCCACCCCTGCCTCACCGCATTCCCATGCCTTCTCCATGCTAGGGATTCCCACTACCTTCTCAGTCCATCCTCTTCTTGCTACTTACCCCCAACACCCTGCTGGAACTGTTCAGGAGTAACAGGTCAGCAGCGGCTGCACGGCTTCTTCACATGCATATCTGGCCAGAACAGGACAGGAACAAAGTCCCTGATAAAAATGTCTTCCAAATTGACACTGACAAGAGCTGGGCATTACTTCTTGGTGTTTTAAAAGCGTCTACTTCATGCTAATGGAGGGTTGATAGGCGCCGTTCCGTTTCTTCCATCCTTCTCCGAGAAGTGGTGGGCCACATAAGGACATGGCAATGACTCATCGCTGGCCGGCATGGACTAAGCATGCATTTCAAAGATAAATACAAAATCTCCAACTGAAAAGCATGCATTTTCATCTGAGACAGGCTGATTACAGCCTCACCAGCAGGGCTGTGTGCTGATTCCCATTCACTAACACTCGGGATGCCTTTGTTCCAGCATTTTCCAGCACTGAAAACATAATGCAGAAGAAACTGCCAAATGATCGCTCTATGCTGCTGCTTCATCGTTATATTTCGATATCTTATATATATGTATACATCTCACATATACATAGATGAAAAATAATTGTGAAGGGGGAAAATAAAGCGATTAGAAATATAAAAGAAGACAGAGACGTGTGGATCAACCAAATTCATATAATCTGAAATGGAAGAGCCTTTGCAAGTATTTTGTTGTTTACTTTTCTTTTTAAGGAAATGAGCAACAAAACAAAAGGAGAAAGGGGGAAAAAATGCCAATAGCAGCAACTGCTACTAAGTGTGAACTGAGCATTTCAGCCTCAGCTCTACCTCCCAGTGGTGGTCTGAGCCATGCTTATGGGGTATCAGTGAAAACGGTGTCATCAAGGGGAATACATTCCCGGCCACACTCAGAACTAAGAAAAGAACTGCACTTTGAGGATACATTCTGCCCCATTTTAAAACAATAAGCCTGCAAGGAGAAAAACGAAATGTGAGTCTTTGTAAACCACCAAACAAGTAGTCCAAATGGGCTCAAGCATCACTAGCTACCGCCATGTTGCATAATAGGGCCCAGATGCCCTTTTCAGGCCCCCCTTGTCTATTTCCTGCCTCTGCACTGTAACCTTTGTTGTCATGAATGTGAAACTTAAATGAACACGAACTGTATTCATGATGGCCACCAGTGAATTCTAAATGAGAACAGTTTAAAAATAATGTTTTTTCCAAGACAAGTCAACACGTTGTAAACAAGAAAGTCCTATTTTAATGTAGAAAGCAGACTAAAACACGCAGGGAAAGGGGCTCTGACTCCCTCATGCTGAGTGCTGTGAGGACTGGAGGGTGGGAGTGTCACAGCGACCAGGCTCTCAGAGAAAGAGGGGTGGAATTCAAAGCCAACACCAGTTCTCCTGGGGTCTGTTGTAATCAGGAGACAAATGGTCTGTACTCAGTCTCATGTATTCATTCTGTTGCAAGAGGCTGTCAAAGCGAACTCTCCTACGCTTTTGTGGAAATACAGTATGAGTCTTTTTTCCCCTTCAGTTGCTTTAGGACAAGGAGAATTAAAAAAAAAAAAAAAAAAAAGCCCACTGCTGACAAACAGTGCTTTGGGCATTTGACATTGGTCTTTGATCTAGTTACTCAGACAGTTCAAAATAAACAAATTAGGTGTTTACAACAAAAGACATTCCCTTTCAGCCCATTCAAGTGCTAAGCAGGGTGGACAGTCTTCTCAAAGAGAGCTGGGAAGTGTCTCCCTGCCAGGCTGTAGGGCCAGTGTTGAGACTTGATTTCCCCATAGACATTCATAAATGAGGACACTGCCTCTGTGAATTAAAAAAGTAAAGAAAACATGGGTCGAGGGTCAACCAAGTCAAATCTATACCGTCTGGAGTTGGACTTGGGACACTTTGGATCACCCAGGCTGGAGACGTGCGGGGACAACTTTTAGTTCTTCATGGGTGGTTTCGTGATGGGACCCGCACAGAAAAAGCATTCATTTTCAGTTCTGCCTGAGGACCGTGGCACCCATCCAGTCCACACACCACACAGAAAAGGACAAAATCTTTATCCTATTATGTAAATTCAGCTGTTAAAAGTATTCTAACACTCCTCTCAAAGAGAGGAGGAAAATTGTGTGTCTCCATGTCATTTCTATTCATAAAAGAGAATGGTTTTGTTCCCTTGACTTAAGTGTCTGTTTTATTCCATTTGAAAACAGTGCATCTTAGAAAAGAACTCTTT
The DNA here is from genome assembly GCA_004023965.1 of Spilogale gracilis. Classification (NCBI taxonomy): domain Eukaryota; kingdom Metazoa; phylum Chordata; class Mammalia; order Carnivora; family Mephitidae; genus Spilogale; species Spilogale gracilis. Next base: position 109,987 of record PITA01000505.1, read on the forward strand.
GCTTCGGTTTCTTCTTTGTGAAATGAAGTGTTTGTACCATGAGATGATTTGTTAAAAGCTTATGCGGTCTATGATTAATGAAGGACAGCCTATAAATAGAATGTGTAATTTGCTGCATGTTTTCCTATTAGGGGATGCCTGGGCTCTTTTTAATAATATTTTATGATGTTTAGAAAAGCAGGCACCATCTCAGCAGCCATGCCCGGCAGCAGTGGGCTTTTTTCGAGGTGTGCTTTTTCATATAAGGCGTACATACAGAATGTACAGCAAAGTGCTGCCCTAAAATCATACTTCATTTGCAGCAAGCAGTGGGGATGGGAAAGGGAAAGTGAACGGAGAGAAATCTGTTACCACAGATCCAAATACCCCTAGAATCGAAATGTCAGACTTGAAAATACCAAGTGAACCAGCTTGTCTAATATGTTACCATCCTGGCTTATAATTACCAGAAAGTAGTTATTTATCTGTTGTATTCATCTACCCTGTCAGTACTCCTGAGTTTAATTATCAGACTTCACAGAAAGTTCAATTTCCTCGGTTCCCTCCTCTTTTTGCAGCAACATAAATTGAAATTTCTTCATGGTTTCTGTTCACTGTTTTGGCACACCTTCTCACACACCCACACAGTGCCTTCGCCATGCTGGGGAGGCTCTGCACCCTGCCTCTCTCAAAGGAGGCAGCTGTTTGGCGCAGTTTCAACCCCCACAAAGACTGTTTGGTCTATCAAAGTTCACAGCCTCTTGTCCATCAACTCAGTGAAAGAGAGAAGCCTCTCGAAGGGGCTGTTTGTTAGCTTCACCTCCGTGGAGCATAAGAGCTTCGAACATCTGCTTGTGATGGTGCAGCCCAGCCAGGAAATTCTAAACCACTCCAAATAAGGGGCCCCTGCAAGTAAAACAAACAGTTCTTACCATGCCCTCTCCCCTTCCCCTCCCAGGCCAGGGATCCTTCCAGTGAAAAAGATCGTGTTCTGGGTGTGACTCTTTCATGCAGTCCATTTAGTAGGAACAGAGCCTTGATTGTCAGAGATAAGAGCTGGGTAAGGGTGGAGAACTTTGGGGCCTGGGCTTACCATTTAAAAAAAAAAAAAGAAAGAAAGAAACAACAACTAGAGCTTAGATGTCATAGGGGCACCTGAGTGGTACAGTCAGTTAAGCTTCCAACTCTTGGTTTCCGTTCAGGTCTTGATCTCAGGGTCCTGAGATTGAGTCCTACATCGGTCTCTGCGCTCACTGTTGGAGTCTGCTTGAGATCCTCTTTCCCTGTCCCTCTGCCCCTCCCACTCATCCTGTCTCTCTGTCTCTAAAATAAATTAATTAGTTTTAAAAAATTAGAAAGAATGTACATGTTGTCTTTTCCACTCTTACCAGCGGTGAGATTGAATTCAGCCCTAAGGAGAAACATGGATACTTAGGGCAAGCTATCCTCACAAGGTCTGATAAGAATCTGAGCTCATCTAGTGGAAATCATCCGAAATTGAAGTAAATAATCAGATAGTAGTAGTGATGTTTGTTAAAGTTCATTTGTAGTTTCTTTCTTCAGTTTCTCGGACCCTGAGGTATGATTCTCTCCATCACCAAAGGCTGTGGCAGTCATTGAGCACAGACATTGAATCCCAGCTCTGCCACTCACCAACTCTGGAACGTTGAGCAAATCTTCTGACTCTTGTCATTGCTTCAGTATTCTCTATATGGTAAGATAAATAAAAGTTCCAACCGTGTGGGGATGTAAGATATCATAATATAACAATGTATTTGCTGGATACTTAGAACAGTGCCTGACACATAGTGAGTGCCCAGAAGGGTTAGGTACTATTATTATTATTACTATTTTTATTAATTATTATTATATTACTATTTCATTTTCTGTACTGTTTCTCTTTCCCTCCAAGTTCCTGGAATATTGACTTAATTTATTTATAGTCAGCTTTCAATAAATGCAAATTAATAACATATAGTGCAATGTCACGGGTGTTCAGGGAGAACTAGTTCATTGACAAATACTTTGAGCAAATATTCTCAGAAGTTCAATATCAGAGTGACAGTGAACACTAATTTATTGCAGTAGAGCTCCTCTTTTTACAAGCAAGCATGGAAAATGGGCAGAATTTTGTATATTTTACACAATTTTAGAATCTAAGGGTTTGTTGTCTGTATTAGCTTCTTATAGCTGCTGTGACAAATGACTTGTCTTCAAACAATAGAAATTTATCTTCTCATAGTTCTGGAAACCACAAAACTGAAATCAACATCCCAAGAGGGCCACACACTCTCAAGGTGTGCTTGGGAGAATCTATTCCTTGCTCTTCCAGCTTCTATTGGCTCCCCACAGTCCTTGGCTTGTGGGTGCCTCACTCCAACCTCTGTCTCCAAGGCCATACTGCCTCTTCCTCTCTGCATGTCTGCACCCTCTGTGTCTATCAGATCCTACCCCCCACACCACCCCCTCTCCTGCCTCACTCTCCTTGGGATACTTGTCATTGGATTTAGGGCCTACCTGTATTATCTAGGAGAAGCTCCTCTTAAAACCTTTAGCTTAATCACTATCTTTTGCTGTGTAAGGTATGACTCATAGGTTCTGGTAATTAAGAGGTAGACATATCTTTTTGAAGGATACTACTCAGTCCATGCAGTGTCTATTACCAAAATATGCTGTGAATGATTATAAAAGTTGTTTATTTTATTTTAACTGAGGACAAATTATTGATAAGTTTATAAGAACTATTAGACACATACATATGTGCCCAGCCACCAGCTTTTCTCCATTAGAGTGGGAAGTTTTTATTTTTGTCATTGGGAGAAAATATGTTTCACTGGGTGAAAAGCCAAGGTAAAGGGGAAGAAGGGAAAAAAAAGGGAAAGAAGATAACAGGATATCTATATCATCTCCCATGAACTGGTTTTCATTCCATTTCTAAGAAAAGATGATACCAAAGCAGAAGGCTATGAAGGGTCACAGGATTCCTCACAGCCAGTGAAAAAGACCTTGTGAATGCCCTGTGCCCAGAGAAAGCTGCTCCAGAGGCCAGCAACCATGAGTGGAATGGAGAGATGGAGCAAGCTGTTCTCTCTGCTTCCGTGCAGAACCAGCAGAACTCCTACTTCCTGAGGTTCCAAGCTTTGGTAGCATCCTGCAGAACTTCCCTCATGTTAGGACTGATCTAGGGATCTGCTGGGGCGTTGGCAAAGCATGGAAATGAGCAAGGAAATAGGGTAAAAGAAGAAGGGCTAGAGGCAACTTTTGTGAGAACATAAGCGATCATCCCACTAGACGCCTCCACAAAAATCTGAGGACTTTTACTTAAATGGGCGAAAGCCTCAGAGTGTGTGGGTGGAAGTTACATCACAAGTTGACATTTGCATAAACATCTCCCTGGTTAGAGAAGGAATTGAGAAACTGAACAAAAAAAAAAGTTTAGGGGTGTTGAGGGCACCTTATAAAACTATAAAAGACTGAGAAACTGGGAGACACATTTTGATAAAGTAGATGTAAACATTAGTTTTCTATTGCTGCTTTACAAAAAACTTAAGGCTTGAAATAACACTCATTTATTATTTTAGTTCTATGATGTGGCTGGGTTCTGAAATCATGGTGCTGTCAGAACTGTATTTCCTTCTGGAGACTCTGGGGGAAAATACACTTTCAGGTTGTTAGCTAAATTTAGTTCTGTGTCGCTGAGGGACTGGAGTCCCATTTCCTTGCTGGCTATTGGCTGAGACTTCTAGTTATTGTCCACATTCTCTGATTCATGACCCCCCCCAGCTCCAAGGTGTTCCCTCCGCATGGCATATCTAAGCTTTCTTGACTTCTCAATCTCTCTACCTCCTCTTCTTCTAAAGGCTCCTTTATTCTGGGCACAACTGGATAATTCAGGATAATGTCCCTATGTTAAATTCAGAGAATTAGTAACTTTAATTTTTAACATCTGGAAAGACTTGCTATGTGAGAGAACATACGTATGTGTATAATACCAGGAGGATAAGGTCAAGGGGGTCTGAACTCTGCCTACCCCTCTCATGATCTTGCAGTAAAGCCCTTCCCCCACAAAAAAGATCTTTGGGGTAACAATCAGAAGACCATGTTCCAGTTTCCCCTCTACTGGCAGCTAATTTGTCCATGGGTGGCCACTGCCCTGTTTGGGGACTGGTTTTTTTCTAACTGTAAAGTGAAGGAGTCTGAGCAGATGCAATAGAAAGTCTCTCATTGCTCCAAAATTACATAACTCTGTTTCTTCAGTAGTGAAAGATTACAACCTATTATCAAATAGGTTGGTGCAAAATATATCTTGTACTTTTTTCAGCTAAGCTCTGGACTGTTATTGTCAGTGCCGTCCTCAGCTGGCTGCCAGCCTATCTATGAGCCTTGTTTTTATGACAGATAACTCTGGTCACATACAATAGGATAAGCATACCAAAGAGGTTCCTTTAGAAAATCACTGAGTAGTCATTCAATAAAATCATTCAAAATAAAGGCTGGAGCTCTGTGAGTGTAAGCCTTCGACCTATGAAGCAGGCTCAGCCTCACGCTCTGGCGTTTTAGCATTGGCTCTCTAGCTCTAGCTCTCTAGCTCTGGCTTTGGCCCTCTTGCTCTACGTCTCTTCTTCTGTCTCTCTTACTCTCTGTCTGCTTCTCTTTCTGCTACTTTCTTTGCTTCTCTGTTTCTGTCTCTCTTTGCAGGCTCTCTTGCTGTTTTCCAGCTCTCTTGCTCTCACCTCCAAAGCTCTCTCTTGCTGCCTCCTCACAGGCTCTCTGCCTTTGTCTCTCTTGACTGACAGGGTTCCCAGTCTTTTATTATTTAAAAGTGAGGAAGTTGGGTGGTGCAGTTAAATTTTTAACTGCTTTTGCACCTGCCCTAGAGACAGGATTAGCATTGTTACTGCAGGGCACAGAGTGATTGCTTAAACTCACAGAAGTTGAGACCATTGAGGCACAGGGATCAAGAAATACAGATAAGAGATACAGAGATATGATTACCGGGAGGAAGATTGAATGGAATGGAACTGTACATCTTGAATAAAGCACACAAAGGACAAATTGCCCTGACCCACAGGGTGTGTGGCTTTCCGGATTCTAGTGGGGAGGGGGGGGAGCCCGAGGGGCTTTCATTCACATTCACAGGTACCTCCACCAAAGTTTTCCGGTGGCTTGGGCCTGGCGGGAGGGGTGGATCCTGTACCGTCGCGACACTGGTAGTTATTGAAATTATTCGGATTTCATGGTATTAAGCCATGCTTCTTAAAAACTCATATCTGAGGCCAAGAACTAAACTGAATTTCACTCATTCCACAAATATATATTGACTGCGTACTATGTACCATATGTATCTGCGAGAGGTAAAATGATGAACAATAGTCCTTAATCTCAGAATTTACATTCCAATAGAAGACATACAATAAACAAATAAATTAAGATTCTGTCAAGAAAAATGAAGCAAGTAAGGGAATAGGGTATGACTAGGGAAGAGTATATTTAGAAAAGGAGCTTTCTGTCATGGTGATGAAGTAAACAGGAATGAACATCGTGAATATGTGGGGCAAGAGGATTCCAAGCAGAAAGCCTGGGAGGCAAGTTCAGAGGCCCTGGAATAAGATGTGTCTGGCATATTCATGGAACACCAAGGAAGCTAGTGTAATTCCAGAGCAGAGAGTAAGAGTTGGAGAGGTAAGGAAAGAGTTTGAAGGGATGGCCAGGGTCAAATCATATAAGGCTATAGTAATGAGTTTGGATTTTATTCTAAGGGTTAAGAAGTCAGTGAAGAAAGTCAATGAAAACCAAGGAGTGACGTGACTTGATTTGTAATTTTAAGTTAACACTTGGCTGCAGCTGGAGGATAGAGTTCAAAAGTGAAAGCCAGAAGGCAAGTTAGAATAGTTACTGTAGAGCAAATATAAGCTTAGGCAAGGGATGGACCAAGGTGGTTATTGTAAAAATGTGATCGGGTTTAGGATATATTTTGAGGATTTTGCTGACATGTCTGGCTAATGAATTGTAAATGTGGAAAATGAGGAAAAGAGAGAATATTTGAAAGCCCATCTTTGACCAGTATAGGGTAACTGTCAATTACATCCTCAAATGTAAACTCAGCCTTCTGTTTAGAGAGAAGAATTTGCTAGTTTTCTTCACTGTCGATCCCCTTGGGAGGACATGCTCATGTCTACATGTGAGGATATAATGTGCGGTACGGATCCATGCCCAAGGCATACGAGCAATATGGAGAAGAAAACATCGTGATCCATTTTATGCACATGTGGGGGCGGCACTGAAGGAGAGAGGCCTGCATAAAAGTGTACACTCTGCCTTTTTCTTCTTTTTAAAATATTTTATTTACTGATTTGAGAGAGAGAGTGAGAGAGAGAGAGAGAGAGAGCGAGAGAGCGAGAGAGAGCACAAGCTTGGGGAGAGGCAGAAGGAGAGGGAGAAGCAGCTCCCCACTGAGCAGGGCTCAATCCCAGGACCCTGAGGTCATGATCTGAGCCAAAGGCAGACGCTTAACTGACTGAGCCACGCAGGTTCCCCTCTCTGCCTTTTTCATAGCAGTTTCATAAGGCAGCCACAATCAGGGCAAATAATCACTTTACTTTAAATATGACCTAGTTGTGTCAGCTTGCAACCAGACTAGCATTTGGCAAAATAGAATGGAATAAGTTTTAATAAAGTTTGCAAATATTTTACAAGTACACCTTTAGCAGAAAGGAACACTTATTTGTCCCTTGAGATTCCTTTTAGATCAAGATTTGAAGTTTTTGCCACCCCGACCCTTCATGTTTATACCCATTCAAATTTTGGCACAAATATATATTAAATAAGGCAGTCGAATACTTTATGTATTACAATACAGGAATACTCAGCTATATAAATTACTTCAATTTTTTTTTAATTTTCAGATTCATATGAAGGCACAGTATCAACTATTTTATTTAGATCCAATTAATTTAGTAAATCAATATTGAGTTCTAACTGTAGGCTAGAATCTAAACAGATTCTAGAAGTACAAATACAAACCCAGCAAGGTCCAAGCCTAGTTAAGAAAGAAAGATACATAAACAAATATCTATGTTAGTATATAGTTTCAAAATAAAAGCATGAATAAACAGAAATCCTGATATATATGCAATAATTATTATTTGGGTGAAGGTCTCACACAGAGTGAATTGAAAAAGCTGACATTTAGTTGGACCGCAAATGCTTAGAATCACAACAAAAACAAAAAGTCAGAGACAGCACGTATTGTTTATTGCTGCCTCTGTTGGTAGTTCCAGATCCGTGGAGGAGGGAACAGGGTAGCATGATGCTCGAGAGCCTGGTCTCTTCACCCGCAGCCTCGGCTTAAGTCCCAGTTCTCCCACTCACCATCTGTCAAGGGACAATCTACGGAATCACTGTGTGCCTTAGTTTCCCCACCTGTAATACTAGAATAATTGCTGTTTCATAGAGTTTTGTAAGGATTAAAATTTAATTTAACATTTTCTACTTTTTAAAAGATTTTATTTATGTATTTGAGGGAGAAAGAGCAGGGAGGGTCAGAGGGAGAAGCAGACTCCCTGCCGAGCAGGGAGCCCAACACGGGACTTGATCCTGGGACTCAGGCATCATGACCTGAGCTGAAAGCAAACGCTTAACCAACTGAACTACCAGGTGCCTAACAGTTACTGCTTTTTAGAAAGATTTATTTATTTTTTTTACTTTAGAGGGAGGAAGAGAGAACATGCACAGTGGAAAGGGAGGAAGGAAAGGGAGAGAGAGAAAACTCCAAGCCCCGCTGAGTGCGGAGCCCAAAGTGGGGCTTATTATGGGGCTCAATCCCATGACCCTGAGATCATGATTTGAGCCAAAACTAAGAGTCAGATACTTAACCGACTGTGCCACCCAGGCACCCCGACATTTACTCCTTTTAAGTAAATCTTTTAGTGCATAGCTAGAGCTTTACAACGTTTATTGCTATTATAGCAATAAAAAATTAGGTTAACACTTTCTCATGTGAGCCAAGCTAATGAAGAAAGACAGACAATTTTTATGGAGTGATTTAGGCTTCAAAAAATGATTTTTGTTTCTCTTAATCTCAAAATCAGGACTGAACTTTAATAGGATGGAAACTTTACTTTCTAATGACCATGTTTGTGATTAGTTATTTTTAATGGGGTTGAAGTGATAGGTTTAATGCCTAAATGGGTTGTGTGGATTCACCCTGCCCTTGGCCACAGAGCCTTCAACCCTTGCTAACCAGGAGGCAAACAGATCACGAAGGAGGCCGATCACACAGTGGAAACCTAGCTGCATTATTCATCAATTAACCCCTAGAAAAAGAATTCAAAGTCCTGCTGTAATGGCAGCAAGGCAGTGATGTCATTGGAATGAGTGAATTTAATGCTTTAAAAATTATAAGTTGAGCTACACTATTCTTATGCCTGGGGAAAAGCCCATATTTGAATTTTAAGTGTGAAATTCTAGGTGAGTTTCTTGTGTGTTTACTGCACATTAACTCATATTTCACACACACACACACACACGCATAAAACTCCCACGATGGCTTTATCATATTCTCAGTTCCAAAATGATCAAATACTGAACTTGGGAATCTGGAGCAAGACTGATCGTGGTCACGGTGCAAGGATGCCATAGAGAGAAACGGACAGGGAAGAGAGACATAGGTTTTTGCCGCAGTAAAGCCCAGCTTGAAGATGGGCAGTGAGACTGAAAAACAAAGGAGAAGCAGCTCGCGTTAATGTCATTCCACGCTTCTTCATCTACTCTCTTCTCTCTTTGCCTGGCAACCGTGGGGCATTCTTCAGTTGCCAAAGCAGAGACACAGCCAACATCTCCTGGCCAGAAATGCATTTACATGACAATATGACACTGGTTGTTAAGGAAGAACAGCCTGGTGATCTACAGATGCCTTGCCTGCCACCGCTTTGCTGAGTTTAAACTGTCCTTCATGCGTCATTTATTCCGAATACATTTGAGGGCAGCTGGACCAAACTGGTGAGTGAGCCTAAATATGGAGAGAGGTGAAGGAATGACATTTTCCAGGCAAACATGGAGACTTTGCCGCCAGAAACAGCAGCAGCTGCTACAGATGCCGACCACGTGCCTGGCAGCGGGCACACATGGGCTGGCATGGCCGTGCCGTGGGAAGGGCTGCCCCAAGGAGGAAGCAGTCCGCTCCCACAGATGCTACAGAAGCCCGCTTCTCTGGCCGAGCTGAATCGCTGAGACATAATAGAAGAGGAGATGGGGTGTGGGGGAGGCAGGAAGATTGATTGAGAATGCTGCCCTGGCCGCATTGTACATAGCATTCCAAATCTGAAGAGTAGAGCCCACATGCTGCTATTTTTCTTCAGAGCAAGCTGCGCACACCTCCTTTGGAAACTAAAAGATACTGCTTTATGTTCAATGACCTGAAAGAAACTCTACTTTGGTACCTTTGATTCAAGAATTCTTTGCCAACCACTATGGTTTGAAATCATTAATGAACCGGACCAGTGTCAAAACATTTGACTGGGTGTCCCAAACATTTGAGAGTTTTAAAAATAGTCTTGTTGGTTGAAAAATGCCATTTAGGTGTCAGTTAACCTTGAGGACTTTCTGACCACTGTCCTTTAAAAGAGTTCATGAAAATAGAAACAAAGAGAATCAAAATGCACCTAACTCTTCATAGCCCCAAACCCCATGAAATAGCGTATCAAAGGATTGGCTCCAAGTCAGGCTGACATTTGAAGAACAGCAGGGCTGACACCAGGTGTGATATCAAAGAAAACAAAAACGGAAGTCAGGCCTTTGCTAGCAAAGAAAACCTGGAAAATCTCAGGCAACCATTTCTCAGTACGTTCATAGCAAGTCACATGGCCTTCGTGTATAACTGAGAAGTTACGGTAGTCCAATTTCCACATGGACATTCCTTCAAGAACCATTTCCTGAGACACTACTATGTACCCAGAGAAGAACACTAGGACAGAGGTACCTGATTACTGATACATATATTCAGATATATCATACACACGTGCAGATGATAGAGATCAGTTATCTCTATATCTTTACAGATATAATTACGCATATTTCCATGATTTCAAAGGAGTGCTATAGAGATTCAAAAAAAAAATGATGCAGTACTTTTAGAATGATGTAGGGAATAGAATATATAGAATTTTAAAGAATCCCTCCCTCAAGGAGGCGGCCAGTAAATAATAATGGCAATGGTACGGTAAGGTGCCCAGGTTTTTATAGATCATGAAAAGAAGATTGTGCCATTAAATACTTCTAGCATATGAAAGAAGTTGAGGGGATGCGGTGAATTCAGCTCTGACTGTGTCTGTCAGATCTGCGTACGGGTCCCCCAAAATCATAAATGGCCTGAACTGAGTTGCATGTCCTTTTGTGGCCCTGTCATCACCCTTGACATTGTAACACTTGAATAGCAAAATGAACAGAAAAGAGACAACAACAAAAAAGTGATTTGCCTATATCAAGATAAAGCATTTAGGACACCTGAGAGTTTTGGGCAACTGTGCCAGACACTTGGACTCCTTCCATCTTGGTACCTGCCCCTACTCATTCCTCTGATTTAATTGCTAAAAGTGTGAGCCCAAATCTGCATAAGTTGAAATTCTACTACTTGCTGGCTGGTTGATCCTGATAACTTGCTCCGTTGTCTCACGGCTCTGAGAAATGAGATGAAATGAGATGAGCATACCTAATTCATAGAGCTGATGAGACAGTTATGGGATCCTGCATATTTTTTTTAAAGCTTGAAACAATGGCTGGGATACAGCCCGTGCTCAGTAGGTGTCAGCTACTTTCTTTCCCTCCTCTTATTCTCCTATTCCTTGTTTGAAAAAAAAAAAGGCTTTGGATTGAGAAGATCTAGGTTTCTCTCTTTGCACTGTTGTTTATTATCTGTGTGTTCTTGTGAAAATCCTCTGACCTTCTGAACTTAACTTTCCCTAACCATAAATTGCAGATGTTGGTAATGTATTGGTTACTGGGATATGGGAGGGTGAGCGAGATGTCATGTATGTAGGCTAGTCTCCGTTTGCTCCTCCAGATCCACTCCCCCACCTTAGACACCTTTCTGTGCCCTGGTTCACATATCAACTAAATCTATGGACAGCCTTGCCCTCTGCCTTCTGGCTTAGCTTGGTGGATAGAAGACAGTAATAATAGACAAAGATAATTTAGGAAAACAGGGGAGTGAGGTCAGGGTGCTTATTTCTCCTGCTGGTCTCGCTGCTCCATCCCTGGGGCAGATTGCATCAATCTATAGAAGGCCACAGTTGCAGTTAAGTAGCCCCCTTTCCCTCTGGCTTCTGCGAGGGGCTCCCTACTGTGATGCTCTGACTGTAGGGGTGGGAAAGGAGCTCTGATGTTGCTAGCCCTGAAACACTGCATGGTCCCTTGCTTGTTTCTCTGTAATCCCAAAGACCTCTTTGTAAATTAGCCCTTTACTCACTTTTCCTCTGTTAGCCCTGTTTGAGCATGGCATCATTTGTTTCTAAGATCCTGAGTGTTACAGCAGGTAAAGTCTCTGGCATTGTGCCTGCCTCCTGGTAAACGAGAGTTTGTCCCTAAAAACAATACCTGCAATAAGTTCCTCAAGCAGTCTCTGGCTGTAGGGTGGTGCTCACCCTGAAAGAGAAGAGTCCGGACATGAAGCTGAACAATCATAAAGAATCTTTGAAAAAGTGGGAAAATAACATTCCCCAAAGTAGAAAAACCTGTAGTCTTCCTTGGAACCTCAAACTGGAAACCAAATCTGTTATCAGTGAGGTTTCTGTTTCCACCTGTCTGCTGCCAGTGCATCAGGGCTGTTATCCTTCTGTCCTTTGGGCAGTCCCAGAGCCCTTTAACTCATGAGAAGGAAGAGAAAATCATGAGAAAGAAGTTTGCTTTCGGTCACAGATCTGCAAATCATCTCCAAAGGAGTTTCTCCCAAAGCCACAGGCTGGATGATTGTGTACTATCAGCACAAGAACAATCAGAAGTTGATTCAGTCCTTTAAAAAAAATCAGAACTGGGGCCCCTGTGTGACTTAGTTGGTTAAGCGTCTGCCCTCCCCTCCGGTCATGAACTGGGGGTCCTGGGGTCAAGCCCGAGTTGGGCTTCAGCCCTGAGCTGGGCTCCCTGCTCAGCGGGAAGTGTCCCTCTCCCTCTGCTCCTCCCCACTGCTCATGCACTCATGCTTATGCTTTCGCTCTCTCTCAAAGAAATAAATAAAATCTTTTTTGAAAAACCAGCATTAAAAACTTCAGTAAGGTTTCCCACTTGTAACAACTCCACTAGCATCTCCTTCAAATTAAAATCAAAATATCCACCTTTTGGTCCATCAAAACAAAATAAATAAGTAAAGGGATGTCAATTATGTAGCTGAAAAATAACCCATGCATTAGTATTTTTGTGAGGCACACTTCTGTGTTTTATTTTATTTTTCCTGCTCCTTGGCTTTTTGCACCTCCAATAACTTCAGCTGGTGTTCAGTCTTTGTATTCAAACATGCTTTCCCTAAACTTCATGTTACATTAGCCTTATCCTAAATACCAAGTATTTTCAATTTAGGTTCTTAAATGTCTGCAAGATATTAAATTCCTGGTGCTGTTTCCATAACCTTTGACCCTGCATATTTAACAAGGGCTTAAAAAAGTTCTAGTAATTGTCCCTGGCTATGAGAAAATATATCTCATAGGCCAGCCACTTAAAGTGTAAGTAGTATTTTAATATTAGCAATCTCTTTGGATGTTTTGTGGTCCTCTTTATCTGCTTCACAAATGTTTTTGTTTGCATATTTTAAGAATTGTGAATCTCAGCGATGCACAGATAATAAATACTGATGTCTCCGTTTTGTTTAAAGTCTGTAAACTCTGATTCTTCCCTCACTCTTAGTCCTGTCCTTGGTGGCTGAGAGCCTTAATCTTCCAAGTGCATTGTGTGAAGGAAGATGGTTTGTGTTCCTTCATAACAAAACTGACACACAGTAATAATTACAAGGCAGAATTCTTTTCCTTAAAGAGTTATAACTAAGGCATATAATTCATCTCTGGAAACCTATAGCTTGCATCCACAGGACTATCCTGATTGTTAGTTTGCTAAGAACTAAATGGGGGATTCCTGGGTGCCTCAGTCCATTTAGCATCTGCCATCAGCTCAGATCATAATCCTAGGGTCCTGGGATGGAGCCCCGAATTGGGTACCCTGCTCGGCAGGGGTTCTGCTTCTCCCTTTGTCCTCTGCTTTTACTCTCTATATGAAATAAATAAATAAAATCTTAAAAAAAAGAAATAGAAGAAAAAGAACTAAATGGTTACTGACACACGAGATAGTGCTATGGGGAAAGTTATGTTTTTCAATTTGGGGCTCGGTGTTTTCTTTTCCTCTTTTTTTTTTTTTTTTTTTTTTGGTTTTAATTTCTTTTAATGCTGATAAAGCTGAAAACAACTAATGGTATTAAGACCCCTCAGCTCTCCCTCTCTTGTACTTCCAGCATTGATCGTTCCTCGAATGTTTGGCTGTGGAGCAGCCATAATGGATTTTCAACTCTGTGCAGTCAGAAAATTTCTCTAGGGGGTTGAATCAGTTCACAGACAACCTTGAGCCTTAAGCTTTGCTTTACTTGGAAGAATCACTAAAGAGCCGCTGCATAAAAAATGTCTTAGAATCAAAAGGTAAAGATACTCTAGGTAGAGTATCTCCTCCGTGTAACACTACAAAAAAAGTCTCTTAATACAGCCAGTTATTTGTTTTTGTGGAGTTTTTGTGCACATTTTTAAAATATGCATTCTATCATTCATAAGAAAAATATTATTACATATTGGTTAGCATGGTGGCCAGTGCCAAAAGAAGAGAGATTCTGAGTGCTACCGTGTTAGTGAGCTGCTAACTTGTCGTCGCCATTCCTTATAGACAAGAGGAGGGAAATTGCAATCTTAAAATAGTTTTTAAAAATCTGCTGTCATTTTCCGCTATAAAACTGTCACAGTGACTTGCTACATAGAAGCTCTGATGATGGTGGCCCTCATTCCCTATCTAAACCCCTGTCCCCAGCCAAACCACCTGCTAATTTTGATGGGGAGTTGTCCTATCACTACAAAATTTAGGATCATAACACAAATAAATGGGTCCAGTAATTACAGCCATAAAGAAAGGAATCTAAGAATAACTTTGGAGAAAGCTGATCTGTTCAGTGCATTTCATATAAATAAGAGTTGGGTGGAAAGAGTACCATGGGAAGACTAAGATTTTGAAGCAAGAAGAAGTTGCAAATTCTCATTCAGCTCCTTATTAGCTGTATGATCTTAAACAAGCTATGTAAATAGAGTTGACTTTCTCATCAATCAAATGGATGATCATACCTATGAGGACTGGTAAACTATATATATATTTTCTTAGTTTTCATCACAGTGTGCTATAGACGAGAAGAATTCTCAAGAGGAAAATGTTAATCCCAAGCATACGGGATCTGCTTATCTCCTGTTGACTTTCTCTCCCCTTCAGGGTTGTCCTATACTGTTTCTGAATTCCAATCTACTGGCTTGTTCTTCTTTGCTTAGAAAGAGGGAAGAGTTCAATTCTCTCTGCCCATTGAACACCTTCACAGTGACCTTTCCTTGAACCCTTCCCCTAGCACAGGAGAGACTGCATTATCTCCCACAGCAAGAATCATAGTAGTCTTCCTCTCAGCTCCTGCACAGTGTTTCTGCCTCCTGGTTAAAAATTTAAATCCAAAACGGAGAATTGGTGACCTTATTTTTCTTCTGTTTAACATACCTCAGTCAACATTATTCACTTTTGATTAGCCCTTGATGTTACTTTACAACATAAATAAATCAATAGTGAAAGAAAAGACATACTCTTTCAGATAAATCATGTGGTTAAGCTCTCCGACTGCAGCCAGCCTCCTTGGGCCTCCTGGGTTCCTTGTTTGTTGGCTGTGTGATAGTAAGTGAAAAATTAATTTCTGTCTTCCTCACTTGCCTTACGTGAAAACAAAGTATAAAAATAGTGCCTACCCTTTGGAATTGTGGTGAAAATTAATGGGTTAATATATTGAAGGGGAGTAGAACATACAGTAAATGCCATGTAAGTTTTGGCTATAATTTTTCAAGAGAGTTCCATTGAACTAATTTCATAGTTAACTGAATATATATATTCAAATATATATATATACATTCAACTTTCAGGTGTGTAGTTAAGTTGGCTGACTTAGTCTAGGCGGTGTAATTGAATCCTTCATCTCCATGGCCAGCCTGGTCCCACAAAGTGAATGTGCTTGGAGAAGGGTGATTCTTCAACTGTTTCTTTCTTCATTGGGCTGGTTGCCTTGGGGGCTTTCTCCTCAATCCCTTGTTACCCCAAAAGCCCAAAATGATGTCTTTGCAATAAACTTCAATCTATATCTCTTTTCTTTTTCCAATTTTATTGAGATATAACTGATACAATGTTTAAGATTTGCAGTGTGATGATTTGATATGTGTATATTGTGAAATAAGGTTACTTAACAAACATACTGTCACCTCTCTTAGTTAGGGTTTGTGTGTATTGATGTGTAATGAGAACTTTCAAGACCTACTCTTTTAGCAACCTTCAAATATACAAGTCAATATTGTTAACTGTGGTCATCACATGATCTGAACATTATATCCCCAGAATGTATTTCTCTAATAATTGAGAGTGTGTACTTTTTGACTATCTTCACCAGGTTCCCGCACACCATCCCCACCCTGGAAAAGACCAGTCTGCTGTTACTCTGAGTTCAGTTTTAGGTTTTTTTTTCATTTTTCGTTTTTTTTTTCATTTACTTTAGATATGTACCCAGAAGGGGGATTGTTGGATCTTTTGGTCTTTCTATTTTTAATTTTTTGAGGAAACCCTATATTATTTTCCATAATGGCTCTACCATTTACAATCCCATCAACAGTTTATAAGCATTCTGTTTTCTCCAAATCCTTGCCAGCACTTGTTATTTCATGTCTTTTCTGGTAATAGCCATCCTACACGTGTGAGGTGAGATCCCAGGGTAGTTTTGGTTTGCATTTCCCTGATCATGAGTTCTGTTGTGCACCTTTACATGTTCCTGCTGGTCAGTTGAATATCTGTTTTGGAAAAATGTCTGTTCAGGTCCTTTGTTCATTTTTAATTGGGTTATTTTGGGTTTTTGCTACTGAGTTGTAGGAGTTCCTTATGCATTCTGGATATTAACCCCTTATCGGATGTATGGTTTGCAAATATTTCTCCCACTCCATGGGTTGCCTTTCCATTTTGCTGATCATATCTTTTGCTATGTAGAAGCTTTTTATTAGATGTCACTCGTTTATTTCTTTTTGCTTTTATTGCTTGTGCTTTCGGCACCACATCCAAAAAATCATTACCAAGTGTCAACGAACTTTTTCCTTGTTTTATTCTAGGAATTTTATGGTTTCAGGTCTGACATTTAAGTCTTTATCCATTTTGAATTAATTTTTGCTAATGAAATAGAGATCCAGTTTCATTTGTTTGCAGTAAATATCCAGTTTTCCTATTATTACTCACTGAAGAGACCATCTCTTCCCAACTGTATCTGTACTCCCTTGCCAAATATTATTAACTATATTGTAAAGGTTTATTTCTGAACTTTCAGTTCTGTTCCATTGGTCTGTTTTTGTGCCAACACTATACTGTTTTGATTATTCTACCTTTATAGATAGTTTGAATTTAGGAAGTGTGTTTCCTCCAGGCTTTTCCTTCTTTTTCAGGATTGTTTTGGCTACTTGGGGCCTTTGTGGTGCCATACAAATTTTAGGATTGTTTTTCCAGTTCTGTAAAAAAAAAAAAAAAAAAAATGCCAGTGAACTCTTGATAGGGATTGCATTGAATCTCTATGTGACATTGGATAGTGCTGACATTGTGACAATATTAATTCTTCCAACCTATGAATATGGGATATCTTTCCATTTATTTGTCATATCTTCAATTTTTTTCATCAAAGTCTTATAGTTTTCAGTGTATAGATCTTTCACTTCCTTGGTTAAATTTATTCCTAAGTGCTTGATGTTGATATAAATGAGGTTTTTTTTTTATTTCTTTTTCAGATAATTTGGTGGTAGTCTATAGAAATATAACTGATTTTTGTAGGTTGGTTTCATACCCTGCAACTTTCTTATATGGTTGGGTCAGTAGGCTACACTCATAAGGTAGGTAGGGCTTCACATTTGTGTCCCTACCTGGGTACATGGTAGAATGTTCTCCACAGAGGATAAGGTCTTTTGATGAGGGACACAGTCAGGTAGAGGTGCTAAGTGGGCTCCCTGGCCAGATATGGCCACCAGTTGATTCTGCAGATAGGCAGATCTGCTGGGATCTCTGTTTGGGTTCCACTGTAAGCAGGAATGGATCATCTAAGACTGTCCCCTTTTTCTGTCTCTGTCTGATCTGTAGTGGTTGAGCCACACCAGTGGCTTATTAATTTTCAGGAGGCAGAATCTGAGTGGTCCTCTGGGCACATCCTGCCACACTAGGGGAGATGGATGTCCACCTTGGACTCTCTTAAAGTCCACTGGAGTCCTCTGAAGAAACCATAGGCTTGGGGGCCTCTCTCATGCAGTGCTATGATAGCCTAGAGGGTGAGGGGAAGGCGATGCAGTCAAGATGTAGCTGTTCTTCTTACCCTTCTCATGTAGCCCTTCTCAGTCTTTGTTGTCTGGAAGGGTGCCTAACCTCACCCCCAGGTTCTGGGATTTTCACAGTAGTGTCTTGTCTGTAGACTGTTGCTAATTGTTCTTGTTCTGAGGAGAGCTGAAGTTGAGAATGACTATGTCACTGAAAGTCGCAGACTGTTCTTTACTACCCGGGAACAGACCAATCCTAGCACAGTCTTCTCCTACTTTACTTTCAGGAAGAAACAAGGAGCCATCCAATTAGGGCCACAGTTCCAGGGAGCAGAGTTTTGGAATATATGAGAGAACTAACCAAGGGTGCTTGATTTCTAATATGCTTTGGACTCCTATCTCTTGATAGCATTTCTTTTTTCCTCTCCCAAAAGTTGATCCATCTCCTGCTTGATAGGGGCTTTCTTATTCTTGGAAGTCTCACATGTCATTGGTTTATCAACTTACTCTGTTCTCCAGGTTTTGGAGCTGAGCTGGCACGAAGATGTGTGACTCCCTAGGGGAGCCACACATCTTCTGTGGTTTGCACAGAACTTGTAACATTTGAGTTAATGGCCAACATTTAAAACAAGGGAGATTTCACATAAAGGTTTGATTTGGGGCATGAGAAAATGAGAAGATCTAGCAAAATTGGGCCCAGCTTCTTTTATGATGATAACAGCCTAGAGCTGAGTGTGGCTCCCATATTGATAGGGCTTGCATATGCCAGAGCCTCTACGACTCCTAATTATCTCATCCCACAAGCTGTACTCATTTATAGAACCTGTCCAGTCCCTTAGATGCACTCAGTTGTTGGACTCCTAAATCAAGAACTGTTCTCTCCTTTGGTATGCTTTTCACCTTCGCCAGTTTCTCCTCCTCTTCCTCCATCATTTATTTCTTCCCTTCTTTTCCTTCCCCTTCTCTTCTAACCACTGGATGACCTCAAGAGCCATGATAAGAAATGAGCCTGAAGAAAAGATGCAAATGAGACTGATTTTAATTCAAGGATTGTGGTCCATTTGATCCAAACTAAAAAAATCCTCAGCCATATTAGCTGTCCAATATAAGGTAGGTCACAGGAACTACCTTGTCTACCCTTTATTGGTAAATGCACCATCCTAATTTCCTGTTTCCCATTAGGAGAAAAGGTATAGCAACAGTGTTACTATAAACAATGCTGTGGTCTTCAGAACTTGTTTTGAAACAATTTCTTATCTCTGTAATTCCCTAACAGTATTTATTTACTACTAAGTCCACCATTTCAGATGACACTGAATAGTCCATTCTGTTGCCTGTGAACAGTTGCTTCCAGATGAGCATTTCAGAGGTTCCTGAGCTTCATTGTTAGGACCACAATGCATGTGCTTGGAGAGTGTGCAAGGAAGCATGAACTTTGTTTTCTGGTCATGTTAAATTTACTATATAGAATTTTAGTGTAAAAACATAGGTCAACACATCTCCCATAATACATTTGTAGGCTGCAATCACAGCATTCCTATAATGTAATTTTTTTTCAATGTTCACTGCTCCTTTGACTTCCTACACCACAATTAACAGGGACAATAGGCAAAAGGCCTATTGGGTAGAGTGAAAAGAACAGTCTCATGCTCACAAAAAGCATCTGTCTTTTGTTTGGCACAGCTTAAGACAGACCACGGAGAATAAAATGTAACCACATCAATCAGAAGAAAGGCATATATCGATAGAAGGTCCTGTTGGCTTTGCACAGCACCTGTCTCCCCACAGAGGCAAAAAGCCTGCTTTCCCTGGACTGCGTGGTGACGGGATGGAGCGACCACCCTGGGTGCTACTGGCAGGGTGCACTCAGAGTGAATCACACCTGTAGACCCCTTACCACCCTAGGGTTTGGTTGACTTGAGGTGGCATGGTGGTGAAAACTCAAAGGGAACCAACCCGTTGGCCCTTACATGTAGTTCAAGGCCCAAAGTCAGTAGTAGATGGTCAGTAGCCCAGAGCCCTGAAATCATCCTGTGTTTCAAATGAGTGGGGGCATGTCAGCATGCCAGCACCCTTTTTGAAGCTCAATATTACATGATCCCACAAAGATATGCCAGGCTTGCCATGGGACTAATCTGCTTTCCAGGCCACCAGAGAACCGGGTCCCGGCCACAGGGCCCTGGGAAGTACTGAATGTTAGGATTGTGAAGCTTCTTGGTGCATCTACTCATCCATTGCCAAAGGTGAGGTGAAGGAGATAGGTCAGAATTCTGAAAAAGAAAAACAAACAGAAAGAAAGCTCATGCTTTTCTGTTCTAGGCTTAGGGTGCCCCAGCCTGACAGCATTATCGGCACCCAAGGGACCCCTCTTGCTTGATACTAAGGGTAGTATTGGCCATCCAGCACTACTCTGAAGGCATTTCTAAGACTTTCCTGGGAAAGGCTAATATGTCCCACAACTTAATTCCCTGGTTGTTCGTCCCTCTAACAAGCTGGCATCTTGTGCCAGTAATCCAGGCCATCTATTACTATCAGGTAAAATGATTCTCTTCTCTTACAATGTTGGCAGTTTTATACAGCCAAGTCACTTTGTTTTTAAGCTAAAAAACATTCCTTAAATTCTCTAATCACAATCTAAGATGTAGTTATGGGGCTTCATAAAACTTCAGTAATGGCTTGAGAATAGTGAAAAAACTTACAACACACACACACACACACACATAGAGAGAGAGACAGAGAGAGAGACAGAGAGAGATGCAGGAACAAATGAATGAATGAAAAAGAGAAAGGGAAGGAAGGAAGGAATGAATGAAGGAAGGGAAAGGGAGAGAGGAAGGGAGGAAGGAAATTCATGCAAGAATTCCTGCTCTTATATCTGCCAACCTCAAGGCTTCTTTAATTTACCCCAGTAGGTAATGCCAGTACAGGGTATGTGTCCAACAAAAGAACACTGATTTAATGAATTGAATGAAAAGTTGCATGTCCATCTACCATGCAATGGGAGAGTCTCAGACTATGTTCTTTTTATCCTGGAGTTCATGCTCCCACCCCCAAAGTCTTGACACTCAGAGAGAGATTGATAGGCTATTCTCAGAACTGCCACCCAGGCTATATTATTATCCCCACTGGCTCAAATCCACCCACAGTGAAGATAACCTCTTATATTATTATTCACAGACATTTAACTCTGTTTCCATTCCAGAATTAGATCTAGGCTTTATCTTTGAACAAACAAAATCCTTTTGGCGTTTTTCTCCCCAAATATAAGCATCTTCCTAGGCAGAATTCAAGTTTTCAACTTCAGCAGCACAATTTTTTTTAAGATTTATTTATTTTAGAGAGTGAAAGAGAATGTGGGAGGGAGAGGGAGAGGGAAAAAGAATCTTAAGCAGACTCCACGCTGAGCGGAGACCCCTATTGGAGGGCGGGGGGGGCTTCATCCCACGACCCTGAGATCACAACCCAAGCCAAAACCAAGAGTCAGACATTAAACTGACTAGGTACCCAGGTGCCCCAGCAACACAAATTTTGGAACTGTAGCTTCTTTTTCCCTTTCCCTTCACAGTGCTCCAGTGTTTTCAGGATTCGAGGGCCAAGCTCCTCACCTTCTCTGGACACCAAGAAGTCCCTATAGGTGGTGATAGTTCTTAAACAAAAGGTCTCTCGGGGTGAGGGATGGGGAGTCCAGCTGATCTCTCCCTATATTGTCTCCTTTTTGAAAGAGAGAGTGGTTTGCCTGGCTTTGCCCACTCTGCTCAGTCCTTGCTCATTAGACCCGGCAATGGTGACTGGTCAAGAGTTCTGGTCATCTCTACATCTTTTTCTGCTTCAGCGATAAGGCTTCTAATTAATAATGTGCATCATCATTTAGCTGATGAAAGCTTAAAGTTATCACTTAAAATATCAGTAATAAGGAAGCTTTCATTTTCTAAAGATTGTAATTGTTTAGAATTTACATCCTTGATATTTAGGCTTCAATAATTTCTTGGGTGATAAATGCTGAATGGGTATCAGGTTTAAATTTAATTTAATTTTAATCTACATATAATCTTAGTTAAGAAAACCAACTTAAACACTTCAAAACTTTGCTAAAATTAAATATTAGAGTTTAAACTGGTTCTGCTATTATTCAGCCTTTCTGTTCAAAAGTATGTTTAATTTTTTTTTCCTCTGTGACCTTTGCATCCTGGTAGTTAATTGCTAAAATAATTATTAAAATGACCATCGTACTTAAGACCCTATAAGAGAAATCTCATTGTACAAAGGAAGAATAAATGATTGAATTACTTTGATTAATAGTGAACTGATAACTAATACTGGAAGTCGCTTAATTTGGGCTGAGCTCATCAAAATCACTTTCGGATAATGTTAAGGAAGATCACAAAGTCTAAAGATATAACAGTTCAGGTTAACATACCAATCACATCCTTAAAGAAATCCTGCCATTTGCTTCATATTTACTTAAATAAAGGTGAAATAATGACCTTCCTATCTCTTCATAGACTACTATTAACCTTGCCTGAAAGAAGGTGATGATTTTTAGAGTTATGATTGTTAATGGCCTTTGGATGCAGCCTGCACAGGCCTTTAACTCCCCAGTGTAAGTAAGGTTCAGCCCTTTCCAGATGGGAAAATGATAAGGACACTAGCAAGATAGCCGGTCATTCTTGGACAGCTGCCAGAAACTTGCAGCATAAAATGAATCATGTAGGGCTGCGGTGCTTTAGCCAGCATTTTTCTGTTTTAATTTATCAAGCCCAAGCTTGTTGACATGAAAGTGAATGAAATTGTTATACAGTGGGCTCTAAAAAGCCAGCTCAAGGGTTTAGTGCAAAAGAGCTCTGACAATAAATAACAAAGAAACTACAGGGAACATTCTTTCTGCCAGCACCTGCTCTGTTGTTGGAGACGCACCAGCAATTAACTCAGATCCCAATATCAGTATCAACTGGAAAAAGGCCAATTCTTTGAAATATTATAGAGGCTGTGTAATCTGTTGTAGATGATTATCAAAAGGCTAATCCTCAAAATAGTCATTTTAGGTTTTGATATGTGGGGCTGTATTTATTTGTTTACCAAATGTAATAAAGTGACAGAAATGACAAAGGAATATTAATACTGCTAGGAGAGTGGCTTTGAAGTCAGAGAAGCTTAATACCATCTTACTTGAAAAAAGTTATTTTGTAGTGACTTGTCCAAAAAGGAAAACAATGATATAAATCACTGAGTAGCATTCATAAATGAAATCCCTGTGTTTAGCAGAAGGGTATAAATCAGGTTTTATAGTAAAAAAGCAAGCTCGCTGCAATTTCCACTATGGTTGAAAGACAAAAAATTAGCTGATTAGAGTAAGATGTAGCACATGTGCATTAAGGGGGAAAAATCTTCCTTGACGAAAGAGCATTTAACAGTTCTTACTTCTAGTTAATGTTTTGTACATACTGGCTTCTGATTAAATATCTTTCTCCTATTAAAGAATGTTACATGCATTAGGGACAGGTGAAGTATGATACTGTCTCTTGTCAGCTGAGGATCGGATAGCATAGTGTTTCCATTGCATATGCTTGGACCCTGTGGAACTGAGAAAAATAAATGGTTGTGATTCTATTTATTTCTTCATAGTATGGTCTATTTATTTGTGCCCTTACCCAAAGGATTTTATTGAATGTGCCGCAAAAGTGTTTGTCAGTTGCCCAAATTGACCATGCAAATGACTCTCGGAGCATGGCACCTACCTCTTCTATCAAAAAAGATAGAAAACACAAATAAGTACAGGTGGTACAAATGTAAAGTTATAAATACTTCTACTAAAGTTAAGAATCTAACATAATGCAAGACTTCCCTTAGCCTTCTCTAATCTGTGAATTCACTCATACTTCACCAGAAACATAAATTAAGTGCCATTTAGTTCACAGGAATGTAGTGTTTATTTAAAATATAAAATTGCATGATATTGTAACCCCGTTAAGTCTAGCTTATTCTGTTTATTATGCTATAATCCATACACTACAAATAAACCATTTGGCCATTCCACACCTCATTATTAAAAGTCATTTAAAATGGCTATTAATCTTATTTAATGGTGATGAAATATAAGACTATTCAATTAACTTTGAAGAAAAATAAAATAATGATGAACATTTTTGAAAGTGTATTATGTTCTAGGTATTTTGCTAGTTGCTTTATATGCATTACCAAAATTGCCCTTACAGGGTAAGTAGTGCTGTTCTCTGCATTTTACAGATGAGAAAACTGAGGGTTAGAACATTTAACTAATTTAACAGTGTTTGCATTTGATCCCTGAGGAGCAGTTTACTCTCAACAGTTATACTAATTGAAACAGAGTATCAGCATTTGAAAAGAAAAAGTAAAATATTATGACTCGCACAAAATATGATTGCATATGTGAGAAACGAGAATGAACTAGAAGGTTATTACAAATGAGGACATATGATATTTATATAGTCAATAAATATAAATTCTTGTATGTAAATAATAACCAATAAAAACATGGTGGAAGAAAATATTTCAATCATAGTCCCAAGCAATAACTTGGAATCTGGTGAAAATTTTTTCATTATCAATTGAAAAACATAATAAAAGCCTTCATTAAAATGCAGCCAATCCTGTTCCTAGAAATAAGGGCTCAGTATCATTAAGATAGCAATTTTTTTAAAAAAAACATAAAAACATTAACACACACACAAAATGCTCTAAAATTTACAAAATGAAACCACATGACTAGAATAGCCTGAAAAATAAACACATAAAACTAGCTAGAAATGGGCCAAAGAAGAAAAAGAACTCTACCAGATAATAAAACATGCTATAGCTCTAATTTCTATAAATTTAGTAATGGCCTGGGAGTACACAGAAGTATCAATGGAAGAGAATGAGTTCAGAAATAGACCCAAGTACATATAAGAATTAGTATAAAGAGAGCATCTCAAACCAGTGGAGGTAAAGATGAATTTTTAATAAATCTGTGGTAATTATATAGTCATTTGAAAAAAAAACTTACATCTTCAAGTCTCTCCTTACATAAAAATAATCTCCAGATGGATCAATGATTTAAAGTAAACAACAAAGTCACAAAAGTATAGGATGAAAATGTCACTGAAATTATTAATAAACGAATAATATATTCCTCCCTTGGGATGGGGATGAACTTTCTAGAAAGACACAAAACTCAGAAACCATAAATTTGGTAATCTAAACAACACTTAAAAACATTTCGTAAGGTCTAAGATGTTATGAACAGAAGACATTTAACAAATTAGAAATAATGATAGCAGCTAATTTCATCAATTTTGAAAAAAAAAACTTAGAAGTTGATTTTTAAAATAGAGAGCATTGTAATACAAAAATAGCCCCCCCAAATAGTAAGTGAACAAAAGGGACACTTCATAAGAAAAAAAAAGCAGTATATGAAACATTCTCAACTTTCCTGACCTTGAAGTAAACACGAATTAAAGCAATGAAGAAAAAATGAATAGGTCTATGTACATTGTACATAATACTAATTTAAAATATAATTATATATAATTATAAAAAATATAATAGTTTAAAAACTGGGAACAATAGGAGATATGTTAAACAAGGTATGGTATATCTAAGTAAAAACAATTGGGGTGGATTCAAATAATATAAAATATTTTGTCACCTAATCAGATATTTAAATCATTTTAAAGAATGATAGCTGCCATAACATAAAGTTTGGAAAGGTGCTTATGTGTAGGAAAGTAGAATTACTTCTAGCTACAGATATTCAGAAAATGTGAGCCATCAAGGATAAAGAGAATTTAAAGATAATAACAATGAAAAGAAGGTTATTGCATTTCAAGCTAAGGAATAATATGCCCAAGTCGAGAATTGGAAAAGGTTGAGAAATTTTAGGCAGATGAAGTTTGAATTTATGACAGATGAAGGAAATAGGTACACTGGGATCATATCACTGAGGGCTTTAATTATCTTACTGAGGAGGCTGCAGGCAATGAGGAAATAACAGTGTGGTGTGAACTAACCAGTCAGGCACAAGTAGGTTCTTTTCTGAGATCTATCTCATTTAAACCTGTCAACATAACTTAGAGTTAGATCTCATTATTCCCATTTTATTTTATTTTGCTTTATTTATTTATTTTTTTTCATTATTCACATTTTTAAAGTAAGATTAGAAACTCCCCCAGGTTTGGGGCACCTGGGTGGCTCAGAGGGTTAAGCCTCTGCCTTCGGCTCACATCTTAAATAACCCAAACCTCAATATTTCCAGGCTTGTCAGAGTATTGTCCTATAGAACAATGGAGCTTGAGACTTCAAAATTTGAATTCCACAGCATTTCTTCCTAGAAAATAAATTGTACTGATGTTCAGCCTAAGCCTGATGTTTTGTAGATGAAGATGCTTAGTTGATTTATAATCATATTGTGAACAACATAAATGACATTATTTAGAAGTTATTTCCCTTTTGCAGGCTAAGAAATCATTGTTACCTTAAAGTGGTTATTTAGTATTGTGCGTGTTTTCAAAATATTTCCCATCAAATATATCTTTGTCAGTGAACTCTATTGGTACCTATTATTTCATTCCCCTCTTATGCTAGGCCTCTCTTCTTTATCTTTGCCCCCTTCCACCAATTTTTTCCTCCTAGGCCCTATGCATGTTTTCTTCTCATGAGGTATGAGACCATTATATGCACAGTCTGAAAAGGTGCCAGTGATTTTAAGGATGATTGTGTATATATGAGTAGTGTTTATTTATAGTAACTATATGCTTCCTTTATACTGACAAGATTTCCATGAATATATTCCATATGGAATATGAAATAGGAAATATATCCCCTAATCTATCTAAAGATAAAGAGATCCACACACAAAAACACATATGTATAACAGCAAGGTCATGATAAATTATTATTTCATACCTTAAAATATATTATAAATTTTTGGAGGCCTAAATATATTTGGAAATTTTCTTTACCTCCTTCCTGGTAAATATGTTTTATTGATATTATAAGCAAATGAAATTGTGCCAAACACCTGATTCATGCAATGGATATTTTAAGAAATGTCAAATCCAAACATTTGTTTAGAGACTATAAGTAGTAGTGCTAGTTGGACCTTGCCCTTCAAAGTCCTTCTAGCTAGACTAAGAATCGAATTGACATATGGCAGATTAACAGGAGAAAATCAAATTGAATAGCTTACATATGGGGACTCCACACAGACAAGGACTGGACACATTTGGCCAACATGAAGCTTATATGAGGTAAGGACAGGGGTATGGTCTGAAGATACAAAAGAGGAGAAGACCATGAGCAGGAAGGTAAAAGGAGATGTTTAGAAAAACAGGTTGTAGGGGCACCTGGGTGGCTCAGTTGGTTAAGCGACTGCTTTCGGCTCAGGTCATGATCCTGGAGACCCGGGATCGAGCCCCACATCGGGCTCCCTGCTCAGCGGGAAGCCTGCTTCTCCCTCTCTCAGTCCCTCTGCTTGTGTTCCCTCTCTAGCTGTGTTTCACTCTGTCAAATAAATAAATAAAATCTTTAAAAAAAAAAGAAAAAAGAAAAACAGGTTGCCCTTTTATGTGGAAGAGTCTATTAGGTTAGACAAACCTCTGTTAAGCTCTCTTGCCAGTATAGATAGGAGGTTCAGAGGGGAGAGAAGGGGCCTTTCCTGAATTTGCTTGATTTTGATTGTTTTTTACTCAAAATAATGTTTATGCTAGAGCAGCGCATCTTGGGGTGGCCCGTCTTTCTCCCTTTCTTCCTTCCTTTCTTCTTTCTATTTCTTTTCTTCTTTAAATCAGCCAACAGATTGGCTAATACTTTGTGACAGGCACAGTTGCAGGTGAAGTGAATACAGAGAAGTGAACAAGAGAAGACTACTGACCTCATGAAACTCACCTTCTAGTAGGAAGGAAATATGAGTAAATTAATTGTTGACAGTCTTTTTAAGAAATGTTTTTTCCTCCAGGGGATGTAAAATAGACATTTTTGGATAAACCAAAGCTGAAGGAATCTTTTGCCAGTAAATCTACCTTTAAGAAATGCTGAAGTTTGTTCTGCAAGTTGAAGAGAAATAATACCCAGATGTAACAAAAAGAATGAAGAACTCTGGAAATAGTAACTACATGGCCACATATAAGAGATTATCTTTTCTTATAATTTCTTTAAAAGGCAACAACCTTGTGAACATTCATGTATAATGAGAATCTCAGAAGACTACAGATAGATGATAATTTCCTCAGTCTGATAGAAGACATCTATTAAAAACGGCAACTAACGTCATTCTTGTTTTCAATGAGAAACTGAACATTTCCATCAGAGTCAGAACAAGGGAAGGATATGTGCTATGACCACTTTTAATTGATGCTGTTCTCCAAGCTCTGTCCATTGCAGTAGGGAAAAAAAAAATAAATGGAAGGCAGAAAGACCCAGAAGGGAGAAATAAAACTGTCTTTATTTGCAGATGACTTGATGGTTTACGTTAAAAAAATTCTAACATATCAATCAAACAAACTACTAGCCAAATGAATGAATTTAGCAAACTCCCAAGATAAATAGTCAATGAATAAAAAATTCAATGTTTTTATTTTGATGCACTAGCAAGAAACAATTAGAAAATAAAACTTAAAAAATACTATACTATCAGTCACTGCATACCAAATTACTGTTAATGTAATGGCTGAAAACTCTAATAAACATATTTATTATCTCACACAGTTTCTGTGCATTAACACTTTGGGAACAACTGAGTTGGGCGTTGCTGGCACAAGGTCTCTTGAGAGGTTTCAGTCAGTATGTCAGCCAAAGCAGTAGCAGACTTGGGAAGGCTGGAGTGGACTGGAAGATCTTCCAGGAAACGTGACTCCCATGGCTGGCAAGTTGATGCTGGCTATTGACAAGAATTCTTGGTTCCCTACCCCAAATGCTTCTCTATAGGACTTCTTGGGGGGAACTCTTAAGTCCTAATCGTGTGGCAGTAGCTTCTGCCACAGCAAAAAAGATTAAGGCAGAAATCACTGTTTCATTTCTAATTGAGCCTGGGAAGTCCTGCTCAGTCATCCCCAAAATGTCCTCTTGGTCACACAGGTTAACTCTACCTAGAAGGGAATGCCTATACACTGGCAAACATACCGAGAAGTGAGAATCTACCGGAACTTTCTTGGAAGTGGACAATCACAGATACTTTCTTGTAGCGCCCCCCCCGCCCCACCCAATTTTTTCTAAGTATAGAAATAAACAAAACATGTATAAGACTCTTTACCAAAAACCACACAACATCGCTTGGGGAAATTGAAGAATTCCAAACAAATAGAAAGATATGCTATGGGAATGAATTGGAAGGCTTGATGATGTGTCACTTCTCTCCCAAATTAATGTGTGATACAAGTCCAATCAAAATGTAATCAGAATTTTTTATGTAAAAGTTGACAAGCTGTTTTTAGAATTTATATGGAAGTGCAAAAAGAAAAAAAAACTAAAATACACTTGAAAGATAATTGGAAGAAATACACTATCTCTTTGTAAGACTTATTACAAAGCTGTAGTACACATCAAGAAATTGGTAGACAAATAAAGATAAAGAAGTAGTTCAATGAAATAGAGAATCCAAAAATATATGTATTTGCAAATGAGTCTGTTTGTTATTTAACAATACACCAGAGCAATTTCATGTGGAGAAAACTCTTTTCACAAATAGTGTTAAAACTACTGGATTAATGTCTGAAGAGAAAATGAGTCTTGACTCTGTCCCCCATTTCATATGATACAAAAAAATAAAGATGTGTTATAGACCTAAATGTAAAAGCTAAAACGTTAAGGTTTCTAGAGGAAAACATAACAGACTATCCTTAGGGTTTAGGGGTAGGCAGTGACTAGGTAGAAGGTAATAAACACCATAAAAGAAAAAAAGGAATAGAAATCTTGACTTCATCACAGTTGTAACCTAAAAGCATATACTTAATAAAAATCAAGCCTCAGACTAAAAGAAATAGACTTGAACTTAGAATATATCAAGAACTATTAAAATTCACTTTAATAACAATAAACAGATAAGAAATGGACAAAAATATGAACAGGCCCTTCACAGAAGAAAACAAATGAAAGGCTGAAAAGCACATGAAAATCTCAAAATTGTTCATCGTCAGACAAACACAAATCAAAACTACAATGAGATCCTACTGCACACCTTCTAGAATGGCTAAATTAAAAATACCGGCCATATCAGTGTTTTCAAGTTTGTGGAACAACTTGAATTCTTGGTGAAGCGGGTGTAAAATGGTGCAACCCATTCAGAATCCACCTTTACATTTTGCTTATAGTTATCATACATTTATCATACAACCAGTCAACTCCAATTCTAGGAATTTACCTAGAAGAATGACAGCATATGTCCCCAAAAGACTTGTATTTGAAAGTTTATAGCAGTTTTATTCATAATAACACAAAAATGGGAAATAGTCCAGATGTCCATCAACAGGAGAATGAGTAAACATATTGTAGTATATCCACAAAATAGAATACTAGTCAGAAATTAATAAAAGATACAGACCAACGTGGATGAATCTCAAAAACATTAAGATCAGTGAACAAAGGTATGAAAGAATATGCCCTGTACGATTACATTTATACCAGGTTTACTAATGGAAAACGCATGGTGGTAAAGAGTGGAATGGTGGCTGCCTATGAGAAGTGGAGTTTGGTGAATTGGATGGGTGTGAGGGGATTTCCTCATGAAAAGTGATGAAAAGATGGTGGAAACGCCATATATCTTGATTGGAGTATTGTTGATAAAGGCAGATACATTCATCAGAATTCAAGATCTGTGCATTTCATTGTATATAAAATATACCTCAATATTTTTTTGCATAAGGAAAAAACAAGAAGGCTAAACCCAGTTAGGAAATCATTGTGAAAATTCAAGTGAGAGATAATAATACCAATGGAGGTGGTGGAAGTAGTTGGATGGAAGACATGTATTGGAGGATATAGAAAAAACTTGCTTTTAAATTGGGCATGGGAATGAGGAAAAAGAAAGGAATCAAGGATTATAAAAGTGAGAAATGGCATCCTTCCTCTTTGGGAAGTTTTGTCAAAGCTTTTCTTTGGTAATTCAGCATGCCCTCCATCTATCTTTCTACATTTCCTCTGTTCATCTTTGTTGAAGGGAGTTCACCATTCCCAGATTTGACAAGTTAGGGCAAGTCTTTGACCCAATTGCCCTTAAGTCCCTTCCTCCCCTTTTGCTTGCTTTGTTCTTTGTCATACCTTAGGGGGTTGTTGCTCTTCCATTCCAGCTGTGTCCCAGGCTGCTTTTCAGACAACTTCTAGCTGGGTTAGCCAGTGGAAGAATTGTAGGGTGATTTTGCAACCTGTGAGGAAGAGAGAGACCAGAAGATTTCTCTTCCTCTCTTTCCATGGGAGCATGTGTCCAGCAGCAACAACAACAACAACAAATGGCTGTGTCTCTTTCATGGCTCCTGCTTCCAGGAGGTGACTCCTGCCCCTCGGCTCTTCTAACCTTGCATTTGCCACTTTGGTCTGGCAGCCTCGTAATGGCTCCTACGGTTGCTAATACATGGGCTCCCTGGTAATCTCCTGTTGGTTTTTAGGCCATTACTTGTGTGCCAGATTTCTTGTCTTAACCTTCTTTTGTTTATAAATTGTAGTCTGATTTCTGTCCTCCTGGTTCAGCCTTGACCAGGAAAGGCACGGAGCAATAGTGGGACCTAGGAACTCTCAAGATGGGCTCCAATTTGCTTATGGTCCTTACTTATTGT
The DNA here is from genome assembly GCA_004023965.1 of Spilogale gracilis. NCBI lineage: Eukaryota > Metazoa > Chordata > Mammalia > Carnivora > Mephitidae > Spilogale > Spilogale gracilis. The sequence continues at coordinate 141,332 of PITA01000505.1, forward strand.
GGGTTGGTGCTCAGACATTTGAAAAATTCAACTGTTACATTTTTGTAGGAAAGGTCAACTTAGAAATAACAACATCCCCTTTGCCTTCAGAGATGTTTTAAGCAGCGTTTTGGGGATCTAATTTTTCTCTTTAACATGTATAGTAATTAGCTTAGTGCTTCACTCAAAATAAATGTTCCATAAATGCTAGCTATCATCACCTGCAAAGCTTCTTGTACTCCCATTCTCAGTAAACTATTCTCTGGAATTCTGTAGTCCCAAGGAAAATACATTCATGATTAACCTCAGACTTACAGTTCATGTATAAATGATCACGTTAAGAATATGATTTAATGAGGGGCACCTGGGTGGCTCAGTTGGTTAAGCGACTGCCTTCGGCTCAGGTCATGATCCCGGAGACCCGGGATCAAGCCCCACATCGGGCTCCCTGCTCGGCAGGAAGCCTGCTTCTCCCTCTCTCCCTCCCCCTGCTTGTGTTCCCTCTCTGGCTGTGTTTCTCTCTGTCAAATAAATAAATAAAATCTCTTTTAAAAAAAAGAATATGATTTAATGAACCTTACATAAGGAAGAGAGAGAAGTTTCCTAATGGACTAAAAATGTACTTGCTTCAAAATATGTCCAAAGGTGTGAGATGATGAGAAAGTTCTGGCAGTGGACACTGGTGACGGTGGCACAATGTTGTGAAAGTACTAATGCAACCGAGGTGAACGTCAGAATGGTTACAATGGGAAATTATACGCTGTGCATACTTTACCATCATTTTTTAAAGTGACAAAAATAAGCCTACCGAAAGCAGAAAATATGGGATTTGGGGATGTCTGACAAATGTATTTTTAAAGATTATGATTTAAAAATATGTCTGTATAAATGTGTGTTAGTCTGATGTTCTTAATTTCAGAGCATAATAACAGAGAAAATGTAAAGGAAAATGAGGCATAGTTTATTTCTTTTCCACTTCTACCATCTGTTCACATTAGCCACAAAGAAACACCCTTATAAAATTCATTAAACTACCAAGATATAATTCAGTGTGGTAATAAGTCTTCACCACAATGTACACAATTGCCAAATGACTACGGCAATGACATCATTGTAATGGTCATAATTACATGACGATTCAGATATTTGATCATTCAAAACATCAGTAAAGTAACTATTCTTTTTTGTCAGCCTCTAAATACCTCTATTCATTCTTTATTCAAGAATCTTTGGCTTTCAGAGAAGAGGTAGAAACCCAATCCAGCAACGGTGGAGACAAAGCTGGCGGGGAGGGAGGATAAGGTTTTGAGGGATGGCAAGAGAAAAAAAAACACTGCACTGTGCACTTGGAGAGGAGAGGGGGAGATGAATGCGCATGAAGCCAGCCTAATTATCGGAGAGTGAAAGGTCATCAAAATCAATTTGCAGCATGATGTACAAAGGTCATTATCAGACTCAGATTTTCTCTGCCCGTTTAAAACACAATAAAAATAAAGTGAGTGCTTTAATAACTATGATTAGTAAAGAAAAAAGCATATCATCGAGCCATCTGTTTAAATATTTGTGCTACCTTAGTTTTACTCAAAACAGCATGAAAGATGAGCAGTGAGGTGATTTTTTTCTTCTATTTGTTTGCTTTTAAAATCCTGACATTTTCTCCACTGGTTGCTGAGATTTATAACGCAGATGAAAGAGCTCCTCTAAAATTACTGCCCTTTGAAATCAATAGCACAGTATTTGTAACGACTTTCTTTTTATTAGAGAGCACTTCATTATTATTTTTATTATAATTTTATGGGACAGTCTGGAACAGAATTCATCATTCACTTATTTGAAGGATCTCACTTACTCAGTGGCACAGATGGCCTGATCTGAGGAGATTTAATCACCCTATGTTAGGGCTGCCTTGATGCTGAGGAAATGCAAACCATGAGTGAGACAGTAAGAAGGCGGCAGTACAACAATAATGTTATCTTAGGCACCGTTAAAAACTCTCTGGAAGCTAATTGATTTGAGAACTTTGGAAGGTAGAGTCATAAAGCTGGATCTTTTTCACTTTCCCTCTAAAAATTAAGATCATGATTCCACTGTATGGGGCAGGGCTTTTGAAGTTTTTAACTATCAGTCAAAAAATACCTTTCACATTAAGAGCCGATATGTACACACCCACAAATATTCACAGGTGTACTGAAACAAAACAACTTAAGAAGCAGGCTTTGTCAAATAATATGGGAGTCACTGTGCTTTTCTTTTCTAATCGAATTTATTCTATTCTTTTAAAACATGCTAGTCATCATCCACTAAACTGTTCTAATAAATGGTCTGGGTTCTTATATGAAAAATAGATTCAAGACGGCGTTCCCTTGTGTTTTAAGTGAAATAATGTGTATGAGAGCTTAGCATGCTGGCATGTGGTGAACATTTGGCATTTATAGGAGTTACTGTGAGAGATGTCCCGAATGCGTTTTGCAACCTACTGTAGTTTAAAGCAACCGGGAAATGCTCTGTCTCTAGAACTGGCTTCCTCTGAAATTTATTCATTTCTATTTGTTTTGTCCTGTCCTCGATCCAACTACCTGGTTCTGAAAAATTAACCAATTGACTTGATATTATAGAAGACCCAGAGTGGTAGACAGAAAAACCATAAACATGAAGGAGAGCTATCAGTGAAAGATTTACATTTCCTTTCTACTCTCAGCTTCCTGGCTCTCTAACTTATTAGATCTTATCTGTATAGTCTGATATGGCAAAAAGAAGTGTAAATGCCCTAAAATTGTGCCTTTATAAATGAGTTATAAAGGTCAGTAAACTGTGACCACAAAGAAAGCCAAAATAGGTAAAAAGGAAGGAAGGAAGAAAGGGAGGGAGAGAAGGAGGGAGGAAGAAAGGAAAGAAAGAAAGAAAAAAAGAAAGAAAAGAAAGAAAAGCAGAAGCACATAGGGAAGAAAATGAGGATTTCTCTAACTTTTGACTATGTATTATATTATTCACTTAATTTTCACAAACCTGGAAGGAAGCTTTTGAAATCTTTTAGCTAACTGAAGCATCATCATCCTTAATTTATTTATTCCCTAAATATGTATTTCTTGGGAACCTATGTTTCTACTATAAGAGACTCTAAGTTTTATACGTGTTTCATTATTTTTAGTTAAAAGAGGAATTAGCCTTTCTAAATTGTTAAATTTTATGTCTTATCTATGATAAACTAACCAAAGATCAAGAAATGTGGGAGCATGCTGTTTATGAAATTTCCTGAAACTTGTTCTTTTAGGCGAGGGTAAGAATCTGAAAACCATGATAGCATGAACTTTGACCCAGGATAATTCAACCTTAATCTGGATCACCACCACTGAGAACTAGGCAGAGAGAATTTTTAGGGAGATCAGTAACCAAAGATCAGAAAGAGGCAGTAAAAGTCAGTGGGAAAGACAAAAAAGTGTGCTTCCTTTGCTATGCGGACTCATGTCATTTCCATTCAGTGGATGAAAAGATGATCATTTTTTCATTGTCCTTTGTTATGGACCAAATGTCTATGTCTCCCCAAAATTCTTATGTCAAGGCTCTAACCACCAATGTGATGAAATTTGGAAATGGGGCCTTTGGGAGGTGATGCAGTTTACATGAAGTCATAAGGGTGGGCCCCCATGACATGTGGGATTTGTGTCCCTATAAGAAGACGAAGAGACAAGAGACCAGAGCTCTCTCTTCCTCTGTCATGTGAGAACCCAGCAAGAAGGTGGCTGTCAACAAGCCAGGAAGAACTCGTTCCAGGAACTGAATCTGCCAACACCTCTCTCTTGGACTCCCAACCTCCCCAACTGTGAGAAATAAACGTCTGTTGCAAGTCACCCTGTCTATGGTGTCTTGCCGAGGCAGCCTGGACTGATTTATACATCTTTACGATCTGATATTTGATAAGAGTGGAAATGCTCCTTGCTTACCTTGAGCCATAAGCCTGTAAGATGTGTTCTCTACACTGACCTCCATAAGGACAGGAAAGTAGTGACGGAAATTACAAACCCTCCTGAGAAGATGCTGGAGCCTGGCGGAAGGGCTGATGAAGACATGTGAGTTCGCTAGACAGAAATGCCATATCTGCTGGAGCACAGAAGTGTAGGTAGGAAGGGGAAATGTCAAGCATTTTTCTGATTATTAGCTTTAATTTTTATGGTCATACTTTTGCCCAAAGTGGCCATTCTGAATCCTCAAGTCCTCATTTTTAAAATGCAAGTTAATAGGAACTCCAGCATAAGCTTCCATTTATAATATACTGCTTGACAAATGTGGGGTTGATTAAGTTAAATACTATTGGCAACACTGAAGCCCAATTATAGGGATGAAATGATCAGAAGAGAAGACACATGGGACAGTTCCTCAGATGCTCCCCCTCTTGGCTGAACTGGCTGAACTGAGAACCGAATTTCTCATGGAAACCATCTGATGAGTAAGAGTTCTGAGGTAGAAATAGCGTATAGATGAAAGTGAGCTCCTCTCCATGGCTGTGCTGGCACCACCCGTACCCCCCACCCATGGCTTGTGACTTGAGCACAAAATACAAGAGTCACATTTAGAGAAAAGACTGGGCCAAGCACTGACATTCATCCACTGTGGTATTTTTGATGTTAGGCACCCAGGCTCTGGAAACCAAACTGCCTAGGTTTGCATCGTGACTCTGTTCAGTTTTGTTGAATATGACAACTATGTCTAGACTTCCTCATCTGGAAAATGGATATACAACGTCTCACAAGGTTGTCCGGAAGATCGAATGAGATCATCCAGGAGAGCCCTAGATCAGGCCAATCTCTTCTACTTCTTGGATCTAGAACTTCCCACTTCCAAAACATGCTCGAGAAGAAGGCATTGCAGAACCAAGAATCAAAAGGAGAGGGGAACCATCTACTCCGAGGGAGAGAGAATGAAGCTCAGAAGGATTAAAATGACTGCCTGGGATCCCACGGTTGTCATTAAAAGTCAAAAGCCAAAGACCAACTCTTCTGATTTTCAAGCACTCCTGCATGTGGCCTCCACTGAGAAGGAATGCTTCTCCACACACAGATGAGATGACTCAGTCACACTGCGTAGACCCTCTTCCCTTCCTGATTGTCCATATCTAGCCTACACAGCTATTCTGCATGCATTTTTACTGTCAGCACTTTTAAGTTTTGCTAAGGCATTGTTGTCATCTTAGATTCTGCCTGAAGCCCATCAAGTCTGAAGTCAGCAGTTCTCTGGCCATAATGAGGCATTTAATTAATATTGCTGTAAAATAGGCTTTCCCGTTGGAGTTGAGACAAAACAAGTCCATGTCCTCACTGTGGAAGGATGTGTGTGCAGGGCTGTCCTCTGTGTCTGACTTTTCAGACGAGGCCACCACCTGACTTCCTAAATGTGTTTTCTAGTCCTCAATACTGACTTGTTGGTGAGCCTGCCCTGTGAGACCATAACCTAATTTATGGGAGCAGATGTAAAGGTTTAGGAACTCTGCCACATTTCTTGATTTTTCTCTGTTGGCAGACAGATTTTAATTGTCATAGGTTGCTTCAAAAAAGTTTAAAAGAATTAATAATACATTTGTACTTTTGCTTTCCTCCCAGCCTGGTTTTTCTTGCTTTGGTGAGTAGCTTAAAAAGGGGTAAAGAACACGTTTTGCTAGAAAACAGTTGTTTCAGTCCGATAATGTGTGCTTTCTGTCATATTATAGTTCTGGGTATAAATTTATCTTTGAACCATGTTTTATTAACTTTTTCCCCCAAAGAATTACATCAAAAGACTCTCTAAATAAATGATGTGCTCAGCCTGCTAGTTCTTACGTGCATACCAATTATTTCTAGTGGTTTCAAAACACGTAGTCAGTAGTTTAAACAACCATGATAATATCACAAACTAAAATATTCAACATCTCCATCTCGGTATGCTGTCACCAGGCAGATGACAATTAGAATTGGTAATCAGTTTCACTGCTGGTAAGTTGAGTGGCACGATGCATTTTATATCCATGCTTATGTCAAACTCAATTAGCATTTTAACACAGTATATTTCAAAGACACTGACCTAATCTCGGTGAACAATGCATTTATTTATTTCACGTTAAAAGCTCTTACGTTTTATGAAGGGTTCTTAAAGCAAAGATATTTATTGTCATGATAATATTTAAGTTGGAGCTTCTGAAGAAATGCAGAAACAAATGTACTTACTTTAAAATTCCTAGTGTGATGCATGCCATTACTGTGGAAAGTAAAAGAGACAAACTATAAATCTTCAGAATTTTAAAATTATATAAAGATTCTATCTCCTTACAAATAACATTCTAAGTAGCCTGAGGTTTGTTATTTTCATTTTTGTATACCCTAGCAACAGAACAGTTGAAATGAATTTATTTAAGAGTGAAATTTCAGGTTATGTTTGTATGTATTTACCTACTTGTTTATTTATATGCTAGTGTCACCTCCAATTATTAATACAGAAGCCAATTAACAGAATGGTGTTCGTACATAAAATAAAAAACTATGCAATGATCTACACAGATACGTGTAGTTGTGTATGTGTATGGTGTGTCTGATACCTTCCTCTCCATTAACAACATGGTAACAGTACATAATAAGCTTTCCATGTCAGATTAGTTATTTATTCAGGATAATGAGTGAATAATCAGAAACTTTAAAAATCAGGACTTTTTCAGGGAAAACCATCAATGCAATGGTACTGATCTCAAGTTACTATTGAGTATCAACTGTTGAAACTGGGGAAAGGCTTTGCCAACATCATGGCAGAACATCTGGGTAAAAAAATGAATGGTGCTGTTAGATTATCCATCTGTTTTTGTCTACACAGTATGAACAGTCATATACTAAGAAACCCTGGGCCAGTTAGCACAGTATAGATAAAGCATCTCAATATTTAAAGTTATTTCAGAGTTAACATCTGGATAGTGGAACATTTTTTTCTTTACATCTGTATGCTTGCACATTGCAGAGACACAGCCCTGAGATACAAGATTACCGCTGTGTTTCTTTTCAAAAGTTTGCCATTTATAGTTCATTAGATATTATCTTCTTTTAATCATATTTGATGAAACCACATGGTGTGCTAACCCATATCAATGAAAAACTAGAGAGATGAAAATTAAAATCTTGTATTTCAGAATAAATTTTGCTGAACATTTATGGAAAGACCAATATTGAACATAAGGATAGCATTTCGCTCCAAACTTGTTTCCCTAGCTGAGTTAGTATTTTGAATCTGGCCGTGACAGCCAGAATTCAGAGAAGTTTCCCACTTTGGGGGATGTAAATGTTTAATGCCATGTAGAGAGAATGTCTTTAGAAGAAGGTAAAGACAGAGTTCCTTGAACTTTTTTTATTTTTCTCATGTTCTTGATGGACTTATCATCCTTAGACTCCAGCCTGAAAAACCGAATCTTACAAACTAGGAGAATATAATGTACTTAGTGATGATAGGTTGACAACCTAGAAGGGAAAAGAAATGCCCTGTCATGATTCCCCTGCAGTTTTTTTTCATTTTTTTCCCTACAAAGTATGGCTACATTAAAATAAATTATTTTTCTGAAGAGTCATTGCTAGATGAAATTTTGATCTCATTTCTTTATGTGCCTTAAACAAATGCTAATTCTCTGTAGAAAAAAATTATATTTAAAATTTAATACCAGGAAAAATATTCTTTGTCATCCACTACTCTTGCCCAGGAGGGGGAAAAAAGATCTCTTATTTCTTGTTTAGTAGTGACATTTCTGATGAAAGCATTTGTTTCAGCCAATTTATTTTTGTAGCAAGCCTGATTTTATGTAGCGTCACATCGCTCTGTTCAATTGACATCTTTTTTGGTGTGAGTAGGCACATTTCCAGAACAAAACTAAGGCCCAAGTTGGGAACTGAATACAGGTGTCTTCAACTGCACATTTAAAATGAAGAAGATCCAAGACACACTGCTCGAAACGTTAGCATGAATCTCATATAAATCCAAAGCTGTTCACCTGGCAAAAATGTAACACAACCCTATGCTGAGCCCACTCCAGCAGAAGCGTTTATTGATGCAATGGCCTGGGGTACACTGGACCACTCTACCCATAAAAAATAATAATTAAGCTGTGGGATGTATTACACTCCATAGCTTAGCACCTGAACTAAGCTCAGAGCATTGATTAATATTTCTATTTATGTCCTGTTTTCTGTTGTTGAGGAAGGTACCTACAGGCCATCCATTCATTTCCATTTTACTTTTATTACTACCTCTATTAAAAGGGAGTCAAGAAAGTAATGAAGTTTCATTTGTAATAAAACAACAGGAAGGCCTGTCTCCTGACTATGTCTTTTAGATTGAAATCATCTAGGGTTAGTTGTATTTTTATTTGAAGCTGCTAAGCTGGAGTCATGCTGATTCCCTGTGGAACAGAGAGGTGGGGTATGAATAACATGGCATCCCTGACTCGCCTTTTAAGCAGTGCTTACAAACTCAACCTCCCTTGGACCCAGGGAATTCCTCACCTTAGTAGAACTCAACATCCCATGGGCCTGAAGATCCCTGGGTCTGGAAGCTGTCCTTCCCAGACAGCTCCTGTCAAGAGCTGAGATGTAAAATTCAGACTGCCTGGTACCCTCACACTCTTTTTGTACCCACATTAGCAGTACTGTCATGCTACCTTGTGAGAATGGAGAGCGACTGGAACAAAAGTCCATCTTGTAGCTGAGTGAAATAAGCCAAGTAGAAAAAGTCAAGTATCACATGGCTTCACTTACTTGTAGGGCATAAGGGGTAATATAGAGGACAGTGGGAGAAGGAGAGGAAATGGGAAGTAGGGTAATTCAGGGAGAGAAACGAAACATGAGAGACTTTGGACACAGAAACAAACTGAGGGACTTGGAGGGAGGAGGTGGGGGGATGGGAGAGCCTGACGGTGGGTACTGAGGGCACCTATTGCATGGAGCACTGGGTGTGGGGCATGGGCAATGAATCTTGGAACACTGAAAAAAATAAAATAAATTTAAAGTAAAAAAAAAAAAAAGAAAGAAATCCAAATAGACACAGGATTAACCAAATTACCTATTGCTTTATGACATCAAGCATTATCATTAAAAATATTTGCTAAATTCCTCAAAAAAAAAAAAAAAAGTCCACCTTGCATCCAGCAGATTGCCCAGAATGTCTAGAACCTTCAATACAGCAGGGGAAGGAAAGGGTCTGCAAAGGCTTTCTTTTCTTCATGATCCTTGCTTCAAAAATTTCCCCTTTAATCCTTATCATACAGCCTGGTGGAATTTTTTCCAAGTTCTGCCACATGACAGGTAGCAGTTATATAGCAAGCTGTCTTACCTGGTAGGTCTTGCTCTGTGTTCCTTTGGCAGGCAACCATGTTCTCTCCAAGTCCAGTTCTAGATCAAGGGCAGGTGCAAGGCAGGGGGGAGCAGCAGATTAGCTTCCATGTCACTTCTGAAGGTTAGGTTTCAGCCAAAATTCTAGGCTGGCTCATCTAGCATTGTTAAAGTCTCGTGCTTGTCAAGAATAGGCTGGAAGTTGCTAGCAGAAATGACAAAGGAAGTTGAGCAGAATGGCAGAAGCCAAACATTTTAGTCAGACAAGAACCTGGAACAGGAAGTCTACCATAATAAGCGGGAAGATAGGGAATGAGAAACAGGGAGCAAGACTTGTCAGCATCAAAAAATGGTGAATCTCCCAGAAAGCCAGTCCTAATAACAACACATCCTTAAAAAACACAACAAAAACAAACCAAATAATGCATAAATAGCCATACAGAGAACTTACTGTGGTCTTAGGACAGAGGCAAGCATTACTGGCAACTTACTGATTGACTGGTATGAAAGCAATAATGACAGGTGCTGAATTCTGACATCTACAATCTAAAATAAGTTTTCCCATTTCTTCCAATTATTAAGAGAGTCCCAGGGGAAAGAGATGGAAGCAACCTCAAGGTAGTGTGACCATATGTCCCAGTCTGTTGAGATAATGGCACATTTTATCTTTGTCCTTGTATAATCAACAAGAGCATCTCCTTTCATTGTAAAAAAATTTCCTGGTTTTCAATGATGAACTTTATGGTCTCCTCACTTAGAGAGCTCCAATTGGGAAAAAGAGGGAGGAAATAAGGAGCCAGACATCATCCATTTATTCAACAAATATATATTGATCAGTTACTCTGTGTCAGGCTATGGCGATACGCCTATAAGCTACATCTGCTCTCCTCAGACTCAGCCCGGTAACTGAGAAGATAAATAGCTAAAAGGAAAAGTAAATACCAGACATAGTCTGATTAAAATTAATTTTATAAAGGACCTCTAGGTGGCAATTAGAGAGTGATACCCAAAAATAATATAAATATTCCAGAAAACTGAAATCTAAGAAATAAAAGCTGTAGAAAATAGGATGCATTATGGACCTTCTAGCTCAATCATATCCCCTATTTTTACTCCACATCCAATTTGGTAAGTACAAATAAGTGAATATTCCCTTTAATAGATCTAAGACTCATTTAATCTGTCAGTCTGTCCACCTACCAATGTTTATTAGTTCCTATCACGCTCAGAACACTGTACCCACTAGGCATATAACTAGCCAAGGGACCTTATCTTCATCGAGTTGAACTGGTTGAGCTCCAGGTAGTTGGGATTATCTCAAATCCTTACCGACTAGCATCACCAAATACCTATAGGACAAACTAAACCTAAGCATTTTTGAAAGTAGTATCTATTTGAAATTTTTAAGAAAGAATTTATGTTGCCATCATGAAAAAATAAAACTATAAATTTTTTAGGCATCCTTTCCTGGTTCTACATCTCACTCTCATTTTTATGTTTAAGAACACATGATATGCCAGGGTGCCCATGGGAAAGTATATATTTTTGTGCTCAACAACTTGGAGTATATTTTTCCAACTCTAAGAACTGATGTCTGGGCTCAAACTTCCGACATTGGAATTTCCTGGCACTCTCTTGATCCATTCCCTTTGCCCTCCTGCTGCCTAAGAGAGCAGTCGGGACACTCTTATCTCCTACCCAGTTGGTGGTCCCTAAGAGATCAGAGAAGGACCATCTATCCCTCCATCACCATCGCCCCACCATGGTCTCATTAAAAGCATTCAGCCTATCTCCTCACCAGCCTCTACCTGCAGACCACATGCTTTCCCTCCTGTAACAACATCCCACAGAGCCAGAGTCTTGAGGATCTCCAGAAACTGAAGTATAACTTACAGTTATCCCATACTACCATTAGTAAATGCTACTATTAAAAGAAAAAAAAAATCTACGGGTAACTGTAGTTCCTTCAAAAAAGGAAGGAATTATTGTTTAGACTGACCTGAGTACGTCAGGTCAGTCTATGATAAACCCCTTGGTGTAAAAAGGTATAGAGAGAGGAAGAATTTCAAGTCAACTACCTGACTGACTTCTAAAAGACCTTTTAGAAGCAAATACTTAAAACCATTCAGTTCCTTTCATGAGTCCCGAAACAGGCTTCTGATCTCAATTTATTTTCCCCAATGCAGGGAATGTACCCAATGGGTTGACTCAAGTATTCCAAACTAGTTAATAGTGAGGATTCCCAGTGCACATTAATAACTCATCACTGTGGCGTACTGGCAGTGCCTTAGGATGGTAACTGCTGTGACTGCCACCTCTGAGGACTGATGACAGAGCCAGCCAGTTATTGGAGGTGGTGCGAAGTTACCTTTCTTCTCTTCCAGGACACCCACAAACCCATACTTAGGGCTTTGAAAAGCTGCCATGTTATTCAGAGCTGAAGAATGCTGGTAGTTGACCAAGATGATTAGTCTTAAAACCATAGCTGAGCCCGATATGAGAGTGAAAATTGGTTGAAATCAAAGAATAAAAAGAAAATAATTCAAGTTCCTACAGCCTGTATTTATCTCTGCATTCCTATTGTCTAGCATACTTTTTTTCCAATTCATTGAGTGATTTTTTTCTAGCTATAATATTTTGCCATATTTACCATCTCTGCTATGAATTTAGGTATTTTTCTTTAAATAAACATGAAATTAAATCACTTTTTTTACTTAGCCAAATTCTGTGAATTCCTTTGGGATTTGATGTGCTTAGTTTTATTTTCTGTAAATGCACATTAATGTATATACACATTATATCTGTGAAATCATTATGATAAATCATCATACGTATAACCTGTGAATCACAGAATTCCATTAAGAAATATTGACTGATCTCAGTTCCTGGCAAACAGAGGAGTGGGGCTGCCAGATGCAGGGATGATGGGATTGCCCAGCCTCACTCCTCTAACACCTTCCAGCCGATCCCACACTCTTTTCCCCTGAACATGGGATTCACCTGACAATGCCTGAGATCATTACTTCATCTATCTGTTTGGAATAATCAGAATGGCCAAGAGAGAACACTTGGTTGCCTGTCCTGACTTCAACAGTTCTCTAATAGAAAAGAGTACTATGGTTTTTCCAAGTGTCTGCCAAGTGCTTTGTGTGATGGTGACACTCTTGGCCCGTCAACTATAGTCTGAGCCTATTCAGAAGATTTTCAGGAGCAGTGATGTAATTCCCAGGACAGTATAGCCTGAGCCTGAAGAATGTACTTCCAAGACAGTTGGCTCAGGTTAGGAATGTTAGAAATGACTCTGCCCTGAGACTTTTCTCCCTTACATCTGGAAGCCTAGCGGTCTGAGGCTGGGTGGCTTTTGTTTTATATTTTATTTTATTGGCTTTTGTTTCAATATAAAAATGAAAGGAGATTTTGTTTCTTGCAAAAGCCTGCTATTAATTTCACCAACTCCTACTACAGATGTACACGTGACGCTTTTGTTGGGCAGACTGGGTAGGACAGGGTAGAGATTACAGCTCCTGGCTCATCAAGTTAACATTGCTGATATCCCATGCCTCTCAGGCCCACCAATGCCAAGTTCCCATGCAAAGGGCAGAGTATTGGAGGGATCATTCCCATGTCATCAAGGGACGATCAGTTTATCAGTAGCATGATGGTGTTGTGATCCTGCCACAAAACAACATTAAAACCCTTTTTTTTTGTACTTGAACGCCTTATCAAAGTTGTTTCGTAACCAAATATTTTCAATAAAGCCAATTTTTCTCTTCAAGAATACAAACATTTGTATTAAAAGGGAAATCTCAAGCTGCAAAGTGAACAGTAAAAGGTAGAATTGAGCTAGAAAGGAACATGACAAGGTGCAATATTCAGTGTGTATATCAGATTTAATTTTGCATAAGAAATGAAATTCTTCAGCTTATTTTTTAATTAGCTTAAGCAAGTGCATTCAGGAGCCAATAACACAGACTTACGGGAACTGAATTACTGAAAGGGTTCGGAGCCCAGGCTCTAAATCACAGGCCTTGAGCTGATCTCATAATTAACACCGAGCAGAAGCACTGCATCGAATGCTCCTGAAACACCTTTGCCAAAGAGTGGATGGGGAACACAGCGATCATTATACCCAGGCAGTGGCATCTCAGGGACTACAAAGCCTCGCCGAACATTGGGAAGTCAGTTACATCAACGTGCTAAGCAGTTAATGTCCTGTCAGGCACATCTGTGTTTACTACCATCAGATAGTCCCAGCTGTTCACATTGCCTCTTTTTGATGGTCATTCTGGGACCTGCGTGATGTTGAGAAACATGTTATTAGAGAAGTAAATTCCTTACCGAGGATTGATCAAGGAGGGATGTAAACTCCGGGATGCTGGAGTTGGTTCATAAAGTTGAGGACCGAGATGTGTCCTGGCAATTACAGAAGGTGAATTTATTCAGGACCCGCGATCAGGGCTTTTAGGGGTCTGTTAGTGCTTTGGTTTAAATTATGCTTTCAAATCCTTCCTGTAGTCAGGTTCTTTCAGGGCGCCTCAAATAGATATAAACCCTTCCTTCCCTTGGGCCTGGAAGCCATTAGGTGCATTGCTACTATACAGATAAGGAAAAAGAGTCATTGAGATGCTGAGAGCAACCTCTCAATCAAACAGCTTTTTGCTGAGGCCAGGTGCTGTGGATTTAAGAGAGGCGAGGTAACATGTCTGTGCTGGGCGTTTTGCATTTGCCTCTCCCAGATCGACTCTCTGCTCTTCTCCGCCCTGCTTGCTGCTCTGAGAGCCTCTGAGCATTCGCAGCCCTCTGGCTTCCCTTTGGGGCTCGGTCCCTGAGGCACCAAGGCAGGAGGGACTAGAAGGTAAGATAACTCTCTCCCCGTCTCTGGCTTGCCTTCTTTCAACTGACCACTCGGAAAGGTCACAGAGCAGAGACGCCATGGTGTTTTTCTTCCAGCTTTTTTTGAGTTGAGGGTGGTAACAGTCTCTGGCTGATTATCCTGGGTGATTATCACATTCCCTGTGATCTCCTTACACCTTGCCTACATCTTTCTTCTTTTCAATCTTTGAACTATCATAGTTTGGGTATGCTGTCTTGTTAAGACCGCGACTGACATAATATCCCTGCCCCAAATGAGGTCAGACGGCTCCCTGGTTGAGAACACCAACCCTGCATAAATGCTCAGAAAACAGATCAAGACCAGTCTCTTCCACAAGTGAGTGACACACCCCAAGCCACACAGACGTTGATACTTCACCGGGGGACAAGTTCACAAAGTCTGTGTCTTTTTCTGAGTTCCTTCTGCTTTCCTAGTGTGCACTTTGAAGATAGAGGGAGAGGGGGAAAAAAAAAACCAAAAACCTGGAAGTCAGCCTCCCTTTGAAGGATTGGACATAGTCTTTTATAAAAACTTTTACCGCCAATCCCACGGACTTTACACCCACTTCCATTCTTGTTCTCTGTGCGCTCAGCTTTTTCTCAGACAAGAATACTTGGCCTAGTAAGTCCTCTAGACAAGAGAGAAAAACTGCTACAGCCCAATATGTTCTGGTCAATGCAAAAAACACTACATCCATTTTACTGTGTTAAACTCAGAAATATTCAAGTTTAGACTCTCCTACTATGGCTTAAATGGTAGCTGGCCATTCTGGTGCACTCAAGAATTGGTTAAACGAGTTGATTAAAGCAACTTAGGGTAAATGCAGGAGTTTTGCACAAAATGAGAACCAACAATGACATTTCCATTCATGCAGTTGTACCTGGCAGCTCATGATCAGGGGCAAGGATGTGGTCTCAGACCTTAACCAAAGTGAAATTTCAAGAACAGCATGAAGAGGGAAATGGTTAGTGCTCGTGGCTATTGTCTTGTAAATAAAACTTTCCTTGCTCAGATTGAAGACTTACATCTCTCCTGGAGTGACTCAGCAAAGCCAAATGGCTCAGAATCCTCAGGAAGCTCCCACTGGGTTAAAAGAAGAACTCGTAGTTGCTCTGTGCTGCCTTTACTACTGGTTATGGACCACCTTCGTGGAATGACTCAAGGTCTCCACAGGTACAGCAATTTCTTTTTTGGCAACTTTATTGTCAGACAATCTGCCTTCTGGGTATGTTGTTATCGCCGTAGTCAATTGATGTTCTGACATTGTTCTTGGCAGGCTTGGTTTTCCAGGGCACTGCTTGGGGAAAAAACCATGAAAAACCTGGCACTGTTTTATACACTTTTCCTTCTTGTGTGTTATACTGCAAAAGAATGGAGGTGGGACAATTGTACCTTTAAAAAACATGGCACCGCTGAATGGAGAAAAGGAGTGACATAAATCCACAAAAACCTGTCATGGACAGCCTTTCCCATGAGAAAGAGCTGTGAGGTGTATGAGTTTTAGCACAGAGTCTAAAATTATTTGGTTGACTTTCCTTTTCATCTTAGGTAGAATATTGACCAAATTTAACTCCTGTCAAACTCAGAAGTGCAAAGAAAACATGAATATTTTGTCTTAGCTGCTCTGAGCTTCCAACACTGTCACTATCCACATACCCCCACACCCCATGCCCTGTCAACTCCCCATCTCCTACTTTGTGATTAACAGGGGGAAAAAAAGAACTTGGTAAATATCCCATCCTGTTTAAAGTCTAATCCATTCAGATGATTTAAACAGCCCAGTTACAGTATTTAGTCTTTTGACTAAGCATGTTTTTCTCTGAGGTAGATCCCATGTCGAGTTTCGTTCGTTGTGGTGTTATCTGGTCACATTGGTTGAACCAGGTGACTTATGAAACATTCCAGGAGTAGAGAATAGTTAGTGCCCTTCTACCCAAGCTTCCTGCCTCTTATCATCCATGTGCTGCTTACTCCAAAGGTATTCCCCACGAAACTCTGCGGTTGAGCCCCTTGTGATCTTGATCCACTTCATTCAGGGCCCATTAGCACTCTTGGTGGATTTGACCTCATTTGGGTTTGTGCTCCTTCTATTGACTTCTGGGAGACATGACTCTGACTTCCTTTTGGCCTCATCTTGGTTATCTCCTCAGCTGCCCATGGCAGACAACCATGTTTCCTCACATAAGCAATCCCTCTAGCCTCTTCTCCAGTGAAACTGTACCACATATTCTGTCTACACCGTTTAGGAACCAGGGGATGCTTGGGAAAGCTGGATATCAGGGGTTCCCTCTGCTTGGACTTGGTACATCGCTGGTTGATGTGATTTTATCTCCTTTTTGGGATAAGAAAGTTTCCTCTGAAAGTCACAGATAAAGATAAGGACAAGAAATGATACCCTCAGTGGTCTTGTCAATGTACTTAACATGCATTCTTTTCTCCAAGGTGATGCCCAAAAAGGAAAACTCAAGAGAGTTTTGGCCCATAACTCTCCCCGTTGTACCATCTTCTCTGTATCTCCTCACACAAATTTTCTGGGATCAGGAGAAAGAGAACCTTATTTGAAATGTTCACTTATGTCTTCTTAACTCCTGCTAAGCCACAATAATGTTAGAACTATCTTCTCTATAGTATATGTAAGTAAAGTAATGCTAGCCTTTAAAACAAGCACCCCAAATCTCAGTTGCATAATAAGGTACAAATTTCATCTCAGTCACCCCACAGTCCACTGTGGACCAGTATGGAGGACCAAGATGCTCTGTTGTATGGACTTAAGTGGGGACCTTGGGACCTTTCCATGTTTTTTCTCTTTCATCTTCTAAGATATTTGTGTTTCCCTCTCGGTTCTCTGTTTTGTGGCAGCCAAGGAAAGAGCGCGTATGCTTGGAGGAGTGTACAGGTTTGGGGCCAGGCTTGGAAGTGGTAAACATCACTCCTTATTCACTCTATTGCCACTTAACTGCAGGAGAGCCTGGGAAACACCATCTTCCCGGGTGTCCGGGACCAATATGAGACAGGTGTGATGAACATACGGCAGTGTCTCTGTCACAGTCTAGTGATACAGTCTTTTCACAAGCCCACCAAGATTGGTAGTTGGCATTATAATGGTGGGTTAAGGATTAGGAGGAGGAGATGAAAGGAATTTTCAGTATCTACTCCCAAGATGTGAAATTCCATGACATAAACTGAATATCTTTTACTTCAGGCTTCCTTAAAAAAAAAAAAAAAAGCTAATCTCCTTGGGAATATGGGTGTCTACTTTGAGTTAGAGTGAGGTCTGCTGTGTAGGCATGGGGGAGAAATTTTTTTTACTTAAAAATTACCCCATTACAATATAGTTGGAATAGTTTTAATGGCCCTTTCCCAACAGAAACATAAATATGAGAATGAACTAAGGCACAGACAAGGTCATTGAGAAAAGATAAACATGCAGATCTAGAGACCATTTAGTGAAAGGGTTAGTTAACTTCTGGTCCATACACAGGGCTGGCTTCATGGACATGCAGCCTGTGTAATCACACACAACCCTCACTCATGGGGGCCTCAGGCCTGGTTTCACCATTGCCATCCTGAAATTCTTTATTTTTTTAACATGGTGCTCATGTTTCCGTTTTTGCACTGTATTCCACAAACTGTGTAAGCAGTCCTAACCACTTGTGGTTATGCCCAGAGGGGATGAGCCATCTCTAGATGCCAAGTGTCTGCAAGCTATACTCTGAGAAGCTCTCTGGATTTGGCAGCAGTTCCTCAGAGAGACCTGTCCAACATAGAGGTGGTGTGGTGGTGGGAGAGGGGTTACGTCGCTCAAGCAGATGGTCTGCTACCCACTTTTATTCATCACATGCATCCAGTTTATGCATGACGTTTCATTTGAGGAATGAAGTCAGTGCTAAAAAGGTGGAAAGCCATTGGGATACAAAATTGCTCTCTGCTTTGATAACATAACAGAAAGTCGTCTGCAAGGGGTAAAAAGAGATCGAGAACTAAGTTTTAGGGCATCTGCATTTATTTCCTACTGCTGTCCCTTTTTAGCTTTGGGGCCTTACACAAGATAGAGCTTCTCTGTCAGTTTATCTGTTTAAGTTGAGATAATAAAATGGGTATGATTATTATCTTCTATAATATATGTGTGAATACTTAAAAAATAAGCCCCTGTATAAATAAAAGAAATAATAGCATAGAATATATTTTAAATAGATTTCTTTATTTTTAAATATATTAATTTGTAAAACTTAAAATGAACACAAAATTGGTAATATAAGGACGTGGAAAAAAGAAATAGTGCCTATTTGATTCTGTATTCCTTGGTTATTTGCTGATTATAGGCCTTACATGACAGGGCTTATTGGTAGTACTGTGCTGTCAACACAGTAGAAATATTAAAATTAAATGAGCAAGATATTAGTCAAATGTGGTTTCCCAAGGAGTGTTTAATTAAATGGCATTTGGCACTTAAAATGTTGAGAAACAGCACTTCTGTTCCTCGGTACTCTGGAGTATACTAACAGAACTCAAATCTTGGAATTCTGCAGCAGATACTTCTGAGGAATAGGTACTTCAGAAGAGACCCCCCCTCAGCCAGTGTATTCCTTATTCTGGAACTTCTGGATCCTCTGTGGCCTTCAGCTTGGTGACTGAGGAAGACAGATCCCACTGGTCTCTCTTCCCCTGGTTTTGATCCTTGAGCTACATCAATACAGTGAAATTGAAAGCCTTACACAATGGAAAAAGACTTTCTTTCTAGAGCAGAATTTTCTTTATTGCTTTCCAGTGGATCTCATCCCACTTGTTCAACACCTTCCTGTTTCAGAAGGCTCTTCGCAAACAGGAGACAACTTTAAATCTCTCAGCAGTGGCTTGGGAGTGAAGAGGGAGTGGCAAAGAAATAGGGAGGAATTTGAAGAAGGAAAAAAAAAAGATATTCCAAAGAGAAAATAAGTCCTAAAAGAAACCAACTTTCCCCACTGTCCTTCGTGTAGTGGCCCTGTTGTCTTTGCCCTTGATGTACACACATCACAGATCCCCCAGCTGCGGGGTGAAGTGAGTTGCAAACGGGAGAGACAAAGCCTTCATTCTCCAGAGAAGTTATAAAGTTTACAGTCAACATACATAAATGTCTGATACATAAATGTCTGACTAATTTTGAAATAGTATTCTTTTCCTGCCTTCTTGTGTAACAGCTCTGGGACATGCAAGTGGTAGACTTGGGGTCACATATGATGTATAAGAAATTGCTATGTTGGCTTAATATGAGAGGACCGTCGGAGTTTATTAGTAGGGAAACCAAAATTGTGACAATGATAAGAATATACATCTAACATTTTTGAGCATGTATTATTACTTATTAGACTAAGAACTATTACATTAATTATCTGAACCTTCATGATAATCATTACTGTAGGTATTATTGTAATAACTATTATGTTCCATATTTCCCAGTGAGAAAATAGAAGCTCAGAAAGGTTAAGTGGTTTAACCAAAGCTGCAGAGCTTATGTCTGGAAAGGGTCTGTTCTTTTTCCCTGGATTCCTGAGCAGCAAAGTCTTAGGGAAGCCTTAACCCTTAACCCTGTCTTTACTGCTACTCGCTGTGCATAAAAATCACATGGCTACAGGAACCAAAAAGGATAGGAGGGGGAAAAAAAAAAAAAGACCGGTAGACTTGGTAATCCCAACTCTAAATTTGTATCTAGAACTACAAAAGAGCAAATGTTCTTTGGCGATTTTCTGGTGAATTTGATCTGTGACTAGAGTCAGAGCAAATTAATCAGTTCTACCTGCTGGCTTGGTGATTACTCATTTCTTACTTCCTTTGAACAGTGTCTCAAATCTGTTAGAGAAGTCCTCACTTATGATGGGGAAGGGGTGATTTGCCCAATTCTCCCATCCTTCAAACCGGAAAACGCTTCAGCTACAATCTGAATGTGTATGCTGGTCCTGCAGTCCTACCAGAGGATTTTGTCATTCACAGTGGTTTTTTTTATGATTGAATTCGTTCATACCATCATAAGAAGATATGTAGCCCAAGCATTCAGGATTAATGACACCTAATCATACTTGAGTCACACTTTCTCACCATTTTAAGAGTTTGTCTTTCAAAGAGTTCCTAAGAAAATCTACTACTTTGACATGTCCTTGATTCAGATATGAAAAAAAAAGCTATACATATTTATGATCCTCAGAGTATAAGTGTTGGAAGAGAAACATACTAGTTTTCCACCAGAAGCCTTAGCATAGAAGGCCCATCAGAAGTTCAAACAAAAATTCCCTCCTAGACTGTAAGGTGCATGAAGGCAGGGAATGTGGAGGCCTAGTTCACCACCGAATGTTCCAGGCTTAGCATGGGGCCCCACACATGGCAGGCAATCACCAGAGTCTCGAAGATGTAAATACAGACCTACACGTCGTACTCATTCCCTTTGTAGCCTCTTTCTCAAATTCAGAGACTTGCACTCTGGGCTCATGGGAAAGAAGTTACCCATAGTAACTGGTTCTAATTTATAGACTTTGGTCCCAGGGCTTTTTTTTTTTTTTTTATAAACTGAACTTCCAGTTTGGTCACACAGCTCCCTAGGCGGGTCTCCTCGTTAATAAGTGATTATAGTCAGAGCATTGCCACATACTGGTGGTTCTGACATGAAGGTAGGTTAAAATCTCCTCTCTGAAGTGTGGTATTCTTTTTGGCCTCCCCTGGATTTTGACCTGGGTCTGACAGCCACTCACCAGCCTTAATAGGCTGTCCATCTAGATACTCAGCAAATTTGGGATTGATAGGGTGTTCCCAAAATAATAATTAGATTTTACTATGTTGTGCTACTTTGTGTTGGTAAATTTTCCTTTTAAGCTTTTTATTTGGAGTTCTTAAAACTCCAAAGTTGTTTTAATTTCTTCTACTTTATCGTGTGATGCAGAAGTTCTCCCCCTCCTCCCCTGCCAAGGGGATCGGGAGAGGGATAGGTAATATACATAACAGGGAAAAGAAAGAAGTCACAGAGTATACTTTTTTTCTTCTTCTTCTTCTCTTCAGCTCCTCTTCCAGGCCTGTCCTGATTTCTTGTAGGCCTTGGGCCTATTTTCAAGGCTGTGCTCAGCTTTACGTAATTCTAATAGTTCCTTCTTCCACGAGCTCTATATTACACATTTTAATGCCAAATAAATGTGTCTGCTATCCTTGTCCCTATGGCTTTCTTACTGGGTTTGTGTGCATTAGTAAGTGTAATGGCAGAATCTCATTTCTTTGAATAGCTTCACAATTTTCATGCACCTACCATAAAAACAAGCAAATTGACACCCTGCCAGGAGTAGCCAGAGGAGATCTTAGAAGAGAGTTTGTAATGACACTGTTGCCATATTGCCTGCCTGTAAATAATTCATTAAGTCAACCACCCTTTTGTTTTAAGCAAACACAAACAGATGCCTTTTTAAACTGGATGCAGACAACAGTCTTCAGGAAAACATTATTGTAATATGACACTTAGAATGAACATATTTGCTTTATTGATTTTTGCAGTAGTAATACACGGTGATTACTTCTGTTATCTATTTTTGTCTCACTCGTGGGCTTTGTCCTTCACTCTTAGTATTTTATACTTGTGTGAATATGTGTGAAATTTCACTGTTAACAGCAAGAGTATGCGAAGGTCATGAGATTAATTCCTGATCAGTCAAGTAAACCCAGACAATCTTCCTGGTCCACACCATCTGCTGGTCTGTGATGTTTGCACCACAAGCAGAATTCTGCTGAACTCTTGATTGAGAATATATGTTACCAGCTTATTAAGGGAAATGAAACAATTTCCAAAAGGGAAGCGTCTCTGTCATATTTAAAGGGTCTGTGAGTCTTTTAGATCAAACAATGTATACGGGTCAGAATTTAGGGTCAAAGATCTTTATGTTGATATTTTCTAAAAGGTAAGATTTGTCTGTGCCATCAGGACAATTTGCTTCTTGAATTCATGTACTTATTTATTAATATCCTATGTTGTTTTGAGAAATACTTTGATTCCCCTCTTGAAATGGTTGTTTTTAGAATCTGTGCCCAATAAACTGACTCACACTGGTTAGTGTAGTAGTTCATAATCTCAGCTGTGCATGAGAATTACATGACCAGCTTTTATACAATACATATGACCTGCTTTCAGTAGTTTGATTTGGTTGGTCTGAATGGGCCTCAGGCAATAGGTTCTGTACAAGTTTCCCAGATATTTCTTCTGTGCAACCATGCTGAGAACTGACTCCAGTAGTCTCCCTATTGACTAGATAGTCTCATTTATTTGGGAATGGTCATCATAACTGGGAAATTCTGAACATAACTGAGCCTAGTTATTAGCAAGCAGTGAATTTTAATTATTATCATCCTAAAGATATGTACAAAATGCTAGGATGTTAGAACTAGAGGCAAAATTGGTGAGATGCCTTCTCCGTGATATAAATGAATAAAAATCCCAGAATATTGCAATGCTAATTAGAGTTAAATCTAAATTAGAATTCATATATCTCAGATTTCTGGTCCACTTATTATTCTATTATACATAAAATTTGCATTGGCTAAAGTTGAGATAAATCTAAAACTATTGGGTCTAATATAGAGAGATCAAGAGATGTACAGAAGAGGAAGGAATCCAGGGGCTTTTGAGAAGCAATAACCAAGGCTAGAAGGGAACAGAGAGAAAACACACTGAGGAGGTTAAAGAGCTAAGGGCGAGCTACCGAACTGAATACTGAACAATAACAGGAACCCAAGACAGAGTCCAGACTAAGAGAATTTAAGAGTCAAGGTAAATCATTTGTGAAAAGGCTACGGTTGCTTCAGGAATCTGTGAATGACAGGCTGCCTGTTGACACTCAGATTATATTTAGAATGTAGATTGGCTTGGGACGCCTGGGTGGCTCAGTTGGTTAGGCGACTGCCTTCGGCTCAGGGCATGATCCCGGAGACCCAGGATCGAGTCCCACATCGAGTCCCCCATTCCTGCTCTGCGGGAAGCCTGCTTCTCCCTCACTCACTCCCCCTGCTTGTGTTCCCTCTCTCGCTGTGTTTCTCTCTGTCAAATAAATAAAATCTTAAAAAAAAAAAAAAAAAAAAGAAAGAAAGAGGGCCGCCTGGGTGGCTCAGTTGGTTAAGCGACTGCCTTCGGCTCAGGTCATGATCCTGGAGACCCAGGATCGAGTCCCACATCGGGCTCCCTGCTCAGCGGGAAGCCTGCTTCTCCCTCTCTCACTCCCCCTGCTTGTGTTCCCTCTCTGGCTGTGTTTCTCTCTGTCAAATAAATAAAATCTTTAAAAAAAAAAAAAAAAAAAGAATGTAGATTGGCTTGGGCCATAGGCAAAGAAGAGATGGTCAGTCAGGCTCACATCGGGCAAAGATGGGTGTGGGAAGCTGTTGTTGATAGTCAACACATCTCAATAGGAGCTTCCATACCTAACAAAATCCTTGGAGGAGACCTTTATCAAGGGAAACCCTGACCAGATGTTCTGATTATCATCATTAGTGAATAGATTGGAATATTAGTACAGGCTTTATTGGTTCCTTCAAGGCTCTCATGGTGATTAAAATGAATGCCAGATGGCTTTTCTGACCTAGATTGCTAAGGAAACATTGCCCATTGGCTCTTTTCTGTTATTATCTAAAAGAAAAATCATAAAAATAAAATTTTGAAAGGATCTGCTATTACTGTCATGTCAAATGCTGGTATGATATTCACTTAAGATTATTCATTTTTATCATTCTGTGGATTATGTACATTACACAAACACGTAACTTTCTGGATCTTAACCTAATAATACAACTTTATCTCCTTTTCTTTGTAATACCTTGTAGCGTACATTTGCCTTCCTGAAAAATGTGTTAGGTCTTAGAAATGAAATATTGTGGGTGAATGGATAGAGACAAAGTAGCAGCATAGCTGAACTCTTTTTAAAAAATGGATGGAATAAATATATACTCTCTTTGGATATATTTTTATTTTTTAAAACTAATTCTGTACTTAAGAGGAAGCATTTGTATCATGTACACAGAGTTTCCAATTGTGTGTTCATGTAGTAATGGGTTTCCAGAAGAGGAAATTTTAGATAGCATCATAATAACACTTGACATAAAACTTCCTAAGTTAGACATTTATACTCTTTATACTTTATAACCTTTATACTCACTCCTAGCCACCCCACCCTATAACTTAGAATCGTGTGTAATTAGTTGTCTCTAATTGCTTTGAAGAACTAATTCAATAATAGAATCCTCATTCTTGTATAGTCTTCCAGAAGTCAAAGCTTCAAGTTTTGAAATGGTTTTTCTGTAGCAGAAAGTTTTGTTTCAGTGCATTTGATTATTTAGAGAAATATTTAAGAATTCCATAATTCATCTTAGCCCTGGGCATTAGTAAAAGCCTAATCGTGATAGAGTTTGAAATTGTGTCATTTATGTGAGATCTATAGTACACTGCTTTTTTTTTTTTTTTTTTTTTTTTGAGAGCACGAAGAACAAGCACTGAAATCTCTTTCAGAGAGATTTACAGCATTAATAACCCTAGGCTATTTTAAGTCACAGTCAATCTTTATGGAAGAAGTACAGAGATTATACAGCAATGCTTCTTTTTTTTTTTTCTCCTACAGTTGCAAACTGATATTTCACATATAAGTTATTAGAAGAAAACAGTGCGTTCACACTTCAAGAATATGCCTAAGGTCATTACTTCCTTTTCTTTATTCTTTCCTTCTGCGCTCAGATGTTTAATGAAGGAAAAACAAAACAAAAACACTTCACTGAATCAATCAAGTCTAAGCAGAGCATGAAATTTAAACTTACTTTGCGGTCAGAAGTACACAGTCTTCCACATAAAGAAAATGGGTACTTAGTTTTGAGAGCACAGACTGAGAATTCCTGTAGATGGAGGGAGGTTCTAAAGACATGCACAGGAATTTTTACAGCAGCATTATTAATAACAGTCAAAAATTGAAAGCAGCCTTCAAATCCATAAACAAGAGAATTAATAAATTGTAGTGTTATCATAACAAAATATCCCTCTACAATAAAAAAGAACAAAGAGCTGATACTCCCAACCATATCCTGAACTGCATTAGGGAACTTTCTGCAACAACAGTCAGCTTTGATGTCTTGCTAGGAGTTGTGCACAATTAAGCTGTGTTCTTTTCACTGTCAATTTTGTATCAAAAGAATAAAACTGTAAACAAACATTGAACTCCAGCTAATGATATGCATGATGAAATATCTAGGGGAAAGTGCATGGGTGTCTACAATACACTTGGAACTGCATCAGAAGATAAGATGGATTAATTGATACCTAGAGGGATGGATAAGCAGATGGATGGATGATAAAGCAAGTGTTAATAGTAGACTCTAGATGATGGGTATACAGATGTTTATTGTAATCTTCTCTGGCCTCGGCTGCATGTTGAAAAAATGGGACAGAAGAGTCAGTCTTGAGAAAAAAAATCCATATAAATCTATAGGTGACTTTCTCAAGAAATTTTAGCCTAATGAATGCTATTTCATATATTGAAATACATGTATATGTCACAAAATGTAGAGCTCAAGTATCAATGTTAGCCTGAGGGTGGTTGAATTTAGGACCTCATGCATGTCTGAATTGTGACTCTTACTAAGGTAAAACACTAGGATGTTTTTTTTTCTACATAATACAAGCATATTCTTAGGCTTTCTACTTCAAGTGCACCCCATTAACTGATGCTGGTGTTTTTCTAAGTTAGAAACCAAACAGAAATGAAGTCATTCTTAGTACCCAAAACCTCCTACTGGATACAAAGTCTTTTGTTTGTTTTTTTTAGACAAGATTGGTGTTTGGCTTCCTGGAGAAAAAAAAAGAAAAAGAGATTTTCTATTCACCCTCTCTTAGAAAAAAACCATCTAGTAGACATGTTACAGGTTCTCTCTGCTGTCAAAAAAATCTGGTCATGGGACTTTTCAACAATAAGTAAAAATACACTGATTTATCTGGAGCCTGGTTTGTCTCAACATGATTCCTTCAAACACCTCATTACTAAATTGCTATTTAGTTTCTCGAAGGCTGTTGCCATCTGCAGTTTTCATAGCTTTTAGAAAATGAAGGACAGTCCATATGTGGGCTATGGAATGATTGATAGTATAGTCGCATTTGTGCAGTTTGTGACAAGAATGACAACTTTCTCAAGACACTGTTCATTGTAAGCCAAATTCAACCTATCCTTCCTAGTGTTGCTTTGGACCTACATTTATCTATCTGTTGCTGCATAAGTGATCTTTCCATATTGTCTTGTAAAATACCAGATCTGTATGTAATGGCTCCACCTTTCAACCCCCTTGGCTATTCTGTTGTTCTGACCCTGACCTGCAAGGTCAAGGACGGAAGTGGTTTTTTAAGCAGCAACTGGAATCTCTGGCCTCAGTTTGTACTGGTTCATTACTGATACAGTGGAAACAATATGCAGTTGCTTTGCCATAATTCCTCAAGATTGCTCCTAACAACATTTACCTATACATCTATTAACAGCTAAGAAGTTTGGTGCAGATTTGCTGCTGATGATAATTGTAATAATAATAGTTATTATTATATATGCCATTTCATCTTTGTTCATTATGGTTCAGGCATTTTGATGGTTCACTAATCTGCCATCTTTTTCTTTCCTTCACCATATGTGTGTCTTAAAGAGAAAAAGAATTGATTTTGTGTCTACTATACTTTCATCCCCTTTGCCCCAGATTTTCATGCCAAAGAGACTGGACTCCTTGGACAAAGAAAAAAGTTTTGTCAAACAAGAGATACAGCCACTAATGCGTTATTTATGTGATAGGATTTTTTTTTTTTTTTTTTTTTGGTGAGAAGACAGTTGGGATGTCAAAGATGGATAGTCTCAACATATGCTCCATTTAATCTCTTTGATTGTTAAAAGTCAGACTGAAAAAAAAATTAATCCTTTTTTAGTAGCGAGAGTAGGAGCCTCTATACAAGTTAGCTGAAATAGAATTCATTCTCTACAAATAGCTTGTCATATATCCACAAAAAAATAATTTTCTTTCATCTGTCATTAAAAGCCATGAACCTTGGGTATATAAATGAATCACGTGTGCCTCCTGTATCTTAATTCTGTCCCTTTACTCTTTTATCCTTGCTTATAAATAGAAGTTTTCCATGAGAAAAAGCTGCATGATTATTCTGATTTATTTAGTACCAAGTTTATGTCTGTGCATGCCATTTTGATGTGCATTTACACAAATCTTTGATTCAATTAGCCATCTGGAATAAAGAGCCTTTCTTTTCCACAATATTTGGTATATCGGGGACTTCAGTTTTGTCTGTTATCCTTATAATCTGATTTTTCTTCCTTGTTTATATAATCCATGGTACAGTTTTGCATTTTTTGCTTTATTCCATACCTTGCATAAAAGTCTGTTTTCATAATGTAGTGTTTTACAACCAGAAGGGACCTTTGAAGTTCCTAGTACAGAAGTCTTCTGATTACAGAGAATGAGATCCAGAGCCATGAAGTGACACTTAGAACCCATATATCCTGACTTCTAGTCTAGCTGTATCCCTTTTGCAGAAATATATGTGATTTTAAACTATTCTTGTTCATCGGTGCTGACTTTAATCCACAGGTTAGGCAGCTGTTAATTTTGTGTAAAGAAAAGAGATGAGTTAGGTACATTAGGATTTTAAAGAACTTCTTTGGAGTTTATTTCTCTAATGGAGTTCAAGAATGTAACTTGAAAACTAAACTTTTTAAAGTAATTAGAAAGACACTGTGTGATACCATCTTCCTCCTTCTCTTTCTTACATTCATTTTCTCTCTATTTTTCTCCCTCTTTCTCTTCCCATGCTTCACCATACTACTCTATTAGACACTAAATATACAAAGATAAATGAGGCATAGACCCTGCTTTGAGGAGTTCATCCTCCTTAAGGAATACAGAGGAGTAAATATATGTGATGTGTGAGCTCAGCAAAGGAGAAGAGAGACTTAGAAGCATGACCTGGGAATGCTTCCTGAATGAGACACACTTGAGCTGAATCTCCAAGGATGAAGGGGATTAGCGTGTAAAAAAACCAGAAGGGATATCATGGTAGATGAATATCATTTGCAACAGCCACAATTTATTTTTAAAATACATAACTTGCTAATAGATCTGAGTCTGAACCGACAATCTTATGCCAGCGAGTCCATTGTAGTTGCCCTCCTGTGCCTCCTCCAGTACAACATTCAGGGCTGTGGTGGCCCTGAAGGATGGGGGAAGAGTGAGGAAGGGCAAAGTCATGGAGGTGAGATCAGAACACCCCAGGTGAAATGTAGGGTTCCTGTTGAAGGACAGTGGAAGTCTTGACTGGAAAGTTTGGGTGAACTCACACCAGGAAACCTTGAGTGATAAGCTAAAAAATTGATCATGTTGTTGAGGCAGTGAAGACAGTTACTAAGTTTTCAGTCTAGCTTGACAGCATTAACATAGGGGTGTGCAGAGGTTTGCAAGAGGATCTGTACCTTCTGGCCTTCGAGTCAACCTTTATTTGTCCAACAAAAAGAATGTGCCTGCCTCTGAAAACTCTACTGGCCGCTGCGCCAGCACCTACCGCCATCATCCGAAGAGCTCCTGCTTTCCATCTGGGACTTGGTGAGGCCCCAGGCTAAGCCAGTCTGTGACTTTGAGTCCTCGGATGAGAGCAGCAGCCAGATCTGCATTAAACTTAAGACTTTACCTTAGGATTTTTAGACCACAACGGAGTTGAGATGAGCTCGAAGCTAGCCTGAGAATGAATCCAGTGCACAAGGTAGAGTGCAATGGCAAAGATAAATGGAGCTCACACCCTCGTAATATCATTGACTTCTGAAGCCCACATGCCTGAAGCCCACGTAACTTCAGGACTTTTCAGGAAGAGGAACACTCTATTTTCTTTGTTATTTGAGCTGGTTAGACTAAGCCTTATATTATTTGCAATAAA
Source organism: Spilogale gracilis (assembly GCA_004023965.1). Taxonomy (NCBI): domain Eukaryota; kingdom Metazoa; phylum Chordata; class Mammalia; order Carnivora; family Mephitidae; genus Spilogale; species Spilogale gracilis. Next base: position 170,454 of record PITA01000505.1, read on the forward strand.
AATCACCATAAATACTCCGTAGCCCAATGCTAAGGACAGTCCCTTGATTTTAGCATGTAGAAAAGCTCTGCCTGAGCTGATGACATAGCTCCTAATGTTGTCTCCTTTCTTTATGACCCCCTCTTCATGACCTCCTCACCAGGATAAACCCCAGTGATTTTTTCATAGTCTAGCTCCAAAGCCTCAGGTCCCAAGTCTGTATCTTCTTTGCCAGGACTGCTGGAGTCTCTGTAAAACTGTGTGAGCCCGAGGAAAGGCTGTACCTCATACCCATGGCATTTGCATCAAAGTACCCAGTGGAGGCCTCATCCTGTTCAAAATGACAAATTAAAACGAGTCCCAGAGCTTTATTCTCTAAGAACATAAGACATGTTTTCTTTCCGAACGTTTCATTGCACTGTCTTCGGAATCAAACTCTCTAAAGAATGTTATTATACCTTGAGCTTCTTGACACATTTCCTAATAATTTGAAGCTTCTGACATTTATACAATAAAAGATTGTGCTTCTGTAAAAGAAAAAAAAAATCAATGAATCTTTTTGGCAATTGTCCTAAATCTGTAGAGATTAAATTCACTTCCCAGACATTGCTATTCCATATCAAACGCAAAGTCACACAGTATAATTAAGATAGTTGTAGAACCATATATTTCATGCCCTAGCTGTCTGCTTTAAACTATCTTGGGAAGTTCAGAAATAATAGGGAAGCTACATCTTAACCAGAGTAATTACATTTGCTAAGCAGAATGGGATGAGCAAGAGGTATGTGAAGGAATAAAATAAATCCAGCAGTAAACCAAGAATTGCCACATTCGTTCTGATAAATAAACCATGCTGATATAAAAAAAAAAAAAAAAAAGAAAGAAAGAAAGAAAGAAAAGAAAAAAGGCTCACCCCCAGCTACAACTCCCAGGAGAATGACAGCTATTAAGCCCTATTGGTGGGACTTACCAGATAAAGCCTGAGCGATTCATACAGAAAAATTAACCATAACATTCCTGTTTATTATTACTTTAGCTCAGAGGTGGTGAAACTTAACAGTTGTGCACCGCTGCTATCAGTCAGCAGGCTAGAGATGTTCTCAGCATGCGAGCAGGACTCCTTGGAAACCAAGCTCGTCAAGACAACCAGCTGTCAGAATTCCTCAAATTAAACTGTTATTACAGTAGTATTCATTAGTCAGTTACTGGCTATTAAGATATTTTTTCTATTGGCACCCTTGACCGTGGCTGTTGCTTTTTAATATGCAAGTTTTATATAAACATGATTCAGTAGTTGGGCTGAGGATGACAGCAACTCGCAGAGCTCAGTGTCCCAGGTTCAAGGCTGCAAGAGGGCTCCGGCCTAATCCACACACATGTGACTTTCTCTGGGAAGGTGGATGTTTGTTCTCGTGGTTGAAATGGGGAGGGGGTGGTAATAATATATTTCAACACTAGTATTTGCCCAGGCAAGTGATAGGTCAACATCAGAAATTATAACTCTGAAAGCTGTTACTGAGCCCCTGATGACAGTGGTTTATGCTTCCCCAGCTTGATGGTTTGCATTTCCTTTCTGTCTGCGCTCCTGGGCACGTGTCTAACTTTGGCTTGAAATCCCCAGTCAAACAGAGGATGTCAGATGGGGCGTGCAGAGAAGCAAGGAGGAAAATCGGTACACAAGCTCTGATAGAAGAAACTGGACAAGAGTTCAGTTCTTACTCACATAGATACTGTCCTTGGCATTTGGAAAAGTTCTGAAGCCTGACTTTTAGTTTCAGGGCAAATGCAACCTAAATCATTTTATTTCAACTGGAAAAAGAAATGTGTGGTAAATAACCCATTAGCCTATAAAGATTGATATATTACTTCTATGCATAGCACAAACCGATTCACACAGAGAAACCACAGACACTCTACTTTCCCCCTCTCCTCCCATAAATCCCCACATGGCATATAGAATACTAGTTGAAATGGAGAAGACATTTTAGTTGAAATGGAGAGGACTTAGTCCAAATTGTTTATTTTGTAGAGGAAGGACTTACAGTTCAATGAATTGGGTAACTGGTGTCAGCTTTAAGATTATTCTTCTCCTCTATTTTCTGAAACGCCTTGAAGCTCCCATTCCACCCAGAAGACAAGCCGTTTCCTGGTCCTCACATGCGTGATGATGCCAACAGACAGTATATGAGCACTCCCTGCCTTTGCTGTGAGCCAAGTGTGGGAATAGTCCTTCTCTCTGAACAGGACTCTGACACCCCCCTAGGGCTCAGCACTGGCGTAGGGCTTGATTTGGTGTGTGGGAACGAGGATAAACTGGTGATATCATTATAACAGCTGGAGGAAGTATTTAGTTCTCAGGAATTTCCGGGGCCGTTGGCATCACGTTAATATCTGAAAGTGGGCTATGGTGGGACCGTTTACACCGTGGAGATTGGCTCCTGCTAGACACCCTGGGGTGGGGCCTGCTGTTTCTTCTGGAGATGTTCTTGTTACCCATTGATCAGCTGGTTTGCTGCTGCTCCTCTTGCTACACCCAGGCCCAAGGGACTGTGCTCTGTGGATGAACATTGCCATAACCACCTGCATTCAGTCAAGTGTTACTGGGTACCTGCCATCTTCCAGGCACTTTGACCACCTCCTAGCCTTGCACCGGACAAGTAAGAACCAGCGTTCAAGCTACTATCTGCCTGTGCATCTCAGTGCAGGCCTGCATCTACCTAGAAGGAGGAAGATGTCTTGCTAAAAATCTCCCAGGGACTCTTCGAGCTGTAGCTCTTTGGGACACAGTCCTTTGTCAAGAGGGGTCCTTTCTCTTGTGTTCCTAGAGAGAAATAGGAACCAACAGGGATGCTCTGTGTTTGCGGGAGACATAGCAGTGAACAAATCACCATTGGGGTTGCAGAGATTACCTTCTAGAAAGGGGGGGAAATGAACATGATACTTTAAGAAGGGAGCACTGCTGTCAAGGAGATGTAAGGTGGAGAGTGCTAGGAGGGGTATGCTGGGCGTCAAGAGTTCAAGCCAGGCTTCTGTGGTCTGGGGAAGAGCCCTCCCAAGAGAGCAAGAATGAATGCCCAAAGTGGAGAGTGAATGCCCATTAGAAGAGAAGAGAAGATGCTCAGGGTGACTGGAGCAAAGTCAGAAGCACAGAGGAGGGGACAAAGCTGGGAACACAAGAGGTAAACAGGAGCCTTTGTTGTCCATGGAATGGGATCGGATTTTGTTTCCGGAGTAGTGAGAGAAGCTACTAGAATGTGTTAAGCAGATAAGTGATTTGCATTTTTAAAAGATCATTCAGGCTTTGGTATGGAAATGAGATTGTAAGAAAACGAAAGTACACACAGGAGACCAGTTACAAGACAATGCCTAGATGCTGTTCTCCCACACCTGAGTGCACGCTCCCCAGGACAGGACTTCGTCTTTGTATTTATTCCAGAATCTTGCTTCTGAAGCCCAGTCCCAGCCTCCTGACTCAATCACCACTCACCAGCCTGGGGACCCAACTTTTACCCTTGTAAATGTTAGGGCTTTCCTTGAATTTTTGTCTGAATTACTATTTATTAAAAACTTATCACGGTGTATTTACTGGAAGAATTCAAAAGATAATTTATGGAACACAGGACAATTAAAGCAGAATGCCAAGGCAAAGAAAAAATAGGCCTGTTAGATGGCAACATTGTTTTTAGTTGGAGACCTGACAGTGGCGTTATTATGAAATAATAGCCCTGGTTGGGCTGAGGGTCTAAATCAGTGGCTCTCAGTCCTGGAGGTATGTCAGTGTCACCTGACAGACTTTTAAAATTACCTGTGCCCAGATCCAACCCCAAGAGTTTAGAATTTCACTGGAGTGTTTAAAAGCTACTGGGTAATTCTAAGGGATCCCCAGGAGCAAATCTCACACTTCTAAATGCCTGGTCATTTGGTCAGAAGGAAATAAGAGATGGCAAAGGACTCTGTATGGGGCAGTTACAGCAACACCTGCTCACCCTTGAGCTAGAGACTAGCTCTCAGATGGCACTTTGTTCACCTCTCCCTTGTCAAACCAACACATCAGGAGAAACGCCTGTTCACTTTCGTTTAGAGCCTGTTCACCACCATGATAGAGGAGAAGCAGACTTTGGAGGTTTGGGTTTGGTCTGGGTTTGGTGTTGGTTTGAGCTGACAGAGGGATTTGGGGAGTGCTCAAGGGTACACCTGTTCTTTTCCCATGAAGGAATCACTTGCCGAAATGGAGCAAGGAGGGGAAGCTGGTGTTTTCTGCCTGGTATAGCACTTGCAGCTGGTTTATTCTGGGACACTTAGACACCCTGCTTCTAGTTACAGAGCAGTTTCGAACAGAACCCTACTTTCCTTATGAAGTGCCATTGTCATTGCTTGAAGGACAAAATGGCTTCCTCCCAGCTAATGAAAGAACTGACTTGAGCCCCTGACTCCAGTTAGTAATTATTCTTGGGCCAAACTAAGGGAAATACAATCGTGCCCAGAAGAATTCTTCCACAAAGGTTTATCAATGCTTTCCAGGCTCTTTCTTTTTAATTTTTTAAAACTCTCACCATGATTCTCTTTGAGGCTCTCTCAAATTACTTTTCTAAGTCTCTGTGAAATCTAAGTCATTATGAAGTCAGTCTCTTTATCTGTGGCTAGTGGAGAGCCGGGTTCTTCCCATCCATCCTGGGTAAAAGGGGTTTTTTCTTTGTTTTATTTTGAGTCCCGAAGAACAAAACAAAGATAAAGCTGAAGACAAAGCAGTCACTCTTTGCTGAAGGGTGGAATGGTATCGGAGGGGGTCAAGCCGGTTATCTGTCAGAGAGGCTATTTGAATCCTGCTGCCTCATTGGTTTCCCCGTTGTAAAGGTTGCTTTGGCCTTTCTGCACACTTGGAGGAAATCTTATTTATTGCATTGTCACATCTGTGAAATAGAGCTCTTTGATGACAACACGGCCTGTGAGATAGAAGGTAACCTTTGCTTTACTATCAGGCAGCCAGGGAAGTACAGTCGTATCTCAGGGCTCTGAGTGATGTCATTGAAAGACCAGGCTGTTAAAAGAGAAGCCAAACACAAAACAGTGGACTCCCACTGTGTTCTCGCCAATAGGAAGACATTCTGTTCGGGAACAAATGCCATGGCTGGGTTGGATCACTCCTGGCTGGAGCAAAGTGTGTCTCTCGGTAGCTGCCAGGAAACCATACCGTGATAGGAAAGCAAATATGTCACCAAGTAGTTGTGTTTCTTCTCTTCTTTCTTCTGTTGCCCTAATCGGGAGAACTTGAATCCCTGTAAATAGCACTTTAAAGCCGAGGACAAACTGAAGAAGAGGCAAGGTTGGAGACTCGTTTCATTTTCCAAACAAGTGACCCTCCTAAGCCACAGCCCCAAGCTCAGATTTGGAGTAGTTGGCTTCTTCTTACTGTACCCTGTAACAGAGACAGTTCCTCTTCAGGACAATGCTCAGGCCTCCATCAGAAATACCAGAGATGCTCTTTATAATCTGCTGTGTGCTGAAATAATAACTTTTCTGTAGTATCTACTCTTCTTAAATTCACTGTAAAAGAAATGTCAAGGGGCGCCTGGGTGGCTCAGTCGGTTAGGCCACTGCCTTCGGCTCAGGTCATGATCCCGGAGACCCGGGATCGAGCCCCACATCGGGCTCCCTGCTCGGCATGAAGCCTGCTTCTCCCTCTCTCACTCCCCCTGCTTGTGTTCCCTCTCCCGCTGTGTTTCTCGCTGTCAAATAAATAAAAATCTTAAAAAAAAAAAAAAAAAAAAAAGAAATGTCAAACTCTTGCCCTTAACCAACAAGGTGGACAAGTATCATTCATGGATTTTCAGCTGCCATTTCCATTTTCTAAGGGCCGGTTTTTCTTTTATTCCTTATCGGCCCCTCTGGGTGTTTTAGGGTTAATTATTTCCTTTGTGTATTTTCTGGATCCTTTTTTCTTTTTCTTCTTACTCTATTTTCTTCACCTCACTCTTCACTCTTATCTATGCCAAATGGAGTTCAATGACAGCTAAATCCTTGGATACAGATTGCCTACAAGGATTTGGTGGGTGAGTCCTGGAAATTCTTGATGGAAGGGTTTTAGAAATTCCCATGGATATTTTTGTTTGCTCTGCTCTCACTGTTTCCCATCAAAACTTATTGTTGAAATAGAACCGTTTTATGTATCTGCATCTGGACACAATGCAGTCTATTTATGCTAAATGATTGTAAAGATGTTTGGAATCATGCAACATCTGGTAGAAAAGAGGGGGTTTAATACTTGTCTAAACTGTGGATGTTGTCATTTTTTTCCCATCCAATGTTTGTAATAGAGGAGGATTTTCCACGTTGTTGATATAAATTGTATGTTAAAATCATACTGTGCTTTTCCAAAGCAAACATATATGATGGCTAAATCTGGAGATTCCAATTCAGAGTCTTTGGTGGATATCAGTCATGTGTGCTTTTAAAAATTTTGCAGGTGATTCTGAACTAGACCTCTGGTTGAAAACCAATGGAATAAAGATGAATTTATTTCATACGTACTTTTAAATGGCATTACTTTGATTGGGAGGCGGGGTCTCCGTGTGCTATTTTTAAAGGAAGAGATGTATGTCAGATACTGAACTTCAGAATAACACACTATATAGAAAACCAAAGATTGGATTCTGTGTCAAAAATGTCAGGGCGCCTGGGTAGCGCAGTGGGTTAAGCTCCTGACTCTTGATTTCAGCTCAGGTTATGATTTCAGGGTTTGTGAGATTGAGCCCCATGTCAGACTCTGCATTCAACAGGGAGTCTGTTTGAGACTCTCTCTTTCTTTCTCTCTCTCTCTGCCCCTCCCCCATGCATGTGCAGTCTCTCTCTGTCTCTCTCTCTCAAACAAATTAAATCTTTAGAAATGTGAGTTCTAAAAAAAAAAAAGAAAAGAAAGAAATGTGAGTTCTGATCACAGTGGTGCCACTTAGTCTGGGGCTCACTATCTACATTGGTTAAAAGTGGAGTTGGTTTAGGTGAGCTCCAAGATTCCTTTCCACTTCAGCATACGTGATCCCATTAAACCCTGATTTGTGTGAAATGGACTGGTGGTTGCTAACAGAAATAACAAGTGCTCCTTCCAGAGGACTACAGTATTTCTAGAGTCAGGGATACTCAGGAGCTCGGCTTCCTCTGTGCCATCTGCCCCTGCAAGTAATGGCTTGGTTCACATAACTTGTTCAGGTGGCAGGTCTTGCCTGTCAATGTCAGTTCTGTTAGATTCATGACCCCTAAAGGTATTAATTGCCTGATTGACTGACTGATGATGAATGACATGTATACACAGTTAACTCTTCAGTCTCACTAGCCCTAAAATGAGACCCATATGTTCCTAATCTACAAACCTGTGTTAGTCTCTCCCACAGTGAAAACACAATCAGGAATTTACAAAGAGATGAAGGCCAGTGATTTTTAAGCCCTTTTTCAGTCATGCAGAATTTTTACTATGATGACTTAGCAATGCCTGTCTTTTACATGTGATCGTGTAGCCATCAGCAAGAGACTGGGCGTAGAGAAGTAACCCTTTCCTTTCTTTTTGTGTCAAACTGTCCTTAAACCACCAGTGACGGGAATGCCTGGGTGGCTCTGTCAGTTAAGCATCTGACTTGGCTCAGGTCATGATATGTATCCTGGAATTGAGACTTGTATCAGGCTCCTCACTCAGCAGGGAGTCTGCTTCTCCCCCCCCCCCCTTCCCCATGCTCATACTCACACTCTCTCTCAAATGAATGAAATAATCTTAGGGGGAAAAAAAAAACAACTACCAGTGACAAAGAGTCTTCTTCTTTGTGTGCATTTGTTTGTTTGTTTTGCCTCTGGGTATTTTCACTGTAAATAATTTTTCTACTAAAAAATTGTATAAAAAATATGCTATACAAATAGTAACAGTATGTAGTTAACTATCAACACATTATGCATGTGTGTGTCAACACCTACTTCACAGAATAGTTGCTAATTTGTGTATCTATGGCATGAAGTTGATACCTCTTGAATTCCCACCTTTAGTTTTGGAATGCACCTAATTTCTTGAATATGGTGATGATGGGTAGATTTTAGATTTAATAGCCCCCTTCTTGTTTAAATACCTGACATCTACTTTTGCTTTTAGAATCCTTAAATGTTGCTTACTTTTGAAGAAGAAAGAAACAATCCTTTTTTTTTTTTTTTTTGTATCCTGCTCACTTCCAAAGCATTGTAAACCACTGAAGGAAGAAACAATTCTGTCCTATACATCTATTCTTTGTGTCCCCAAAAAACAGTTCTCAGCACTCATACATATGAGCATCCCAGATAGTCATACACTTTCCTAACCTGTCCAAACATTTACTTACCATTTATTTACCAATTCAACACACATCCAGTGAGTGTCTACTACGGATAAACACTCTACAAGGCAGGTAAGGGAGACAGAAATGGAAAAGGAGGCACCGGCTCAGTGGAGCAGGAAAGCCAATAAATAAATACGTAAACGAGTAAAGAAGATAATTTCAGAGAATATTAAATGCTAAGAAGAAAAAAGAATGGGTGTGCCTCGGCCCGCGAGGCAGTCAACGGGGTCCGCTGGGTGTGGTGGTAGGGAGAGACTGGGGATTACTTTAGCTCAGGAAGCAAGCAAAAGCTATGCTGTCAAGGGGCAGTTGAAGTTGGACTTTAAGGAGGGGACGGAAACCAGAGATGAGAAGGAGGAAGAGAACCTAAGCAAAGGGAAGAGTAAGGCCTGAAACCTCAAGACAGCCACAGACATGGGCATTCGAAGGAAAAAGGGCCAGTGGTGTGAGCCAGATGGAGAATGAAGAGAGAGGTCAGAGCGAAATGGGAGTCACAACAAACAGGTTGGATTTTATTCTGAGTGCATGGTGAGCCATGAGAGGGTTAATGTACATGTGCTGGGAGTCTGGAGAGCGATCACCTGACTTGGATTTTCAAAGTTGGCTACTGCATGGAAGTTAGATTATAGGGAGAAACAGGGGGAAGAAGGATATTAGTTACCTTCCTTTTAGGGTAATTATGGAGCATGTGGAGGGGTCGTAAATATTTTAAGTACTCAATAAATGTGAGACGTCATTGTGAAATCGGCTTATTTCTCTTCCTCCTCTTTGTTCTTTGATGACGGTAAATGTCATTTTAGTGATCATTTTCACAGCTTGGGAGGTGATGATGGCTCAAATAGGGGGCTTAGTGCTAGAGATGAAAGGAAGTAGGTGTATTTGGGAAACAATTTGGGGTTCCAGGTACTTGTGAGAACCCAGATTCAGTCTAATTTCTCATCACCTTTGCCCTGCTTATCTCTTCCTCAGAATACCTATAGCATCAGTCAGTTGGCTATTATTAATACTATCATCTTGAGTGGGCTTCTTGTCAGTTCTGTGTCTAAAACTCATTAGGGAAAAGCAATAACAAAAACATATATGAAGGTAGTGGAGAATGCTGATTCTCAGGCTCAACCCTAAAAATCTTCATTCAGTAAGGAGAAGGAAGAAATCTTCATTTCAAATCAAATGCTCCAAGTGATTCCGGTTATGGTGACTTGTCAACCCTGCTCGGTGAAATACCAGTCAAAAGTTTGGAAAAGAGAATAAGAGTAGAGATAAGAAATGGGAAGTTTAAGTACGTGTATATGTACCAGTTAAAACTATGGGCATGGATGCAACTGCCTAGGGGGGTTGTGTAGGAGAAGGTAAGTAGGCTCAGAATTGAACCTTGGGGAACCTTGAGATCTTAGGGACATGTGAAAGAAGAATCTGAAAGGGTTGAGGAGAAAGAAAACTGAGAGTTGTATTAGGAATGCCCACAGTAGAATTTCAAAAAGGTGTGGTCATACATTCATCCCAACAGCAAATACTCTTAGAAGGCCCTCTCTGTCCTAGGCACAAGAATATAGCAGAAAATAAGACAGACAAATCTCCTTGTTCCTGGAGAATGTAGATTCTGGTATCAGACGAAATAGATGGTCTGAAAATCCCAAAATGGAAAAAAGAGCAATTTTAAGGAGTGTTAGATTAACATCCAAATTGCAGCAGGTTGAGGAACGAGTACAAAATGGGAAAGTGGAAACAGGAAATGTGATTTAGACTTTCTAGATGGCCCTAAAGGGGGAAAGTCACCAAGTCCTGCATGGCCTCTTCCTGCCACTCCACCTCTGAGTTGTGTCACCATTGTGAACTACACTGCTACCAAGAAGTGAAAACTTAATTTTGAACTCCAGCAAACAAAATTACAGTCGAAAGAACTAAAATACCTTCAAATCCCTGGCATCAGGAAGAACACAAATAGAATCCTTTACAGAATGGTCAAAAAATTCGCAAAAATACTAGCCAATGACAGATCTTTGACTACTAGAAGGAAAAAAAAATGTTTTTCATGGGATATTTCAATATTCACAAATTAAACTATAAAAATGAATCAGTAAGCAGTAGTCAAACTTGATAATGATGAGATGAGTATTCTGCAAAGTCGTTGTGAGACTTTTTTAACCATATAAATTAGAAGCAGAAAGAAATTTAAGACTGATTCAAATATAAGGGAGTGTCTGAGTGGCTCAGTTGGTCAGTGCCCAGCTCTTGCTTTTGACTCAGGTTATGATCTCAGGCTCCTCACTGAGTGTGGAGCCTTCTGCCCCTCCCCACTTGTTTCACCAAAAAAAAAAAAAAAAAAAAAGCCAAATATTAAAAAAAAAAAAAAAAGTATGATTCATACTCATTTCCCCCTTTCCTGATTCAATTCTTTCTCTTTTCCCCACAAACTAAAAAGAATACTTTAGGTCAGAGAAGTCAGCTGTGAGTCCACACCACTTTACTTGTTAAACCTTTTAAAACCAGTGAGGAGTGTATGAATGTCATGTACTCTGAAATAAATGCTGTGTAGGACTGGCACAGTTGTCATCTATTCAAGTACAATTTTTACTAATCAAGACACTTGATTCTCTCCAAGTATCCATTAAAAATTACTTATCTTTTTTTATTTTTCCATGATTTAACATGAAGCAAATCAAAACTCCAGTTATTTCTGGAGCATGTGGTACTGTGTTCAGGAGAGTAATACTAAGTTGGAAACCAACATGGAAAAAGAAATATATGAAAACTATCAAAAAACTTAAGAAAGAAAATGAAAGTATATTTCCTCCTTAAACTAATAAATTTCAGATGGAACAAAGATATAAAGACCAAAAAAAGTGGAAACACAAACTCAGGAGGAATAGGCTTAATGTCTTAAGCATACAATAGGAAATACTTCATTTCTTACAGAATACAAAACCCAGAAGCAATAGATGTCTCATTAGATAAAATTTAAATTATTGTCATAATAATTCAGTTACATTAAATGACAAATACAAAAGAAACATTTGTAATCTTTTTGAGAAAGGGCTAACTTTAATTTGCAAGAAGTTTGTACAGTACATTAAATAAAAGAGAAATGATCCAATGGGAAAAATAGGGAGAAAGTATGAACAGGGACTTCATACCATAAGAAATATAATTAATAAAATTAATGTAAAGGTATTTCCCTTTATTCACAGATAATTTGCAAATAAAAGTAGTTGTCAGAACTGTTATTACCCCCCTTTCAGATGACTATTGTAGAACATTTGTTTACAAGGCCCTCTATTCCCCACTGATTTGCTACAACTGATAAACAGTAAATTTCCCTTATCAATTGGACAGGTTTTGGGCTTTTGTTGCTATATTTGTCTATTCCTAAATAAATGCCACAATGTCTTAATTACTATTGCTTCACAATGCCTTAATATTTGATAGGGAAAATTCCTCCAGGATAGTCTTCAGAAACATCTTAACTATTTGGAAGCTTTTACACTTTCATAAAACCTTAGAAAATATGTTCTTTTTCTGTTCCACAGAAGAAAACACATAACAGGAAAGGATATTTAAAGTATTTGTGAAGAAATCACATCTTTTCCAAACCGAATCTTCCTGTCCATAAACATGATAGAGCCATTCATTTATTTAGGTCTTTTATAATTTTTTTCAATACTGTATCATAATTATCTCTGTACTGCTTAAAATAGCCTTTGTTAAAATTTTTCCATTACATCAGACTTTTATTTCTAACTGTTTCTTGTCTATTAAAAATTTTAAAAAAAACTCTTAGGTTGGGGTTGTAGGGAAAAAAGGCCACACGCTGGTAATTTTTAAGAACTGAATTATGGAAAGGCAAGAAGAGTGATCACCAACCAGTCTTAACATGTTGAAATGACAGCCTGTCTTTCTGTATCTGCAAATGCTTACGAGCTGCCACACAACCATCAGCTTCACTTCTGCAAATTGCTTAGTGATCTGCTGGATGAGAGTTTACATGTTTAACCATGAGTAAATGAAATCTGAAAGAATAAACTGACAGTATCCACTTAAAAAGAGGCCAAATGAGCGCGGGGAGGGGAGGAGGGGGGGAAGGGGGGGAGCGGTCACATGTACATTTGAAAGGGAATCAAAATATTTAAAGGGGATTATGGCATTAAAAGTCTATAAAAGTGTAAATAATTGCCCAGAGGAGTAAAACATTAAACTTTTTAACTTTTTAAATCACATGACACTTTTTAACTTTTAAAATCACATGACATAATTTGTTGATTAAAGGACATTCCTTCTTCAGGAGCACTCAAATTCTATGAACAAATGTCCCAATGTATTTCTTTGTAAAATTATTCACATTCCAAATTTGCAAGTGATATTACAGTAAACACTGAAGGGATAGGGTCTTAGAAGAAATGTGTTGTTTTAAATAACACAATGATTAAACAACACAAATTCTTCTGACACCTAAAATTCCACTGGCCATGTCTGCTTAACTAAACGCTGTCTTTTCTCTTGCAAAACATTCTTACTTTCTTATTGCTCTGTCAACTGAGGAGTTTCATTAAATGGCTACTCAGTATCACTACACTAAGTTTAAAGGACGAATAAGAATAATATAAAATAAAGTAAAACCCTACAAAGGAATTTAAAATATATTTGTGTAGGAAAGAGATGGAATAATAAGAGAACAAATATGCATAGTATTGACATCAGGTTCCAAAACACAAGTGCTTATTGTTGGAAAACAAAACAAAACCAAAAACAAAAAAAAAAAAAAAAAAAAAAAAAGAAAAACTTAGAGCTTCTCAACCAGTTCTTTGAAGTATAAAGAGAAATAGAGAATATAAAGTACAATGCTTATAATACTAGATTTTCTGAACATCTATTCAGTTTCTTTTAGACGTAGAACATGTGCTTCAAATAGTTAAAGGAGTAAATGTGAAGGATTAAGTAGAAAAACATCACTCTTTTTATCCTTTCTTCAGTGAATGGAAATGGCTTACTCAAGCATTTTGCCCAACATTTAGTTTGCATTTGCAAGAAAGGAAATGATTATTTTCTCCTATGCTTGAGTGTTTTTCTATCATGCCTAATCTTCTGGACTGCATGTTATTCATTGCTTACGTCTGCCCAAGTTAGGGAAACATGTTCCTCCAAGTGAGTTAAATCAAACTTTGCAAAGGATACCATAGCCATCAGAAAGTAAATCCAGCACAGTGGCACTCTTTGTTAATTGAATAATGCTTTGCACATAGTGGCTGACACTCAACAAATATTTATTGAATTAACAGTTTAACAGTTTATTTAACAGTTTATTAGTTCCCCTGTAATGGGAACTAATATTTAACACATCATATTAGGAAAGGCATGTGAAAGGGAAGACAGGAACATTGAACATGTGGTTATAGTGCATGAATCACACTCCTTTGAGGCAGGGTCAATATGTGATGCTTTTGTTTTATTACTTATCTTTTTGCATTTTTATTCTTTCTGTAGTTTGTCAGTAGTTTTAGCAAGGATAAAACATTTAAAAAGAAAAAAATTCCAACAGCTTTTGTTTTTTAAGATTTTATTTATTAAGAGAGGGCACAAGCAAGGAGGGGAGGGTCAGAGGGAGCAGGAAGCCCAACCTGGGGCTTGATCCCAGGACCCTGAGATCATGACCTGAGCCAAAGGCAGGTGCTTAACTAACAGAGCCACCTAGGCGCCCCAAATATAATCTTTTTCTACAAAATTTATTCATTATTAGAGGTAAGTATTCTAAAACACAACAAACTTGGACATTTATAAGTAGATAGTATTGTTTTACAGGATGAGGTTGAGCAAGGCATTTGATAATGTTGATATCACTTGATTTTTTCTTTAAGCAAGACAAAAGATGACCTCCGCCTCCATGCTGTCTACGCACAACATGGAAGTTGTTTAGGAGGCAGAAAGACTCATGAAATTTCAACTTTATGGATGATTTTGTTCTTGTACAATATCAGTCTTAACCCTCAAACCTCTCTAATGTAGAAGTTAATTTCAACTTCAGCCTTTGTTCAAACTTAATAATGACTATAATATTTAAATATCAAAAGTTATTTCAGCATGGCAGTTGTTGGAATTTAAGGAAGACCATGAATCAAAGAGAAGGAATGTGTTTCTGTGCAGAGGAATTTACTCTACATACATCCCTGCGTTCTCCCTCTTCTTTGATCACCCCACCCCACCCCACCCACAAAAGGTGGAATGGCCCATCTGACCAGTGAGTTTTTGAGCCTGAACTGGGCATGAATAGGCCTCTCAGCTCTTCTGCCTCTTCAGCACTTCTAGAGGCCTTCTACCAGAGATGGTTAGGAAGCATATTAGTTTCTTGTGATTTCTGTAACAAACTAGCTCAAATTTAGGGTCTTCTTATGACAGAAATTTATTCTCTCCCAGTTATAGAGACCAGAAGTCCAAATTTCATTTTGCTGGGCCAAGATCAAGGATTTGGTGGGGCCACACTCCCTGAAGAGTCTAGGTGGGGGTTGGGAGGCACTGCTCTTCACTTCTTCCAGCATCTTAGGCTCTTGGCATTCCTTGGCTTTTGGCCACATCACTGCAGTCTTGCTTTCATGGTCACATTACCTTCTCCTTTTAAATCTGTCTCCTCGCCCTCTGGGTTGCTCTCACCTCTAAAGTCCCTTAAGGCCCACTTTGATGTCCAGAAAAATCTCCACATCTCAAGATTCTTAACTTAATTACAGCTTAATCACATCTGCCAAAACTTTACCATTTAACATTGACAGTAACAGAAATTAAGATCTGATATCTTTGGATGGCTATTATTCAGGCCAGTATATGGAGGAAGCCTCCCCTGTCCAGTATCATCATTATCGACAGACCAGGAGTCTGCCAAATTCTCGTCCATTGGTCCACAGACTAAGTTACCTCCTCCAAATTAAATTCTGTCCATAAGAAGGCTGAAATGTTGATCTCCTAATCTGTCTTACTCTTGAATTCTTAAAATATTTAGGATGTGCGCAAGGAGGAAGAGTGCTTTTTAGTAGTGTCCCTCTTTGAACTTAGTAGAAGAAATAAGGTGAAAATAGTGTCATATAATCAACTTGGTGGACTACTTGAGAAACCCCTTTTACCATGTGCCCCTGTGAAAAAATAGAGAAACAAAAACTAAGTAATGTGAAGACAGGGAAGAGGAAGCAACACATGAAGATACAGACCTAATTCAACCACTGTATGCATATTCATTATGCAGAGTGGAGTATCTACATATGGCACCTGAAAAATACCACTGAATTAATAATTTAGATCATGATTATGCCTCTAATTTCCTACCATATTCTACTAAATAGACATTGTAATGAAAAGCATATTTTATTTACAATTATAGTTTATGAACCCAAATGTAAACTGACAGTAATGAGAAGATGGTGTCACTAAATCCATTTTAATGTAAATTGCCACATTTAAAATTTTCTGAAAGCAGGAAGGGCAGTTAATGAACCTCATACTGCTATCCTTGTCAGAAATGCCTGACTTACACCCTGATCTTCTGTTTCAAACTAGATGATCACCTCCTCATCCTTTATGTGTTTATTGTTTTTCCTTATGATACTCTAATTATAACAGTTTTTCTTCCCCCCACTCGCACCTCCCAGCTATCAGCAAACCTGGTTTGACTTAAAAAGGAACAACTCTTTGGCTATAAACACAAATCTGTCTCCAAAGCGAGAGCTAGCTTGTTCTGCATATAGCAAGGGAAGCGATGATGTAGGAAGGGTAATTATAACGTGAGCTGCCTGGTATCACTGCAGAGAAGGGCCTGTCAGCATTTCATTGTGAATAATGATACCACTGCCTCTGCTCATATGAAACACCAAACTTAGGGTTCGTGGAACGCTTGAAGTCTAAAGATGCTTAAGGAAGCTTGAAGTCAAAGTCTTAATTGAAGACTTTGGTGGAAAACACTGTACTTGCTGTGATCCTGGTATTATGATGCACAAGGCTTTCTTCCTGGGGGCAGTAGCCGCCACTCTAGAGTCGGGAGCTTCACATGAGGGAGGAGCCGTGACATGGGGTACCTGGGTGATGCCGTAGCATAAGTGTCTGACTCCTGGTTTCGGCTCAGATCATGATCGCAGAGTCATGAAATGAAGTCCCTCACCAGCCTCCAGGCTCAGCATGGAGTCTGCTTAAGATTTTCTCTCCTGCTCCCTTTGCCTTTTCCTCCCGCGCACAATCTCTCTCTCTAAAGTAAGTAGAAAAGCTAAAACCAAAACAAAGCAAAAACACGTGGAAAAGGAGCAGTGACACGGATTCAGACTGGAAGTGAGAAGGGAAAGAAAGAAGCAAGTGTATTCAACGGTCCTTTCTTTTATTATTTCTTCCCTCAAAAATATATTCTCTCTTTTTTTTAAAATATTTTATTTATTTATTTGACAGAGAGAAACACAGCCAGAGAGGGAACAAGCAGGGGGAGTGAGAGAGGGAGAAGCAGGCCTCCCGCTGAGCAGGGAGCCCGATGCGGGGCTCGATCCCAGGTCTCCGGGATCATGACCTGAGCTGAAGGCAGTCGCCCAACCAACTGAGCCACCCAGGCGCCCCAAAAATGTATCCTCTTAATGGTAACTTAGCTTTTGTTACCTAGAGATCTGCAATCCGATGGAAAGTTCAAAGAAACTAGAAATACTGGTGACAGGGTCATTGTTCACCTTTAAAGCCACATGGAAAATGAGCGATTTGGGGGGAAGAATAGTTGTAATTCTCACCAAAGAAAGTCTACACCTTTTGAATACGTAAAGAACCCTTAGCACGTGATGAAATACCAGCAACTCACTAGAAATATGGGCAACAAACATGAAAAGACATTCATTTAATACAAACAAACATAAATGAACAGGCACTCAACCTCATTCATCGTAAGAGACACGCAAATTAAAATCACACGGAGATACTCTTCTCACCCTCCAGATCGGCAAAAATCTCCAAGTCCAGCAACACTCATGAAGATGTGGGGAAACAAACTCATCACTTGCCCCCAGGAGTCCAAAATGGCCCAAACCCTACACAGGGAGTGTTAGTGTTCTGTCCCTGCTCTAGCAGATCACCACAAAGTCAAAGGCTTAAAATGAGACAGGTTTATTATCCTTTATAGTTTTGCCCATCAGAACCCACACCAATCTCCCAAGGCGAAAATCAGTGTGTCATCGGAATTTTGTTCCCTATTGGAGACATCCAGAGAGAATCCATTACTTTGCAGTTCTAGAACTGAGGTCACCCTTTGCTTACCCATTCAGGTTGTTGGCAAAATCCAGTTTCTTGCAGTGATTAGCTGAGGGGCCATTTCCAGCTTCTAGGGCTTCCTGCGTTCTTTGGCACATGATCTATAAGCCAGCAATGGCAAGCTTTGTCCCTCTATGGGTTAGAATATGGATCCCCCCCCCACTTTTATTGAGGTACCATTGACAAATAAAATTGTAGAGTATCGGAAGTGCACACATGATGATTTGAGATACATACTACTTGCGCAAGGATTTTTTTCCAGGATTAAAATCAAACACATTTGAATAGTAAAGGTAAGTGCTTGAACACCTATTGATAATTTTACTGCTTTTGCACAGTTTCCTGTGCTTTTCTTTCTTTTTTTTTTTTTAAAGATTTTATTTATTTATTTGACAGAGAGAAATACAGCCAGAGAGGGAACACAAGCAGGGGGAGTGAGAGAGGGAGAAGCAGGCTTCCCGCCGAGCAGGGAGCCCGATGTGGGACTTGATCCCGGGTCTCCGGGATCATGACCTGAGCTGAAAGCAGTCGCTTAACCAACTGAGCCACCCAGGCGCCCCTTCCTGTGCTTTTCAATTACTGTAAATTCCCATTTTTTTTTTATAAGAAGTTAAGCCTCATTAATTCTAAATTTGACATTTCAGCTTAGCATGAGCTTTCTAGTTTTGGCAAAGCATGAGAAGAGCAGGTTCTGTACCCAGAACCAGCACTGGGTCCAGTACCCTAAAGATCTCCAGTGTCATTGGTGTCTACCCTCAAAAATGAACCTGCACATAATAGGAATTGCTAAAGCTTTGGACCTTGGTTGTGCAATCTGGATCTATTTATAGGGGGCTCAGCATTTTTTAGCACCTTGTTTTCCTACAAGCGTGCAAGGACAGAGCCTACAGGAATAATATATGGGCTTTTAGTCAGTCGGGGTTTTTTTTGTCTCTGAGTGATGTGGTAAAAGTCCTAAATACATCCCAGTCTTAATACAATTCAGAGTATTGCCTCAGTATGGTCGGATTATATGATTTTTATTTTCTTCCTTGCACGTATGTTTTCCAAACATATCTGTATTACTTTGTGGTCAGAAAGAAGAATATATTTATGTAAATGTCTATTATAAGGATCTCATTCTAGCTTTGTATGAATTTTTCATGCCCCATAATAATAACTTAAAAACCCATCAAGTTTTGTCTAATAGTCATGTCTATCAGGTTTGAATATTCAGCTCCCTGACCTGATTCTGTCCCTTCTCATCATCCCCATCAGCCTGCTGCCCGTGCTGTTTTGCTCTCCAGCCACACTCAAGAATAAATGTGTGTGTGTGTGTGTGTGTGTGTGTGTGTGTGTGTGTGTGTGTGTAAAGGACTGAGGGAGAGGAGAACAGCTAGTTTTCCATGAAAAGCATACTCTGCAAAACCAAAATAACTCCCAGAGGAGGAAAAATCTTGTGATCGATTATAGTTTGTTAATGCAGTACATCTTAAGATTTGCACCATATCATCCATGTGTACTTACTTACCTCTTTACTGATTGCAAAAGCAGTCCTCTGGGCATATGGAACAAATGTCCTAGCAAGGATTCTGCTTAGCATCAGTGTGGATGCCCAGGCACCCCTTCATTTTCAGCTCAGGAAAGCACCCCCTTCATCTGACATTTCCTTTAATTCTATTGAAAGCATAATTTAAGGAAAGTTGTTTGAAGCCTCTTCAGAGGATAGCATTAGAACCCTTTGATAGAGTAAAAATAACCCTATAAAAAAAAAAAAAGAAAAGCTTCCCACCCTATAAATTATGACCAACCGTCATCCTCAAACAGTCCCTTTTTCATAAACCACTTCTTCATACTGAGGTCTGTCCGTATCCTGCAGTCCTAGCAAGAAATCTACAGACACATCATACCCAGTGCATTGCGGAAAACTACGCTTGGGAATCAGCCTTTGATTGAGATTCCACTCCTTCACTTAGCTCCCTGGCTTCAGGTAGACACGTTAACCCCTGATGATCTGCATCATCAGTGAGAAGTCGTCTTGCCTCACAGAATTGTTTTGGGGACTCGAAGAGACAGCACATGTAAAGCACATAACAGTGTTCACCATTCGAGAAGGATTCCCTGCTCTCCCTTCCAGCTCCGGGACTCTTCTAAAATTCACAGGGACCCAGCATGTTCCCAGAAATTGGGAACCTATTTTTAAGAAGTACCTATCACCATAAAAAGAAATTTACCACAGATTCCTTCCAAGCAAGAAATGGCCCTAATGTATTCTGGGGCGGGGGGAGGATGCATTATTAAGCCCCATAACCTCAGATGTTCTGGAATCCACATCTGCATTGGCAGCTGGGCAAAGCCTGAGTATTTATGGCTCAAGCAGCACTTGAATGGGTCCCACTGCTACTGCTTCTGAAGAAGACTTGAGCATTCGTGGGGAATGTGCATCAAGACGAATAGAAATTCCTCCAAGATCTTAAATAAGCCCTATGTGTAACCTATCCATGATTCAGAAGGGAAAAATGAACCTATATACGATATACACATTTATACCCATTTGTAATTTTTATATAAACCTGTGATCGCTTGATTTATATAAAAAAAATTACCCTTTGCAGTTCTCTCACTCTACTTAAATTTACACACCTTTTTGGGATTACCAGGTTAAACATCAGAGTGTGAAGGCATTGTTCAAAAAGTATCCTTTCATCTTAGTGGGGAAAAACATGTTTAAGATGGGCTCAGTATGTAGATCTTCTTGGACCTCATTATAGCAAAGAAAACTAGAAATTGGAATCAGGTTGGTTGAAGGGAAAGAGACAGGCTATATTGGATGTGAACAGTCCTTTTCTACTCAATTTTATCCTTTGGGATAACAAACAGAAAAAAACCTCATTAAGTCGGTATGAATCTAGTCAAAATAGCTCACCATTGTATGTAGCTCTGATGCCCTCACCAAATAAATACCCTCTTGTTGTTTAATTAAAACATCAAGTAACCCAAACCAGTCCAGATAGTGGTAATCCCTGCTTTTAAATGACTGAGGTGTTCCTCTTGTCTTGGGTAGGATTTAGAGAATGAAAACAGAATAGCAAACATGAGCATCCCTGTCTGCTCAGAATGTCCATCAGTGACACACATGTGCACACACACACGGATGCACAGGCACCTAGACAAATACATACAGACACTGAGATTACTTGACACCCCTTCCCAAGTCAGTCAGTTAAGTGAGGGCTATAGCTCAGGATGTCAGAGTTAAATGAGGAAAGCCAAGCAGATGGATGTCTCGCCATTGTGGCAAGTCAGTCAGGATGCCACAGAGAAATGCAGTTTGTGGACATGGGAAAGATACATTTATTTATTTATTTATTTACTTACTTACTTACTTACTTACTTACTTATTCATTCATTCAAGAAACCAAAAATGACAAAACATGAAACCCCAACTTAATTCTGAATCACTCATTGGGCAACTTGGCTTTCATGATCCTCTATCACACCGTAAATCACAGTAAAATCAGCTCTACCAGACTGTGCCCCACTTTCTGATTTATCCAGATGAAAATTGGAATAAAGCCTTTCATGTCACATCAGTGAATCTGCTTGGAACAAAAACGCTTGTGAACTCAGGAAAGTCAGAAAGAAACAAGAAGTGTAATGTGGGAATGTTTGGGTGAACTTCCCAGAACTTCACAGGTACTTTGGTTTGGTTTATGATTACCCTTGGTGAAGGGGATCAAATAAATTTATTTTGTCACTCCACCAGGACTACAAATAGATCTGCACAGCGCAAAGCAAACTACAAGTGCACATGATCTGGACACAGTTTGCTTCTGGCTCTGTGAGTTGCTTGGGGCTTAGGCTGCAGCAGGCTCACTTCAAAGCCCTTTTACCCAATTATCCACAGTTTATGTCCCCCTTCCTGCTTTTAACTAGCTGCCTAGAACTGGTTTCAATATTATATAAGCCTGCAAATCCAGAAAGTTGTTTTGCTATTGTTGTTTGCTTTTGTTCTGTTTTATAAGGTATCCAATGTTTGAGGACTGGTGTCAGGCATTAGGCTGTGTGTTGGAGATAACAGGATACAAGATGAGCCCTTGACCTTAAGAAAGGTACCGACTGTTAGGTGGGATCATGAGGCTCTTTTTCAAGCTCTAAACTAAAAGTGATGCCAGTCCTTGGAAAGCTTTGGTGGGACACCGCACACAGGTGTCACTTTTTCCCAGAATACCCACCGATGGACCCCTGAAGAATCCGATTCACTGTCTCTCTCTTACATACAGCTTTAAGGCACTAATTTTATGGCAAAATAGTAGAAAAGCCTCAAACACTTTATTTGGTAAATGCAAGAAGTGAATATATTATGGTCTCATGAGAAGGGCGCTGTGTAGGACTATGCCCTATATTTTTTTTAATTATTATTTTTTAAAATACTGACTTTCAAGTCAAGAGAAGAGTCACTTCTCTATCAGAAAGAAAACCGGCTATTCAGTTGCAGCTACAGTTAAATGTTTATGATTCAGTCCAGTTACACTTTTTCCTGAGGCAAACTTGAGATAACTCACAGTTATCCATTGCACAATTATGATATGTTTAAAGCCCAGAGAAAAACATCTATATTTGGTGACAGAGGGGACAAATTTTTACAAATATTCATGAATTAAATTTATGTATAAATATTTGCAATGCTGGAATAAGATGAATAAATAGTATTTTGCATGTTTATTTTAGGCCCCAATTAAGAATGACTTTCTTCAAATAAGGGGTATTGTTTATTTATTGAGATTTCTCATTTTTCACTGTCAAGCCTATATTGCATTGGTGGGGTTTTTTGGTCATTTGGCTATTGAATTATTTTAATCAACTCTATGAGCTCTTTGCCAAGGCAGATAGTATGATGTGTATGATGGGACAAGAAAAGCATGTCCACTGATAGGTTTGCCTGTTCAGTTTATGAAGTTGGGGATTTTTATTCATTGATACTTCTTTGTAGTAGATGCTAGGGACTTGCTTAGAATTTCAAAGTACCATGGAGTTCTGTTGTTACTAGTTCTTTGTTTCACCTATCATGTGTCCTGAATCATGAAAAATAAGTATTGATAGGTTTGTTATTAGACTTATCGAATGCCTTCGTCTTCCTGCATGGACCAGCCACTCACCTCAGGGGAAGTGTTGCAAGCTGAAAGAGGAAAGTTGCAGTGGGGACATTTGGCCCTCCTGTAACACTTCATAGAATTCAAGTGTAAGTATACATTTGAGGTCTTAACCTTGGGAAAGCAAGGTTCCCCCCCTCTGGTATCTAGGAGTAATTTTCTTTTTTACCGGCTTAACTACTGTATGCTTGCTGACGTAATAATTATAATAATTAAAATCTATTGACTGTTTACTAGATGCCAGGCCTGAGAACAAGTTTATTATAGACATTTGTTTTTATTATAGTCATTCATTTCATTAAATCCTCACAGGTCACCAAGGTAGGTACTATTACTAATCTCATTTTACACATCAAGAAAGTGAAATTTAAACAGGTTAAGTAACTTGCCACAAAGTCACACAACCAGTAAGTGACACAAAATTTTTTGGAAGTCTGGGTTGGCTGATTGGAAGCCTTTTTCCTTAAGCAATATAATATTCTGCTTAAGAAAATAATTCCTTAGTAAGAAAAGAGAGAGAGAGAGAGAGAGAGAGAGAGAGAGAGAGAGAGAAGACTCTACCAGGCAAACAAATAATCAAAGTTAAATTCGCAGTTTAAGTAAACTTTAGGAAAAAAAAGTGGCCACTAAGTTTTCTTATATACTTTACCAGTGTCATCTCTTGCCACTACTTAGATTTATGTTATTAGGTTTTTATAGTTAAAGATGTCTGAACATATACAGTCCTAGCCAGGCATCGTTGATATTTTTGCTACTTAACATTTGATACATACAAAGAAATATATGAAGCTAACATATCTACTACAAAGAATGAAATTAAAACACCGGTGATGCCACCAGCAAACCCAGGACCTGCAGTGTTGCTGAATCATCGATGCCCTGAGGAGCTGATTCTGTGCCTCTTCACCCTGCCCTTTCCACCTCCTTGCCCTAAAATAGGTAACTACCATGCTGAATTTGGTTTTATCACTCCCTTTCTTTGTTGTTGTTTTTTTTAATTGAAGTATAATTGACATATTAGTTTCAGGTGTACAACATAATGATTCCATATTTGCATATATTGTGAAAAGATCTCCACAATAAGCCTAGTTAGCATCCATCACCCATACACAGTTACAAATGCTGTTCTTATGATGAGACCTTAAAGGTTTACTCTCTTAGCATCACTCAAATGCACAATACAGTATTATTAACTATAGTCATTATGCTATCCCTATATACCCATGACTTATTGCTTAGCTAGAAATCTGTAGCTTTTGACTCCCTTTACCATGTCACGTATCCCCATCCCCCATTTCTGGCAACAGCCCATCTGTTCTCTGTATCTATGCCTCAGTGGTTTGTGTTTATTTTGCTTTCTTTTCTTCTCTGATTTCACATGTAAGTGAGATCAGACAGTATTTATTCTTCTCTGACCTACATCACTTAGCATAATGCCCTCAAGGTTCATTCATATTGGACTCATGACAAGATTTCCTTCTCATTATGGCTGAACAATATTCCGTTGTGTATATAGACCACATCTTTATTCTTCTGTTGGTGGATGCTTAGGCTCTATCATTCTATATCTTGGCTATTGTAATTAATGCTGCAATGAGCATGGGGATGCATTTATCTTTTCAAGTTAGTGTTTTTGTTTCCCTGGATAAATACCCATAAGTGAAATTGCTGGGTCATATTGTAGTTTTATTTTTACTTTTGGAGGAACTTCCATGCTGTTTTCCATAGTGGCTACACCAATTTACATTCCTACCACAGTGTACAGGGGTTCCCTGTTGTCCACATTTTCACCAACACTTGTTATTTCTTGAGTTTTTCATCATAATCATTCTGACAGTTATGAGATGTTATCTCTCTGTGATTTTGATTTGCATTTCCCTGATGATAAATGATGTTGAGCATATTTTTTATGTACCTGTTCACCATCTGTATGTCTTTCCAAGAAAAATGCCTATTCAGATTCTCTGCTCATTTTTTAATCGCATTGCTTGATAGTGGTTGTCTTCTATTGGGCTGTGTGAGTTTTTGTATATTTTGGGTATTAATCCTTTACTAGATTTATGATGTGCAGGTATTTTCTCCCATTCATTAAGTTGCCTTTTTATTAGTTTCCTTTGCTATACAGAAGCTTTTTAGTTTGATCTAATCCCATAAGTTTACTTTTGCTTTTGTTGCCTTGGCTTTTTTCTTTGCTTTTTAAAAAGGATTTTTAGCTCATGTGTACCTATTCCTCAACAATATGTTACTTAACTTTGCCAACTGGGGGGAGGAGGGCAGCAACCTTTATTCTGCAGCATCTCCGATGCATGACTATCTCTCTGTCTAGGACAGCCATCTTGCTAGAGCAGCATTTAGAAGCTATTAATGAAAATCCAGTTCCCAAGGCAAGGTTTATGAATGTTGTTTCTCTTAATGTAGTAAATGCTTGCAGAGTTTATTATACAATGAAAAATGATGTTCTGTCATTAAGTGCACATTTTGTTTAGTGTACTTTATAGTCATGAATATTTGCCAAGGAATCAATTAAATATAACACAGATTTATAACAGAGCTGGAAAAAATGCAAGTAATATCATTTGAACTTTTGTAGCTTTTTGACCCAGTAAGAAAACTAAAGCACTTCACTTGTTTAAAGTGTTACACTCATGCTTGTTTAATAAGGAGTCAGTTGTCACACTTGTTCCAGCAAGAGGAATGCAACTGACATTCAAATATATGTGTGTATAGGTAATGAAAAATATTATCCAAAGCTGAAAAGATGAGGAAAAATGGGTAGTGATGCCAGCTGTAGTGGTTGTAGCTGTAGTCTGACCTCTTCTTGTAGAGTTCATCGACATTAGGATCGGGTTCTAGATTCAACTATCCTTAGTAGAGGAAAGAACCCTAGCATCTGGTTCAGAACTTTGAAGACCATGAGACTTTAATTATGTTCATCTTAAAAAGAAACACTGATCTAAGTTTTTATATAGTACATCAGAATACTTTTCATTGTAAGAGACAGAAAATCCAAGCTCAACCCAAGGAGGCAAAAAAAGTCACATTATTGGGTCATGTTACTAGTAAGTCCTGGACAAATCTAGTTTTGTCTGTGGCATTGCCACAGGACCTGATCCTTCTTTGGGTCTTAGCTCAACTCTTGTCCCCTTTGGCTGTCAGAGCTACAGTCTCTAGGTCCAGCTCTACAGGAACAATACACACACAAGATTCTGATTGAGTGGAATGACCTGCCTACCCCTGCCATTAGAGAAGTCAGCCTTACCCAAAACACTGAGCTGAGCCCCAGGGAAAACGTGATTCTCCAGGGAAATAGGAGGCACGCACTCCAGAAGAACATCAGAGAGACACTGAGTAGCTAATTCACACTTGCTTTTTTTTTTTTTTTTTCTGTTTCCACGGAATTGTATTTCAGTGTCTACATCTCATTCCGAATTACCCTTTCTTTCTCTTTGCTTTCCGTGCAGTTATTTCATGTCCTTATAGTTGAGGAGGGTTGATTTGGGTACCAAGCCTCATCCTCCACAGTGTCATTATGGATAAAACTATATTCTGCTCACTTGCCTTCAGTGTAACCCACTACAGCATTCTGCATTCGTACAGAGGAATTTGACATTCTTGTCATCTCCCTCCAGCAAGGTTGAAGGGAATACTTATGTCGTTCAGTAGATTCACAATGTCCCAAAGCAAGTTTTAAGCATTTTGCATTCAAGATTTCTCTTAAGTTAGCATATAATGATCTCAGCTTTGGTTTCAATTTTTTTTTCGTTAGTTCTCACAAAATTCTGTTATCATTTCATGCCAGATCTCCTCCCTTAGCACCCAGAGAGTTTAAAATTTGACATTTTACTGTGGCTGAAATGACTACCTACAGAAACCGTCCTCTCATACTGATACTTTCCCTGGCTCACTCCTGTGAAACACATATGAAACATATGCTCATTAGTTACAGGAACCAATTTAAATGATAATGTTTTCAAATGGCCAACATCAAATAAACTCGGGGAATAAACATCATTGCAACATGGTAAACAAGCTCTGAAGTGCAGCTGAGTGTGAAGGTGATTATCAAGGGACAGAGCTGGTGGATACAGAGGAAGTAAACCAATCTACTGCCAGATAATAATGTAAATTTCTCACGCAGTGCACTCCATTACTTCTCCCTTAGTTCTGCTGCTACGTTCTGCCCTGCAGGTTAAGAGGAAAAAAAAAAAAATTCTGAACCCTAGCCTGCACATTTAACGTCCATTAAAAGCAGGGAGAAGTATTTCACATGGGGGAGGTAGGGCATGAGATTGGGGTATAGCTAGATGGCCCTGTAAGTTATAAA
The DNA here is from genome assembly GCA_004023965.1 of Spilogale gracilis. Classification (NCBI taxonomy): domain Eukaryota; kingdom Metazoa; phylum Chordata; class Mammalia; order Carnivora; family Mephitidae; genus Spilogale; species Spilogale gracilis. Next base: position 197,486 of record PITA01000505.1, read on the forward strand.
TAGGAGTATGAGTATCACCATGCTATTGCTATCATGTGTCTTCAGATTCAGAATACTATAGATTCATTACAGAAACCACAGCTATTATAAACTTACCAGTAGCAGGGGTTTTTTTCATCAATAGCAGCTTATTTTTTTTAAAAAAGGTCATTCTTTAAGTCTTAGTGTTAAGGATATTTTTAAATAGTGCCATAATAGGACATTTTAGGGAAAAAATTAATGCTGGGTACTGTTTGGTCGACACTATATACCAAGGACAAAAGAGGCTCAGAATGCTTGAGTTGCTGTGAAATGGAGGGGAGTTTGCCAGATTCACAGGAAGGGAGGAAAGTATTCCCAGCAGAAAGCATTATATGCAAAGAAATGAAAATATATGAACAGTTATAAAATTGCAACTTAAGTTGTTGAAGGGGGATGCAGTAGGAAGTGAAGCTAAAAAGACAACTTGGTCTTTATTTGTTTCAAATTTTAAATAGCAAATGTTACAAAATTTTAAATATACTAAAATGAGAAGCAGAAAGCAAAAAAAATGAGGAGTGTCTGGTTGGCTCAGTCTGTTAAGCATCTGCCTTCGGCTCAGGTCATGATCTTGGCATCCTGGGATGGAGCCCCCCTGAGCTCTATGCTCAGTGGGGAGTCTGCTTCTCCCTCTCCCTCTGTGCTTCTCCTCAGCTCATGCTGTCTCACTTTCTCTCTCTTTCTCCCTCTCTCTCTCCATCTCAAATAAATGAATAAAATCTTTAATGAAAAAAGCAAAGAAAATGAGTCATTATCTCAATATCCAACTAGCCTTGTTGACAAGTTTCTAAATAAAATCACAAAGGTATGTATGGGTTTTTTTAATCATTCAGAAAAAGACAAGAAGGAGGTAAAATCCCCCATTTTGTCTTTTCCAATGTCTCTCTCCAAAGGGAATAACTATTCGTAGTTTCTCGAGTTTCCTTTATATTTTGAATAATTTGAATTTTTAAATAAGATAAATTATATTCTACATGCTCTTCTGCATCTTGGTGGGTTTTTGGGGGCAATATGACATATTTGTGATATCCTCTCACAGCAATATGGACAGATCTTTCAGAGTATTAGGCAGCTAATATTCTACTGTAGGGTTGAAACAATTTAACTGATTTGATTGATGCTTCTTTGCGTGGCTTTCTGGGGTTTTGTTAATTACAGTGTTATATATTATTTACATCACTATGTTGGCATCTAAATATCTTGGCCAAATGACCTTTCAGAATCTTTCCAAAATTTTTCCTTCCCTCAACATATATCAAGTGTAGCCTCCTTCCCACAGACCTGGCTGCTTTGGATACCATGAAGCCTTCTACACTTTTTTTTATTTGTTTGACAGAGAGAGAGAGATCACAAGTAGGCAGAGAGGCAGGCAGAGAGAGAGGAGGAAGCAGGCTCCCTGCTGAGCAGAGAGCCCGATGCAGAACTCAATCCCAGGACCCTGAGATCATGACCTGAGCTGAAAGCAGAGGCTTTAACCCACTGAGCCACCCAGGTGCCTGAAGCCTTCTACATTTTCTAATAGAATAGGTGAAAACCTCACTTCTGGATTGTTTTATTTCTGTTTGTCTTAAAAAGAGCATGATTGAGCTTATTTTCATAATATGTCTAGCCATTTTTGGACATAGATTTTGAAGAAATTTTTATACTGTGCTAATAGATTTGGATGTTATCCTGGGACTGAAATTATTATATCTTTAAAAGTTAAGTCTTGGTAAAATCGGGTTGATAAAATGGGAAGGGAAAGGACCAAATCATATCTTTTATTATTCTCATTTTATTTTTTTTATTTATACCCTTAATTACCCTATTAAACTTACTGTTGAAGCATATGGAACAAAAATTTGGATGGGGAGTCAGGCCTTCAGGCTTTACAGTACTCTAGCCAAGAAAACTAAGAGGGAAGCTCTCCTGCATGGAATACCAGGCCAGGGAGCAGAGGGGAAGATGTTGCCCTATGTGTTTAGCCACAGAAACTCAGTCAAATCAATATGCTGATCAGCGATTTCTCAACAAATTTTCCTTTCTTCTGCTTAAATCAGCCCTGTTAGTTGAATTACTAAAAAAAAGAAAAAGAAAAAATAGTTGGGTTAAGAAAAGTGATTAACTTTCATGTCATTCATATTTTCAAATATTTGTCGCACCCTGATTGTCCAGCACAGTATGGGCCCTTACTTGGTCGTCGCCACGGTATTGAGTGGTAATAGAAACCCAAAATAATGAAACAGTGTTTCCAAAGGGACACAGAGTCACCCTTGCACCTCTCCAGCAGAGGGTGTCTTCACGGATCACGTGGAACAGCGGGCTCTGTCTTTGTATGTCACTCTAGGATCATGCATGTGACTACATTCTAACACCCGGTCTCAGAAGCAGACTGAGCTTCAGCCTTTCTTAGGAAGCTTGGGTATATTCTGTTAACCTCCTGCCTCATCGACCCCCTTTCACTGTGAAATGTATATTTATGTTAAAAAAAAAAAAAAAAAAACAGGTGCCAGTTTGCCTAGATGATGTGTGATTGCTAGAAATAAATCTGCATTCTCAGTAACAACATTGTTTAGAAAACGGTCCACTTTGAATATGGACAATTAGGAGTTTTCAGAGAACAGATCAACCAGAGCAGAAAGGGCTCGTTTCTGCCAGAGATCTCATTTCCTTTTATAAATCTCTGCTTTTGCACACAGGCAGGGAAGGTCGGCTCAGGGACCACACATGCTTGCCTGCAGTTTACTCTCTGTTTAATTCAAAGATTGCTCCTCTTTTGGGGGTAAATAACCACAATATAAACTGAACTTTAAGGAAATATCTATATACCGTGTTGTTTAGTCAGTCTCATGAACTTTGGTTTTTGATTCTGTGTTGATTTGTTTTTTTCTGTAATGAGCCACATTCATCATCGCTTGTGTTCACAAAAACAAACAAACAAACAAACAAAGCAGTGGATTATACAACTTATGTTCTGAGATTTCTCTTTATAAAGTTGTTAGAATTGAAAATCCAGCTGTGTTAGATGATAATAATGTTGACATCCTTCTACGTGTCCTCTCAACTTGGCATTCTATTAAAGGTCTTGGGTTTTGTTTTTTGGGGTGTGTGTGTGTGTGTGTGTGTGTGTGTAGGTTTTTGTTTTTTGGCTGTTTGTCTGTGGGTTGGTTTTTTTTTGTTTTGTTTTGTTTTGTTTGTGTACTGAAACCTCATGAATTCATTATGCGACAAAAAGACCCTACTTTCAAATTGTAAAGGAGGAATCCTTCCTATCCTCTGTTTTTTTCTTTCCCTAGATTTGTAACCCAAAATTCAGAGAAGCCAAAACATCATCACTATGGAGATATTCATATGCCTTGTTCATTTTCTCTGGCTCTGGAAAATAAGTCTTGTGCAGTGTACACAACAGTGTAATTGACTCTCTGGTGCAGCTGCCATTGGGTCTTTCCTGTAAGAAATCATATTAGCCTCCCTTTTAAATGTGTTCAGGGTAATAAGTCATCCTTGACATTCACCATTCATACAACAAAATGTCTGTGTTACAAAATCAGCCCCAAGCTTATCAAATAATTAATACCAGATTTGTAAGTGACACAGATGATGTCAGGTTTTTGTATTAAGTAGGACCTTGATCCCCAGCATTTATTGGTTACAATCCTTTTACTAACAGATAACATCTGCCAATGACTAATACTTGGTTCCAGGGAAGAACAGCTTTTAGTGATTTTAATCCTTATGAAGTTTACTAGTCTGACAACACTTGAAGCCAAATGCTTTTGTTTAACCGCCATAGAGCACGAAGTGGCCATGCAATCTCTTTCACAATTTTTTAAGCCTTGAGGGAATCACATTTAAGGATGAGACTCTATTCAGTCCTTGGCGTGGACTCATTTCAGAAATGGCCAATAAGCTCATTGCCTTTACATTTTTGAGTCAGGTCAGTATGTTGAGTCACAAGTGGAAAGACATTCTACAGCACTTAGGGTAGGATAGAGTCAGATAGGACAGACTTTGAGTTAGGAATTGTCATCTAGGCTGCAAAGGAAGTGGTGAATATCCTCCTAAATTGGGTAAATTTCTTAGTGTTGGAGTGGGAGGCTACAGTTAAGCAAGGGAGGAATCTACAATGATTCATGAATATTAGATTTGGAGACCTCAGTGTGAACTCGTTTTATACTTGTTACAGACACAGATGGTTACATATAGAAATATTTAGAGATACCATACCATACATGGGCTGGTGTACATACATATGTTTCCTTACGCTTTCAGCTAAGAGGACATAGAAACAATAACTCAGGAGCAACCAGCATATCTAGCTCCCAGATTTTGTTTTCTAAACCTGTTCTCCAATAAAGAGAACCAGCCTCTTTGGAGAAATGCCTCATTCTAGAAATTGAACCGGAAATATCCAAGATGAGTTTGGAGCATCTTGGAGTGCCAAAAAGTAAGAGAGTGGCCAATAAGGCAAATGAACAAACAATAAAAGATAAAAATAAAAAATAAAAAGCCCCAGAAAGAACCCTCTATATCGAAGGGACATTGAGGCCAAGTGACAAAATTGCAGTATGCCAAAATTGTAATAATCTGAATGATAAAATAGTATTGAATTATAACACAAAACATAAAAAAATTCATGCATTCATATTATTATGATAATGATAATAAATGATGGAATACATAAATGGGGAAGGATAGATAAATTTCCTCTGAAGAACAATTCCAAATAATTCAGGTAGATATTACTTGCATAATTCCCCACTCCTTAAGTGTGGGCTGCACATAGTAATCTCTTCTTGAAGGATACCCTATAGAAAGGGGGTAGATAGATCACCCTGTCTGACACTGTCTCAGCCAGGTGATCAAGGCTAATATCTCCACTTATAAGTCATGTTGAGAGCCTGTACCCTTGACACAATGTGATGGGAATGCAACTTCTCCTCTGATCTTTTCAAAAGCCTATAAACCCTGATAGTGGGAGGAATACATAAGACAAGTCGCAACTCAGGGACATTCTACAAGACACCTGAGTACTCCTCCAGACCACAAGGGGCATCGAAAACAGGGACAGTCTGAGAAGCTCATAGGCAAGAGACACCTAAGGCAACATTACAACAGACTTTCATGTGATATCCTAGGTGGGGGTCTTGGAATAGGAAAAAGGGCAGTGGTTTGAAACTAAGGAAATTTGAATATAGTGTGGGTTTTAATTAATCATAATATATTAATATTGGTTCATCTATTATGACAAGCGTACCACAGTAATATGAAACTTTAATAATTGGGGAAACAGGCTTAGGGCCTCTGGGAACTCTATACTGTCTTCACAAATTTTCTATAAAAATCTAGTTTTATTATAAAATTTTAAAGTTTATTAAATATTTAAAAAACACTCCCCACCTTATCCTTTTTCATATTCATATGCACCTTAATTAGATGTCCGTATTTTTTGTAACATCCAAGCTAGGTTATTATTCTCTGATGCCCTGTAAATTTTTGAGTCGATTTCTTCTAAGTATTTTAATCAAAGCTTTAATTTTTACCCTGAGAATGGTCTTTCAAGTTGTTAGGGAAATATTTTCTAAGTTGTTCATATGCTGTCATTTTGGTTATTAGTACCACCTCTGATAAAAGACCACTATAGCTTGACTTTCAGTTTTATTAAAACTCTATTATGATTATCCTTCTAAAAACACTCTAAACTCTGGTCAGCCTCACTTGGAGTTGTAATGAGGATGGAATGTATCATTGCAAGCCTAATTCTACCCATTATATTCCTGCCTCTCCATTTATGCTAGTCTAAAAGTGTTATTTGAGCTGGAAGATCATTCTGTAACCTTCAGATTACTGCTGGGTGGCTTCGGCAGAAAAGGAATTACCAATGCATTAAATTTGAATTAGCTCTGAGAAATCATGCAGATGTATGCACAGAACATTATAGCAATACTGTCTCCCAGGCACAGCAGAATTGCTTTTATGCAGTTTTAAAGAATCACTTGAGCAACCTTTAAATTGCACACATGATGGAGCTGAGCCAGCATCTTGCGTTTAAAAAAAAAAAAAAAAAAAAAAAAACCTGCAGCCCAAATCTAGCCTTTCAGGGAGCTATCTTTCAGTGAAACCTGATCACACAGAGGCTACTGCTGAGTGGACTGTGTGGGTCTCAGCTCCACCATGCTAGAGTGACGGTAGAAGTGTCACTTAGACTAATGATTATGAATTATGCAGAGGGTCATATCCCCTTAGTTACAAGTCATTTACACGGTCTCCCTTTAGACTGCCTAGCCGGGTTCAATGTTTTTTTTCCTCCTACGAGGAAATAACTCATTGAATAGATGTTCAAAGTTGAATTTATTGACATTGTATTTTTCTTCTATAATGCCAAGCTTGCAAAGCAACCAAATGGGGAAGAAAAAAAAAACAAAAACAAAAACATGACAACAACCCTCAGTAAAATTACAGGAGTAATGAGTCTGGATTTCTTTCTTTCTTTTAGTCTGTCAGGGGTACTTCCCAGTTTTAAGGTCTGAGAGGGATCGATCTCTGTCTTCTATCTTCAGTTAAATTGAAAAGGTGATATAAAGGCATATGCAAGGGGAAAGAGGAGAACTCAGCTAATGCTGAGCTCCTTGTGTCTCAATATGTAGGATATATGCTGTTTTGATGAACATACTTAGAAGGAAAGACAAAACAGGAAAGCTAGAGGGTCTCGTTCTTGAAATGATGAAGTCTGTCAGATTTAGCTTATTATTGTGTGTCTGGGTCCTTGGGATAGCTTATAGATGATCCTGTACCTTTTAACAAATGACTTATTAAGCCTGACTCTATAGGGGGATGAGGAAGTCAGCTGACATACAGGATCTGCAGTCTAGAATCTCCTTCTCTGGTGTTTACTGACCTTAGATTTCAAGGGAAAATAGAAGGAGCACTGACCTCTCCCAGAAAGTGGACCATCAATGACCAACAAGGTAGAGATCATTTCTCATGAGAAAGGCAGCCTGAAGCAGGAGGAAGTGTTTTTTCCAAATTGACTAGGTAGATTTTGTCTCACTAACAGCTGAACAGCTCAGAACCTCTCAAAACTCCATAAGCTAAGTCAGGGCCCACAGACCTTGTTAGTGTTTGTAGGGCGGCTGGGTGCTCGGCCTCACAAAGTGCCATTCTACACAAACCTCCATTCAGGGCAGCTGCCCGACAGCTAGATTTTCAGGGGAGGCCCTTGTTGCCAGAAATGGCTAGAGCCAAGGAGAGATAATGGAAGGAGAACACTCTAGAGTGTTATTTGCACCTCCCACAAGTTGGTTGTCATAGGTGGTCTGATGATTCAGCGATGGCTTCAAGCAGCCACGTTTGGCTGTTCCTGAGTGACCTATGGTGTCTGTATCGATTTCTTGGGAAACACAAATGTCTCCCCTCACAGTAGAGCAAGAAGTTCACTGTCAGACTGCAGCAGCTGGATCTCATTCCCGTTATCCCTGCATGCCCCCAAAATAAACCCAGAAAGGCTCCCCAGGGGCAACTTGTGCCAACTCGGTGGAGTTAAATGTCACTTAAGGGCCTTGTGTGGCAGGATGATTCATGGAGATAACAGCCAGAGGGATCCTTTTCACACAGAACTATAGCCATGCCATTCCTCTCCTCAAACATGAAAAACCGTCGCAACCCTCTCAGAGAAAACAGAGATGTTAGAATGACCTGCAGGCCAACAACTCTGCCCCTCTCTAACTCCAGGACCTCCTTTCCCTACTCTGTCCCTTCACTCCATTCCCTGGCCACGTGGCCTCCTAGCCATCCTCAAACAAGCTAAACTTGCTCAGGCCCATGGCCTCCGCTCCGAAAGCTCTTCCCTCTGGTATTCACCCACAGGCTTCTACCCTCAGCCCTCTCAAGCCCCAGCTCAGCTGTCCTCACTGGTGCACTCTGGGACCTTTCAATAACAAATAAGGATGCCTACCTGGGTATAACCTATCCCCCTGCACTGCTTTATTTTTCTAAATAATACTCATTCCCCATAAACCCATGGTATATTTTTACTTATGCATTCATTCTTACCTCCTCAAACAAAAATGTCAAGAACAGGAAGGCTAGGAAATTTGCTTTATTTGCTCTGTTATTCCTAGAACCTAAAATGTGCCTGACTGTACAGTGGCTGCTCAGTAACATTTGTTGAATTAAAAGAATGAGTTTTAATGTGTTGTTTCCTCCCTGCATTTGTCCCTACTCGGCCTAGGACTGCCGCGACCCCACCCCCTCACATCCACACAGACCCAGCTCCATTGACTTAAAAACCTTGCTATTAATACAGAGAAGAAAATGCTATTTTTAGACCACAGACAAAGGGTTCCCAGATGCAAAAGATAGAAGTGATTCTTCCTAGCAAGGATAAAGACAAAAAACTTCTCAGCCCTGAAGTGGGAAGCAGATGTTCAGTCTGCTGGGCCTTTGGCACAGAGGAATGGTGGAGCGCATGCGCACGGACGCCGTTCCACAAACTTTCCCTTGGGTTCAACAACTGCACTACCATTTTGGGAGAGATTCAAAGGCTGAAAACAGATCTTGTATGTTCTTCACATTTTATAATATACGGGAATATATGGTAAGTGTTAAAGTGTTTGCATTGTGGTGTGTATGTCCTTCAAATATCATTATCTTATCTTTTAAAGATATTTTCGAAGACTAGATATTCACATTCTTATATATACATATGCTGGGACCAGGTAGACTTTGAAGTGCCCAGAGTAGACGCAGTTCAGCTAGTAGCTCCTTCATTCAGAGTCTGAATGTGCTCTGTGCTGATTGGTATGTGCCTGATTTTGATTGACAGACCCTTACCTGTAAATTCAGGTACCTGGAAATGAGACCCTAAACCGAGAATGAAAAGTTGATCTCATCTTACATGCCAACTCCAATTCATCAGAGTACCTCTGTGTAGAGGTTGTGTTGAGAAAAGTTCAAATACTTTGTCTGGGCTCACTGGAAAAGAAAGTGACATGGTCCATGCCTGCCATGAGTTAAAGAGAGGAAAATGACAGGCTTATGTGGCTTTATTTCCCATCTTTGCTTTAGATTCCAGCAGCAATTCCAAGCCAGAGAATATACCAACTTGGGGAGTGTTTCACCATCACCGAGGATGGGCACAGGTCTGGTGTGACAAGACATTTAAACATCACCATTGTATAGATATGTTTATCCATGCCATATCATTTATTTTGAAATTCCAAATAACATCAAAAGAAAGTGATGCATTTGGGGCTTGACCGAAAAAGACAATGCATTTTCAAATGCTGAGAAACATTGCTCTGGTCTACAGATTCCTAAATTAATTTCATCTTCCATTTTGGCACTGCATGTAATGAAGCAGAACTAAAATTGAGCATTAATTGTGCACCTAGCATAAGGCGCTATTCTGGACACTGTCAGCAGTTCACACAATCGAAGAACTTATATTGCTGAATTAAGTGGAAGTTCACTTTTCTTTTACCTTGCAAAATAAGACTCTGCTTATTGAACAGCTTGTCTTCTCTCCCTCCTCCCCTTTCCTTGACAACCACCATTCTCCTTTCTATTTCTAAAACTTGGAATATTTTAGATACTTTATGTAAGTGGGATGATTTGGTATTTATCTTTTCATGACTTATTTCAACTAGCATAATGTCCACCAAGATCATTCGTGCTGTAGCACGTGACAGGATTTCCTTCATTTTTAAGGCTGAGTAATACTCTACTGTGTGCGTATATACATTGTCTGGAACCATTCCCCTGTCAGTGCACATTTAGGTGGCTTCCACTTCTTAGCTACTGTGAATAATGCTGCAGAAAATACGTATGTAAATATGCCTTCAATATCCTGTTTTCAGTTTGTGTGAATGTAGACCCAGAAGTGGAATTGCTGGATCATGTGGTAATCCTGTTTTTAATTTTTTTAGAAATCTTCATACTGTTTGTTATAGTGGCTATATCAGTTTACATTCCCATCAGCAATGCCCAGGGTTCTAGTTTCTCGACATCCTTGCCAACACTTGTTATTTTCTGGGTTTTGCCAGCAGCCACCGTAATGAGTGCAGTTTGATATCACATTGTGGTTTTGATTCACATTTCCTTGTGGATGAATGATGTTCAATTTTTTTTTCATATACCTGTGGACTATTTGTATATCTTCCTGAAAGAAATGTCTATTCAAGTCCGTGGCCCATTTTTTAATGGAGTTATTAGGGGGTTTTTTTGTTTGTTTGCTATTGAGTTGTAGGAGTTCCTTATATATTTTAGACATTAACCCCTTATCATATATGTGGTTTCCAAAGATTTTCTTCCATTCTGTAGATTGGCTTATTTTATTGTGACCTTTGCCGTAGAGAAGATTTTAGTTTGAAGTAATTCTATTTGCTTATTTTTGTTTTTGTTACCTGTGCTTTTGGTGCCATATCCATGAGATCATTGCCAAGACCAGCATCATGAAGGCTTTCTCATATATTTTCTTCTAGAAGTTTTATAGTTTCAGGTCTTATATTTACCTTATATTATATAATATCTTATTTTATAATTTATCATATATACTATAAATCTTATATATCTTTAATCTATTTAAGTTGATTTTTGTGTACGATGTAAGATAAGGGTCCAGTTTTATTCTTTTGCATTAAGATATACAATTTTCCCAATACCATTTGTTGAAAAGACTTTCCTTTCTCTCATTATGTATTCTGGGCACCCTTGTCAAAGATAAGTTGACTGTAAGTGCATGGGTTTGTTTCTGAGTTCTCTAGTCTGTTCCAGTGTTATGTGTGATTTTGTTTCTGCCAGTGCCATACTGCTTTGATTGCTGCAGCTTTGTAATATAGTTTAAATCAGGAAGTGTGATGCCTCCAGCTTTGTTCTTCTTTCTCAGGATTCATTCAGTTATTTGTTTATCTTTTGTGGTTCAATATGAATTGTAAAATTGTTATTTCTATTTTTGTTTTTTAAATGCCACTGGGATTTTGGTAGGGATTGCATTGAATCTGTTGACTGCTTTGGGTAATGCCCAGCATGTAAACCTATGAAGTCCTCTAATCCAAACATGGGTATATTTTACATTTTTAGCTTATTTAATTTTTTTTTTTAAGATTTTATTTATTTGACAGAGAGAAACACAGCCAGAGAGGGAACACAAGCAGGGGGAGTGAGAGAGGGAGAAGCAGGCTTCCCACTGAGCAAGGAACCCAATGTGGGACTCGATCCCAGGTCTCTGGGATCATGACCTGAGCCGAAGGCAGTCGCCCAACCAACTGAGCCACCCAGGTGCCCCACTTATTTAATTTTTTTAATCAATATTTCATTGTTTCAGTACATAGTCTTTCACACTCCTTTGTTATGTTAACCCAGTGTTTTATTCATTCTGGTATATGGTAAATGGGATTGTTTTCTTCATTCCCTTTTCAAATAGTTCATTGTTGGTGTACAGAAATACAACTAATGTTTGTATGTTGATTTTGTGTCCTGTAGCTTTTACTGAATCTGTTTATTAGTTTGATCAGTTTTTTTTGTGGAATCTTTATAGAGTTTTCTGTGTATAAGATCATACCCTCTGTTAACAGGTATACTTTTTCTTCTTCCTGTCTAATTTGGAAACCTCATTTCTTTTTTCTTAACTCACTTCTCTGTCTAGGACTTTGACACTAGAAGTGGTGAATGTTGGCATTCTTGACTTATTTCTGATCTCGGAGAAAAAGCTTTCAGTTTTTCACCATTAAGCATGATATTAACTATAGCTGTATATATTCATTTGGTCTTTACTGTTTTGAAGTACTTTCCTTCTATTTCTAGTTTGCAGGGAGTTTTGTTTGTTTGTTTGTTTGTTTTTAAGATTTTATTTATTTGACAGAGAGAAACACAGCCAGAGAGGGAACACAAGCAGGGGGAGTGAGAGAGGGAGAAGCAGGCTTCCTGCTGAGCAGGGAGCCCAATGTGGGGCTCGATCCCCGGATCTCTGGGATCATGACCTGAGCCGAAGGCAGTCACCTAACCAACTGAGCCACCCAGGCGCCCCTTGCAGGGAGTTTTTAACATGAAAAGGTATTGACTTTGGTCGAATGCTTTTTCTGCACCTGTTGAGATGATCATGTGATTTTTAGCCTCTGTCCTATGAATATAGTCTATCACATTGATTTTCATATGTTGAGCTACCCTTGCATCCCTGGGATAAATCCCACTTGCTCATGGTGTATGAGCCTTTTTGTGTGCTGTGGGAGGGATTCAGCTTTTAGTACTTTGTTAAGGATGTTTATATCGATATTCAGCGGTATTATTGGCCTATTTTTTCTTTTCTTGTGCTGTGTCCTTGCTGGCTTTGGTATCAGAGTAATGCTGGTCTCATGAAATGATTTGAAAGTGTTTGCTCTTATTCAGTTTTTTAGAAGAGTTTGAGAAGAATTAACACTACTACTTCTTCATTAAGTATTTGGTAGAATTTATTAGCAGAGCCATCTAGTCTGGCTTTTCTTTGTTGGGAGGTTTTTTGTTTGTTTGTTTTGTTTCTTTTTTTTAGTTTCAGTCTTGTACTGGCTGTGGATGTGTTCAGATTTGCCATTTTTTTCATGTCTTAGTCTTGATCAGTTGTATGTCACTAAGAACTTGTTTATTTCTTCTGTGTTTTCCAGGTGTTGACATATAATTGTTCCAAGTTGTCTGTTGTGAGCTCTTTTATCTTTGTGGCATTAGTTGTAATTTCTCTTCTTTCTTTTCTGATTTTAACAATCTGGTCTTCTTTTTTCCTTTGTTAGTCTAGCTAAGGGTTTGCCAATTTATTAAGCTTTTTAAAAAAGTGACTTAATTTTATTGATTTTCTTTTATGTTTTTCTGTTTTTTACTTCATTTATTTCTGCTCTAATCTTTGTTATTTCCTTTCTTCTACTAACTTTGGGTTTAGTTTGTTCTCTTTCTAGCTCTTTGAGGCAGAAAACTAGATTACTGATTTGAGATCTTTCTTCATTTTTAATGTAGGCATTTATTGCTATGAACTTCACCATTAGTACTGCTTTTGCTAGATATTGGATATTTCACTATATTGTGTTTTCATTTTTATTCGTCTCAAGATACTATTTTAATATCCCTTGTGATCTCTTCCTTGACTTACTGATTGTTCAAGACAATGGCCTTTAATTTCCAGTTCATTTTTTGACTCTGTTAAAGCCAGTTATTATAAAAATGCTTTAAGAAAAACACAGAACCAAAGAGTTTTGATATTCTCCCAATAATCTGAAAGTTTACCCCCCTTCTGTTCAAGTGAATTTTGCATACCTAGCCGCAGGAATTTATGATAAGAACTGTAAATCTGACATGAAAAAGCTTTCACCCTGATACTTAACCCCTTAATGCTGTGGTATACTTAAGACAAACATTCCCAGCTTCATCTTTTTCTGTCCACTTCCAACTGCTTTTATAGTTCAGAGGCTAATCTCATCAGGACCCCCAAGTCAACAATTTCTTATCCTGCCCAGTTCTTTGTACTATTACTAATTGAAGACCTGTGGTCTGGGACCACAGTGTGATTCTTAAGAGATAGAGCTAAATCCAAGCTTATGGGCCTCATGGTTGTCTGTTTCTATATTAAAAAAGATGAGACATGTAATTTCCTATATCCACAGTCTAAAAGGAGGAATAAGAGAAATTGAACTATCTCTAGGTAGTATTCACTCCCTGAATGTATATAGAAAACAATACCCAGTTTTAGCAGTCAGATAAAATTCTGAGTGATCCATAGAAAGAAACGAAGTTTTTCTTTACACTAACTGTAATGTATGTAGAAGACTAAATATTGTAATCATTTCTGCCACAATATATCAGTAGCTCACTACAGTTTGTAATCAAAGTTTTGACAAGTTCTGGGTATGTATGTTCTATATATATAAGGAAAGCTAATTCTAAATTGATACGGAAAATGTCATGAATATAAAAGAAACTGATTTTTAAAAAAAAGGCAAGATAGGAGGCCCTTACTGTCCCACATATTCTGACTTAACAGAATACTATTTAAGAAATGATGGTATTGAAGCAAGCACTAACAAATAACCAATTGAATAGAATAGACAGTCTGTAAATACATTTAGGAATGTAATCTTCTACCTCCCGACTCAGGCGAGGCTGTGAGAACTGAAATCACTCCCATTGCCATTATTAACATGACTGTGCCATTCTACTATCTCCATAGCATTTCTTCAACTCTTTCAGGACTGTCTTGCCCAAGTGAATGGTTTGGTAGTTTATTATGAGAATTTACCCATCTACCCAACAACTCGTAGAAGGAAAACATCATCAGTTTACACTCCAAGTTTCTTTGAAATCCTTCCCGTGCTTTTTCCTCCAAGTCTTAACCATCATGATTCTGACCCAGTCCTAACCACATCTCCACAGGAAGGAGCAGCCTTAAACAAAAATTCGATTCTCAATAACTTCTAACAGGACATATCTTTATGATCTCAGGAGAAGGAAGTTGTTGTTTTTTTTAAATAAGATACAATAAAACCCAAACTCCAGCAGATAAAAATTGATTAACTTAACTTTATTAATTTAAGAATTCTAGTTTATCAACACTCATTATAAAGAAAGTGAAAAGATAAACCACAGACTATAGAAGGAAGTTTTTCTTTTTTTTTTAACACACCTAACACATAAAGAATTAGAATCATAAGTACAGAAAGAATTCCTACTCATCAATAAAGAAAAAAGGTAAAAAAAAAAAAAAAAAAAAAAAAAAAAAAAAAAAAAAAAAAAAAAAAAAAAAAAAAAAAAAAAAAAAAAAAAAAAAAAAAAAAAAAAAAAAAAAAAAAGTCAGGCACATAGTTGGAGAGGGAAATAAGCATGTGAAAAAATGCTCAATCTCATTTACAATCAGAAAAATGCAAATTAAACTATACCAGGAAACCATTTTACACACAACACATTAGCAAAAATTTTAAAATCAGAGATTAGCAAATGTAGGCAAGGATTCAGAACAGGAATTTTATACTATACAGTGAGGCTGCAAATAGGTAGAACTACTTTGGAAAATCATGTGGCATTATCTAACATATAACGTACCTATCCTACTTCTTAACAATTTTAAAACTATTTTTCTTACTCTTTTTCAAACATTTTAGTTATTTGCTTTATAAGATTGTTTCTGAAAAGCAGAAGGGGCAATCATAATCTTCTAAGACGTGAAAGGGTCCAATTCTTCATTTTAGCATCCATTCTCCTTCTACTGTCTAGTTCTTCATCAAGAGGCTAAAATGTCAAGTAGGGCAAGGAGAAGGAAAGTGAAATTGCTATTCTCCACACAAGGGTCTGTGTCCAAATTGGAAAGTACCTATGGATTGCATTTCTCCTCTAGATTTTACAGTCATGAATGGGACACTAGTTGGAGAAGTTGAAATTCGAAAGGAAGGGGGAAGTGATTCATCAGTGCCAAGATCTGTAGTAATTCCAGTAATTCCATCTCTTTGACACTGTCTGGGGAGAAGAATGTAGGCATACTGTCCTGTCAACAGTTAAGGGCTCCTTCTCTCAAGTTGTGGGAGCCAAATCCGAGACAGATTTTTTTCCCCTTCATGTTTGAATGGGAGTTTTTTATTTCGGTGGAGCAAAGACCCACTAAAAGGCTGCTATTTTTCTATCATTTCTGTCCCTGCTCTGAATTTCCCACAACCCTTTGAACCACTAACAAGATCTCTTTTGGAGTTAGGGGGACATTGCAGATTTCCTCCTTCTAAATTGTAGACCTTTTTAGGATATCTTCATATCCTTTAACACAGTGCCTTGCAGGTAGTTTGCACTAAACTGATACTCTTGACTTGAATGCGTTCAGCAAAAGTCATAGCTCCAAGTGGCATACTTGAGTTGCAGTGCCCAATTTCCACATTCTTGCTAGTACAGAACAGGTTGGTAGCTAAGGTTTAAGATTTTATTTATTTATTTGACAGAGAGAAGCACAGCTAGAAAGGGAACACAAGCAGAGGGACTGAGAGAGGGAGAAGCAGGCTTCCTGCCGAGCAGGGAGCCCAATGTGGGGCTCAATCCTGGGTCTCCAGGATCATGACCTGAGCCGAAAGCAGTTG
The DNA here is from genome assembly GCA_004023965.1 of Spilogale gracilis. Classification (NCBI taxonomy): domain Eukaryota; kingdom Metazoa; phylum Chordata; class Mammalia; order Carnivora; family Mephitidae; genus Spilogale; species Spilogale gracilis. Next base: position 213,553 of record PITA01000505.1, read on the forward strand.
CTTAACCAACTGAGCCACCCAGGTGCCCCTAACTGCATGATATTTTAAAGAGGGAAAAAAAACCTGGGGAAAAAGTTATCAGCATATCTTCGGAGAGTCTGTGATTATCGATGTTCTTTCTTCAAAATAGCGTTCCTGCATTTCAAACTGAAGGCATGAGCTTACCAAGGAAAAGAGGGTACGTGGCTGTCACTTTGAAATTAAATTAAGTAAATGGGGCCCTGCTGGCCTAAAAGAATTAATGAACTTCCAGCATGTGAGCCATTTCCTTCAGGGAAATAAGGTCCTTATGAATCTGGACAAAAGATTCATGAAAAGAAGGCAGGTATCAAGAGTGTGATCCCCATTTTGGGGATGGAGCAAGCCAGACAGAGGAAATTGAAATGACTGACCTTTGTCCTAAGGGGAGACATATGTCAGAGCTAATTATGTAGACCATTTTGTCTTCCTATTTTAAATTGTCATACTTCAGCAATTAGAAATCACTTATGCTCTCAGCACTATATAAATTTGGACTTAGATTTGCAGACCTGGAGGCTGTCTGACATTAAGCAGCCCTGGAGGCCAACCTCTTCATTTTTCAGATGAGGAAACTGGTACTCAGAGATGTGCTCAAGTTTGTCTGAAGTCACACACACACACACACACACACGCACGCACGCACACACACACAATCTGACACTAAGTCTAGTTCTCTTTGGTGATACTCTATTTTGGATAAAAGGTATTCCTTTTAGTTTCTTTTCAAATTATTTTCTATAGTGCACATGTATTCTACTCATGTAAAATTTTAAAGTAAGTTGTAAAAGTTTTTAAATGTGCTTACCTCACACATCATTACTTCCAAAACTCCTTTTCTGATATTAACATGTACACCCAAATACATATGTGAATATATATCTGGCCACTGGAGGATACTGTCTCCTTTGGGCATCTATAATACCCAATGCAGGCTTCATCATTGTGTTAATAAGCACCTTTGTAAAGATCTCTTTATTTACCTATTACCCTTATCCTGTTAGTCCATTGAGGGTGGAAACTGGGTCTTACTCAGCTTTGTACTCCAAGATATTAACACAAAGTAAATATTGTTGAAGGATTAAATGATTTAGAATTTACCCATTCCATAACCTTCTATCAATGATCCATGACTATATATGAAGTTAATCGGTGTTTTAGGTTATTTAAGAAGCAGTGTACCTTGGGTCTTCCAGAAAAGGACCTCCTGAAAGAGTTAAACAGTAGCATCTGCTTCCTCTGTCTCAGAGAAAGAGGCATCCTATGGCTTGTCAAATCCAACTCCTCCATTTGAGCATTGAGTCTTATCACATCATCTAGGCATTGTTTCATTAGTCACTCCTGGATCCTCAGTCTCTTTACTCATGTGTTGCTCTCAGACGACATAAAAAAACTTAAAGCCTTTTCCTTCACTCTCTACACTCCCCCTGAAATTACTACTCGATTTGTCTCTTTCACCCTCAAACCTTGATGATCTGTACTTCCTTTTTCTATTTATTGAGTATTTTTCCCTTTTTCCATTATGTATTTGATGTATAATATGAATGAATGAATGAGTGAGTGAATGAATGAATGAATGACTATGGGAACTTCAGAGCCTAAGCCTGTCCAGTTGAGCCACCAGCCCTAACTGACTCAAGCTGTCTCAATGTACTGGACCCTTCCACATCTCCACACTTCACAGTCAATTCACATCAGTCTGTAGTCTCTTATGTTTTCCAAAGACTGGTTCTTGCTCCTTGTCTTTGATCCTGCCTTCAAGTCCTATTTAATGGGGAAAGAAGAAGAGGGAATGGGGTGGGGGTTGGTACTTTTAGCTAGTCTGGTAAAAACTCAACCTTATGTAACCCACATTCCAGGTATGTAAACCGAAACACAGGTCTTCCTTCTAGGCTTCTCTGAAAAGTTGGTCCCAGCATCACCACAAATGAGATCAGAAGTGAAACCTTGGCAAGAAAAAGAAGGCAAAAGGTTACAGAAGCCTATTCAAGAAATCATTTCATTCAGAATACCAGCATTTCATCTGGCATAGAAAACTCCCATTGTTCTCTGTACCCTAGGTCTAACTGAAATTTTCCGAAGCTGTTCTGTGTTACCCAGGCGCTGGCATAAAGCAGATGTTGTCAGGGATGGTGGCCACTCCCACAAACCTCCTCCCACTTTCTCTTGACTCTTTCTTTCTTCTTTTCCAGTCTGTTGCCAAAACACCCTCTGCTCTGGCCATACCATCCCTTATGAGATTTCAGGTCGTGGGGCTATCAAAAACATCTTTTGAGCTGTTCTCCAGAATGTTCTGGATCCAGCACAGCCCCTGGGGTGGCCACAGCAGTGACCCAGGGCTGGGAATACGAATAGAAGCTGCTGCTGCTGACTTTATGGCACAAAGAGGACACTGTACTTACATCCTAGCTGAGGCACCTTTTTTTTTTTTAAACATAGAATATATTATTTGTTTCAGGGGTACAGGTCTGTGATTCATCAGTCTTACACAATTTTCAGCACTCACCACAGCACATACCCTCCCCACTGTCCGTGACTCAGCCACTCCACCCTTCCCGCCCCCACCCCTCCAGCAACCCTCAGTTTGTTTCCTTGAGATTAAGAGTTTCTTGTGGTTTGTCTCCCTCTCTGGTTTCATCTTGTTTCATTGTTCCCTCCTTTCCCCTATGATCCTCTGTCTTATTTCTCAAATCCTCGTATGAGAGAGATCATATGATAATTGTCTTTCTCTGATTGATGTATTTTGCTCAGCATAGTACCCTCTAGCTCCATCTACGTTTGCAAATGGCAGGATTTCATCGTTCCTGATGGCTTTAGCTGAGGCACCCAAACCAGCAATGTCGATTTGGTCAAGGTCCTTAACCTTAATGAGCCTTAGATATCGGGTATCGTAATAAATAGGGAAATTTCGACTGAAGTGACAACAAATTATGTATGCCAAAGAAACAGTTGTTGTTTTAGTTTGGTGTATGATTTCCATCGACATTATAGCAGTGGTTTATCACAAATGGAAATGTGTGAATCTTCTCTGACTTCTGTCATGCTGCCTGACCCCAGTAGTTAAAAATCCCGTGCATGTTCATAGGATTTGGGAAGCCATGTGTCACATTTTCTCTCTTTTATTGGTTTTATCATTGTTTAAATTTCCCTCCATAAAAGATTGAGTTATAGATTTAAGGAAAATTATTATGTGCAAGATGTTACGTTAGCCATTGGAGACAGAGTTGTAAACAAGAGAAATATCATCACTGTGCTCCTGGAGTTTAGAAGCCTGTGGAAGGATTAACGAGCACAGGGTAAGACTCAGACCGAAGGAAAGTACACAGGAAAAGACCTGTGTGTCAGAGGAGTCGCCTCTGCCGAGTAACCTCAGCTCCCTGATAGCATAAGAGGAGCAGCTACGGTGTTGAGCACCAGGAGATGGAGATGGCCAAGGTGCTGAGCTGTCTTTGAGATCCAAGACAGAGAAACAGGGCTCTTGTAGGTACTAGCACTTCTAATGCTTTCTTCTCATATGATGGTAGGACAGTAACAGATGAAATCACAATTGTCTCACCCTCAGAAGACTCTGTCAGAAAGACCTTGCTATGCATCCTCATGCTTACCAAAATTTCCAGCTCCCTCTTTCTATCAAGTAGAGAATCTGGCCTGAGTCCCAAGAGAATGTCGTAAAATTCATGATTTTTCCATTTTCTTCTTCTATCGAATGGACCCCAAATGATTTTCGTGAAACTAATTCTCTGTCAGCCCCTTTTTTCGCCTGAGAGGTAGAGGAGTATTGGTGTTGTGTGGGGGCAGCTCAAAATTTGGACTTTAAGCACCAAAACAAGCATGAGTGCTCAGCCTCACTTTCGAATTCTGTGGTGTGCTCTGAGAGGGTAGAAGGAGCATAGGGTGCTGGAGGAAGAAGAAAGCATGCATGGCAAAAAGAGAAAGAGTGTGAGGGGGGAAAGTGATTGATGACATGGGTGAGGGTCAGATTATGTGAGCTGTATGGCCGTGCTAAAAAAATAATAGTCTTACATGAAGAGCAGAGGGAAATGTACTTTCATTTTTTTTTTAAGGTTCAGGAAAGCAAATGAATTCAAAATATAAAAGAAATCTCAGAGTGATATAGACATTCTGCCTGGGGAAAAAAAAATACCCCAATGGGATAATTTGATTGCTTTGACTTCTCTTTGATCAGTAACTGAAGGAGACACAAGGAAAACATTAGGTCCTTATGTTTACACCTTTCACTGGGGAAGCAGTAGCTTCACTGGGTCATGAAGAGGGAGACTGGAAAGATCATGTGGCTACTCTGCTCCCTGCCAGCGGGCAGTCAGGATAGAGGGACAGAGAACAAGTGTGTCTTTCTCTCTTCTCTCACCTCAGGTCAGAAACCTGAATGAACGTATATGTACTCACAAACATACATTACCCTGAAGAACACGGGTTTGAACTAAGCAAGTCCACTTACACATTAAGTTGTTTATATAACTACAGTACAGTTCTATAAATGTATTTCCTCTTTGTTGTGGAAAGTGGGGAGTCTGCTTTTGTTGTGATTTTCTTAATATTTTCTGTAGCTTACTTTATTGTGAGAACACAGTATATAATACATAAAACATATAAGACATGTTTATGTTTTCAGTAAGGCTTGTGGTCAGCAGTAGGCTATTAGTAGTTAGGTTTTGGGGGAGTTGAAAGCTATACATGGATTTTGAACTGCACGGAGGGCTCCTGCCCCTAATCCCCATGTAGATCAAGGGCCAGCTGTGTATATAATACAGACATAATGTATAATAGATATACTATATATATATTTCAATATGATATAATATAATATGATATAATATAATATACATGCATGTATTTTACAGCTGCCTTCTAAAGCACTTCTATTTCAATAGGCATTGGGGTTTGAGAAGCATATAGGGAAGGTATCAGTGGCAAAAGACACAGCAACTAGTTGCCAAAGAGAAACTTCAGTGAAAAAACACATGTGTTGGGGGGCCTGGGTGGCTCAGTCAGTTAAGTGTCTGCCTTCAGTTCAGGTCATGATCTCAAGGTCCTGGGATGGAGCCCCGCTTTGGGCTCCCTGCTCAGTGGGGAGTCTGCTTTTCCCCCTCCCTCTGCCCATTCCCTTCCACTCTGGCTGTCTCTCTCGTTCATGCTCACTCCCAAACAAATAAATAAAATTTTTTTAAAAAAAGGAAAAACACTGTGTTCATTAAACAAAAATTCACTGCATGACTTGTATTTTCCAGACAGCATTTTAAATGATATAGCAGGAAATAGAACACACAAAATTTCCACCCCATGGAGCTTCTGAAGGAGGCAGGGAGATAATGAACCTAGAAGCAAGGAAATACATAGTATAAATACAGTGGCGCAAAGTTGTTGGGAAGAGACAGAGTGCTGTGGTCAAAGAAGGCCTTACAGATAAGACAGGGTATGAGCAAAATGACCTGAGGGAAGAAGGGAGCTGTGTGGACACCCAGAGAGAGATGCTGAGCAGTAGGAGCCATGAGGACCAGGTCCTAAAGTCTTGGCCCTCATGTTGCTGACGATTAAGTGGCAGTGAAGAGGAGTTTTCTTGTCCTTGGTGGTAAAGCCTGACATTCCCTCCTCTTAGGGCACTTAGACATTTTATTTATTCACTTGTTGTGCTAACAAGCCTTTCTCTCTTCTCTCACCTCAGTTCAGAAACCTTTGCCCCAGTCTTTCCCCTGTTCTGTTTAGCTTTAGTCAGTGGCCCCCAGACTGTCTCATCCCTATCTCACCCTAGTCAAAAGTAAGCATAATCCTTTCAGAAGTGTCTTCCCACAAGAAATTGCACACCACCCCAGTGTTCTTATACAACGGGCTTAGGGTATTTCTAAGCAGACCAGAGGACAGAAGGAGGATAGGCACATGTTCTCTACAGTCCACAGTGTGGACATTAGGCAGTCCTCATTCTTCAGATAAAAAAGCCAGCTATAGAGAAAAATTAGAGATTACATCTGCCTCTCGGTACAATTGAATTACATGTTCAGTCACATATCTATCTGGCTTTTTACTACATGGTCATATTAATGTGTGGGCTTCCTTGTTTTGCCCGTTTTTTGACATATCTCTTGCAAAGCCAGCTGTGGCAGAATTTCCTCTAAAATTCAGTTCATAAGCAAAACAACTTGTAAATGATGTTCAACCTTTATGGGTAATTCCCCTTAATGCTTTCCAGTAGAGCAAGAAAGCCCGTTTCCCAAGAATATTTTCCATGTTGCAAGTATTATCTATGGTCGTATCAGTGAGGACCTTTAAATGAATAACTAATATTGAAGAACCAAGACAAAAATGTATATATCATGGTCTCTCTAGTGATGATGCAGCTTGCCAAAGGTTGGTTTTGTGTGTGTGTGTCTTTTTAATTAGAGAGAGAAAGCGGTACCGTCTGAAGGAAATGTGATGTAAGCCACATTCGTCTTTTTAAATCATTTATTTGGCATATTTTTTTAAATAGAAGGAAATGGTTAAAATTTTTAATAATATATATGATATATTTAATGCATACATATTATATCAAAGTATTCTATTATATTATATAAAAATATTGCATTATATCCCAAATACTACTTCTAAGTAATCCTATAAAAGTTAATTAGATGCTTTACATTCTTTCCTCAAACCAACTCATTAAGTCTGGGGTATAAACACTTACGTGACATCTCAACTGAGACTAAGCACTTGTCAAATGCCCAACAGCCACGTGTGTCTAATGGCTACAATAGTCAGCAAGGAGCACGTGGAAATCTGTTTATATACTCTCTGACTTACGTGAGCATTGTATGTTACCATTTATAGGAGCCTTTGATCTTGAAATGTTTATAACGCCAGAGCTGCTTTTGAGAGAAGAGAGAGAGGGTGTGCATTATTTTTATATCTCTAAATAGATTGCAACTGATCATGCTGAATAATCAAATTCACAGGCTTATACTTTTTTTGTAAAGAAAGAATTGCATGAGATTGTCAAACACCAGCTTCCCAAATATCAACAATAAAATAACATTTGAGAAGATAAAGCTGAATTACTTATCCCAGTACTGGAGAATACCACCTTACCTTTGGCAGCATCTTGGACAGGAGAAGGTGAAGTCACATTTTGAGAGTGGAAAGTTTGGTGTAAAAAAGATCTTCCAAATGTGGGGACTTAATCAGAGTTGGTCAAGGATCCTGATACACAGTCTGTGATTGATGGAATGAGTTAGTAAGGGTTTTGGAGGCAAGGGAGTCAAAGAATCTATGGGCAAGGACTATTTTTTGGTGCTTTTTTTTTGAAGGTTGATGGATATTTCAGAATGTTCCATAATGAACAATCCAGATATTTACCTGGGCAAGACTCTGCTGGAAGAATATAGCCATGCTAATGAAGATAAGGAATACTTAACATGGTCATGTTAGTATGGACAGTAAACTGTGTGTGCGAAAGGGAGGAATAGGTAGTTTGAGTTCTCAGGGTGTGTGTGTGTGTGTGTGTGTGTTCATTCCTCGCAGTACAAATAGATGTCCAGCAAAGAGATCTCTCCTTTTTCACTTATCCGACAAATCTGAGAAAGATTTGTACAAATAAGCTCTATCTTTGCATGCCCACTGCCACATAAGCAAATACAGAAAACCAAGTAATTACAGCATAAATTGGTAAATGTTTTAAAACATAAATCTCTTCTTGAACCCACATGATCTAGGTCACCTGTCCACATGCTTGAAGTGGTTTTCTTTCACCATCCACCAAATATTTGGAGAGCTCCTCGTCTGTTCTAAGTAAGCACTGTGGCTTTCTTAGCAGTGAAGAAAACACAGAAAGCCCCCACCCTGGGGAAGTTCCACTGTAGTTAGGAGAACTGGTTTCTTTTTAAAAGGAAAAAACAAGGAAGCAGTATACTAGGGAATTGGTCTAGGCGGGCTACATTAAGAAATGGAGACACTTAGAACTCTGGGGGTAAAGAGGGCTGAAGAGGATCTGGTCAGGAGGTCACACTGACTTGTTGTCTCATAAATGCAGATCAGAGTAAGAGCCAGCATGAGAAGGATGAGTGCTGTACTCATCCCTGCAGAGCGTTCCCAGCCTGGAAAAACCAAGTGCAAATGTCCTAAGGCAGGAAAGGATTTAGGATGTCCAGGAAACAGAAAGAAAGCTGATGTAGGTGAGTTTCAAAGGATTAATCTGAAATGAGTTTAGAGCAGGTTGTGTAGAAGTCAGATAATATCAGGCCTTGTGAGCAGGGAATGGTTCCATCACACAAGTTCTGAGCTCCCTGTAATCTTTCCTCTTCCTGTCTTGAAATTATTAATAATTTTTTGAGCAGTGAGCTCCTCTGTTCAAAAATTACTCACATCAAATGTCACAAATTATGTAGCCAATCCTACTGGTAAACCTTAGTAAGGATTTCAATTCAACCTGTATGATGTTTTTTTCCCCTTCTTCACACATTCAAGAAACCTGGACGTAATCAGTTCAGGGCTTATGCACTCTCTGTGGTATAACAGCCTCCACTTCTCTCTTGCTGCTCTGCTGTTCAGGGCTTTCAGTCTCAACAGCACCCTGGAGTCCAAAATGACTGTCAGGGCTCCAGCTATAAAACCTCTTCCCAGCCACGATCAAGGTCATTGACTTACCATACCATTTTCATCTATATCCCATTGACTACATCTAGAATATGGCCATATCTAGCTGCAAGGCAGTCTGGGAAATGAAGTCTTTATTCCAGAAAGCCACATGCCCAGCTGGAAACCAGGATTTCTTTTTCCTGTAACAGGTATAAAGGGGACTGTTGTGAGCCCGGCTGTGCACTCTCACTTCTTCCTTGGACCTGAAATATTCGTTCATTTATACATTGATACACTTATTCAGCCAACATTAATTCACTCAGAAGTGTTAATGAGGCTCTGTTTGTGCCAGGCTGTGTCCTAGTGACCGAGGAAAAGAAAATGGTTAAGTGCTGGACTTTGAAAATAAAGTGGGGGCAGAGGGGGGAGACTGCAGATAATTAGGCTATATCATCACAGGTACTAGAATAAGCTGTCTAGATAGATAAGGTCATGACTAAGCCACTGGAGGTGTTGATAAAGCTGCACAGAGATGAGTGACATGTACCTTTGGTTTGACAAAGACAGACAAAGAAGGGGAATGTGTGTCTAAGTCACACCTTGCACCGTGAAGTATGATTTCGAAATAACGTGTGGGATTTCTGCAGCTCACTTATAGTGAGGAGTCAGACTCCATAAATAAAACATGGTGCAGCCGATTGTTTGTTTAGACCATTTGGTGATCACTAGGTCCCCGCACACCTGTTCTGGCTGCCGCCTTCAGAACCGATGGGAACGAGATGCTGATAGAAATGGATTGGCAAGGTTGCAGCTTCATTTGCCAGCAGACATAGCTGGCAACGCAAAGAAATAGAGCAGCTGAAGAGAGTCAGCCACTGCCTTTATGTTCCATGCCTCTAGCCCCGCGCCCACCCAACTGAAAAATTCTGCCTCTGCCCTTGACCCCGGTCCTCGGCCAGTCCTCTTATAGCGGGGACCCCACAAACCAGCAACTTCCCCAACAGCTCTGTGATTGCAGGAGAACTTCTTGCCCCATGACGCCCCCATCCAATTTTGGGAAATGATATTCCCATCTCCCTCCGGTAATGCCTTGCTGACCTTATTCCAGGAAATTTTAAATAATAATAATAATAATAATAATAATAATAAAGCAAAATTTCGGGTAACAGCCTGAAGCTTTAGAGAACAAAGGGATTCCTCAGTTGGGAAAATATGGCTTGATTCAGAATTTTCAGACTTCACCATTTCCTTCTCTGGATCTCCAGTCATACCCCCACTATGAGAATGGCTGTCACTGTCACCACGGTGACCCTCCTGCACTGCTATTTTCTTCTGAAACAACAACCAAAAAAAGAGCTCTGTGATAAATCACATCTGCAAGATGTGTTTCATATGTCAAGCACACATTGCTTCTAAATCAAATGCTGATACATGACTTATTCCGTCAAAAGTAAGCAGAATGCTATAATTTATAATCATCTTGAAGCACATTGCAGAGAAAATGAAAGCAGACCATTAAATTTTAATGCCTTTTCAGCTCTCGGAGAACAGGGTTTCTGGCCACGTTTGAAGCAGGGTAGTGTTTCTAACACCCCTGTGCACGCCCTCCCTCCCCAAAACAGTTTGTGTTTGCCAACATTTGTGCAAACTAATTGAAAAAATGATTTAGCTGTCAAACGCTGCCATCAGTCAGGAAGTTCTCCTGAGCACAGAAGGTGACAGCAGAGGGCTGGGTCCTGCCCAGCGCCGCCCCCCCCCCCATTTCACTTTCGAACAGTTGCCTGTTGTGGTGCAAGCCAGCTCCCTGCAGCAGGGCTGGGAGCAAATATTCATTGGGGTGTCATGTCCGCTTAGGCTCCTGTCCTGCACACCTATTCATCTGTGTTAAGTGAACAGCAGCATCAGCTCAAATTAAGCTGGCTTGAAAACAGCCACTGTTAATAATTTCTGCTGTGATTCAACTTAGCTTTGGCTAACAGGTGAAGATGTTTCATAACGGAGGCAATTACAGCTCTGAGAGCTCTTTCCCACTGCCTGTTTAATCAGAGGAATGGAACACTAGCTCCTGTGCGGGGAAGGGCCAGGCAGCCACCACCGGCTGCATTCATCCGTTATCTGCTAGATTGAACAAGCTGCCTGCCGGGGACAGATGCTTAGTGCAGTGATTAGAATATAAAGCAATTGCAAAGGATGAGGGGATTGGAGTCAGTCTCCGTTATCTCAACTTACTACTGGCTTTTCTGGTCAGATAACAAGTCTTCCAAACCAGGCTTTGTAGATGAGAAATCATATGTATATCAATGCATGAAGACTCATGCATATTCATTCATCTGTGCCCTGTGTGAATTTTCCATTTAGAGGAGGAACTATTAAAAAAGAGATTGGGGGAGGGTCTTCAATTCTATGCAAATTTAGTTCCTTTTATAACAGAATTTTTGTGACAAGGAATATAGAGATTCCTAAGTGTTAAACCGTACAATAAACATGTTTGCCGGATTTCATTACTTTCTGAGATTTAAGAGTTCATTGTTTTTACTAATTGCCAAACAGCTTTCATATTTAAGTTTAAAAAAAGAGTGAGATAAATAAAGACTTCAAAATAGGTGACCCTAAATTTTTACTTCTGTTGCCAGGAAAGAAAATTGAAATTATGTGTATGTTCTGTTACTTCTTACATTACAGAGATAGCATAGTACATCTAGAGGAAAATCTATTATTCTACCACAAAATAATTTTTCACATCCACTCTGAATAAGTTTAAATTATGGCAAAAACATAGCTGTATACTTCCTAATTGTGGATATTTTCCAATAGTTCATTTCCAGCCAAACATTTTTCGTCTTCTGCTGAAAGAAAATCAAGCAGTCTAAATTGAATTTTTATTCATTACAATTTCCTGAAATGTAGTTCTTAATGGTTTCTGATGTGCCTAAAGGCATGAATCTTAAACTACTTTCCCCCACCCCCAACCAAAGAACTAGGAAAATGAAAAAGACCTATTTGGTTACTGGTATTAAATTTCCACTGTATACATTAATCTGCTTTCAGGGTATTTTTCCTCAGTATATTTTGCATCAAGGGCCTATAATAAAGTCCTTGGTAGGTTATATTTAACGAACAATTGATTACAGAGCTGTATATCCCAAAACTGAATGTGTTTTCTACAAATAGCAAAATAGGAGGGTTGGGGGTGGGGAAGGGAGAGGTCAGCTGCAGGCTTCCTTTTATTTAAAAAAAAATGTTTTAGGAGCTTGGGAATTATTCTGATTTCATAATACCAAGGATATACTGAGAGTAATCTATTTCTATCTAGGTTTTGTAATGGATATTATAGTCTTCATCAATTATTAGTAGGCTTTGAGGCTGTGTGTGTGTGTGTGTGTGTGTGTGAGCACACACACACGGGCACGCACACACTTAAGTTTTGAGAACAGGAATAAACATGAAAAAAAAGAATAATAGAGTTTGTATTGCTGAACTATATAATTCAAAGCTGTGCTTAAGATATCCACATGCAAGATTGCAACTTGTCTTTTTTAAGAGGTAGTTCTTTATTCCCTCATTCCTTAGATCCACACATCTAGCCTCATCTTGAAATATTCTCGGCCAGAGTCCACTGCCCACTGAGTAGTCCCCCAACAGGGACTTTTGCTCCTTACCCTTGGACCTTTGAAAGCCTGTGTAACATTAGCCTATCTAGCCCAGTGAAAATGTCTTTACAGATTAGTGTAACGTTAATACAGCCAGCTCCCTGCTTTTGACCTGAAGTGGAAGATCTCTCCCGGCTGGAGCAGATGGGATCAGAGTTTCCTGGGACTGCAGAGATTGGCTGGCTGCCTGCCAAAAATGCAGCGCTGGTGGCAGGGAGGGTTCAGACTCAGAAAAACAGGCTTGAATCTATTCTCTGCTCTCGAAGAGAGAAAACAAAAGTGTCACATAAGTTTGTGTGGCATCAAAATACATTTGTTAAGATCGCTCATCTGCAGATGTTTACCCGGCATTCGAAAAGTAATTGAATCTTCGGGTGTAAAATGGAGACATCTTTATTCAGTTTCTCTGTAAGACGTGAGACAAAAGCCAGAGCAAAGAATAAAACAAGAAATTATCTGAACTCCATTTAACCTTCCAGTTGAATGCTGATCTCACCGTAAGAATACAAATGTGTACATGTGGGGTGTTTAAAGTCTGTCTCCTTTTTTATGAGTGCAAATAGATCTTAGCCTGAAATAATAAACCAAATGCATCAATAAATTTCTTCTTAAAAAGGCTGATATATAGCCCAAGTGAAATAATTACCCAGATAATTCTAAACCAGGATCTGAAATTCTAAAGGCAGTGTTGAGGTGGGGGGGGGGTGTGGAATCTGCATCCTAAATTATCCATATTGTCTCTCTTACTGAATACAGCATTCAGACACATGCTCAAGACCCTTGCTGGCTTTGTGCACACAGAAAGAGCTGGAATCATTCCAGTATCTCTTCCAAAACAGATATTCCTGTTGACGGCTTCCTTTTCACCTGGAACATTGGGAACATTGGTTAAACACTTCAAGAACAGCAGCTAAAATCTGTGGTGGTCAGATTTAGCAAATTAAAATGTAGGACACCCATTTAAATTTACATTTCTGAAAAGCGCTTCATGATGTCTTAGTATAAGTGTAGCCCCAATATTGCCTAAGCCCTGGACTGTGCAGTATTTGTGAAATATTAACGTCAAACATCTATTCACTGTTCATCTGAGCTTTAACTGCACATCTTGCATTTGATCTGGCAACCCCAAGATGTGCTCTTTATTGTCTCACTTTCTGAACGTTCAGAGTTTCCCTGCTACACACACACACACACACACACACACACACACACGCGCGCGCGCGCGCACCCACACACACACATAAGCGCGCGCACTCCTAACTTCCAGGTTTTAGCACACTTAAAAAAATAAAATGTATCCATCGGGTTATTTCTAAGTTTATTTTAATTGTATTTTCCTCCCAAGTACTGCCTTTCCACAGCAGTAAAACATATGCTGTTTGCTGCCTAAGTAGATGGGTAATGTAAGCTGTGATGTGGAGAGGATTCTTCTCTTATCCGTTCTCTCTGAGGGTGTAGTTACAGAAACATATATATGTGCTTTTATCTGTGATAAGAGCTACCATCTGCTCACTGCAATGTGCACAGCTTACCGTCTGAAGTGCTTATACATATTATGAAAACACACAGCTTTTGTGTATGTCGAGAATACATATAGATGGTGTTCTAATAAACCAGAATATTAGGCCTTCGAATATGTCAAACAGACGCAAAATAGAGCCACAGTTATGGACGGGGCCGTTGGAGGTGGCCCATTGCTGTGCATGTATTTAGGCCGGTAGCATTATTTGTGACCTTTTAATACTGCGTTCTTTGCAACCTCTTCCCACAAGATTATTATTTTAAATAAATGGAACCTTTTCAATGAGAAACGGGCTTTGCTTCAGTCAAAGAGTAGAAGCTTTCATGCCAGGGCCCCTCGATCCCTGGAATGTGTGGTGCATATATGTGAGCCACGGGAGAGACCGAGACAGCAAGACAGAACATATAAATTTGAGTTACTTTGACCTTTAATCCAGGAGAGCACGAAGAGAAACGCGCGGGGAAGGTTGGTCTGTAGCTGTCTGGAGGCTGATAAGCTGTAATAAAGGTGCACTCAGTTGCAATTCATCTAAAGCTTCCATTGCTATCATCCTCCTTTTTCGATTTTTGTTACCTCGAGTACTTATCTAAATCCCTTTCAATGCCAGCCTGAATGCACTTTGTGTTCTCTCCAGCTGTGACTAGGGCTGTCTGTGTGCGCCAGTGCGCCGCAGCACACACTCGTCCCCTTGTTTGACAAGAACCAATGCCAACACCTAATTAAGGATAAGCCACAGAGCTCTCGGCTTTATCTTTGTCAACTGCTCCATTCCTAGCTTTCTGCCTAGTTGAGTTTTTAATGACATGAGCAACAGTTCGGTTCAGCATTCCTCAGGCCCACCCGCTCCCGATCTCGGTAACTAACTCTGGTGGTGGCAATGACAGATACATGGGGGGCCATGTGTGCCCCGTGTTGTGTAACCAGTGCGGGGGAGAGGGCAGAGAAGGACGGGGGAGTGGTTGTGGGATGTGGTCGCGCTCTTTGTCACCTGCCCACTGCGCCTACTCAGTGGGGCTGTGCCGATCCATCGGAGAGAAAATTCAGAAGGTGTCCCTCCAAAAAGGACTCAGAATTCTCCAAGCACCTAACGTATAAAGAAAAGCCTGTCCAGTTCAATCTCATATTACATCGTATTAAATATCCTAACTCAGTTTTGCAAATGTGAGAGTGACTCGTTTCCTAAAATTCATGCAAAATTAGATTAAACTGTGCGGTACTGACTTTCAGGCAGCCAATTAACTGTATTTAAAATGGAAACTGTGACATTTTAATACACACACACACACACATACATCCATAAAGATGTATGTATGAAAAGAGAGAGAGCACCTTGTGTTCTATTTTAGTTTCTGTACTGCTGTATTACACTCACAGAAGTGCAATCCTTCAGATTTTATTGTTAGTTTTAAATCTGTACATTTGCATTTCTCTTTGTCTGTGACTGCTCATTGAAACCTAGTGTTTTATTTATTTATTTTTTTTTTTTTTAAAGATTTTATTTATTTGACAGAGAAACAGAGCCAGAGAGGGAACACAAGCAGGGGGAGTGAGAGAGGGAGAAGCAGGCCTCCCGCCGAGCAGGAAGCCCGATGTGGGACTCGATCCCGGGTCTCCGGGACCATGACCTGAGCTGAAGGCAGTCGCTTAACCAACTGAGCCACCCAGGCGCCCCGAAACCTAGTGTTTTAAATGATCAGGGTAATGTCATGGGGCACGTGCTGTCCCCAGACAATATGATTTGCTAAAAGATCATTGAAATTTAAAAACAATCCCAAAATGCTGAGTTAACTGGATGTCACTGTTGTCTGTATGATTTTTGGCAATGTTACAGGCACCTACATTGGGTGGGGGAAGAAATGGATTAGTTGCCCCAATCTCTTCTGCACCTTCATTTCAATTTTATGTTAGTTTGAAATTTACACAACATCCTGTGTGCAAAATCATCTTTCTTTAAAAATACGTATTTACTTTGATGCTTTGGCTCCATTCAAACTTCAGTTTTATTCTTAACTGATAATTCTGTATAACATACAAGGAGGAGTGAGAATATCCTATAACAAAAGAAGACAACAATATTGAAAGTGTCTAATTACTATTCACAGACAATCGAGGTTGGTCCCTGTGTCTCTTATACTATACTAGGCAAGAAGGGATGAGAAATATGAGAATCCCTAATGGCAGGAGTGTAGGGTCCAGTTAAAGAGATAAGATATCCTCTACCTGACATCTCCCTACATGATCTTGGCAAATAGTATTAAATCTCTGCAAATATTTTAATGAGTCTCAAGTAGGATATACTTGTTCTCCTTCTCTGTAGGCACCAACCCGGCCCTATCAATAAAAACAAAGTAAGGACTCCAGTCTCTTATCCGCTTTAAATCATACATTTGCTTTTGCCCAAATTTTCTGCATACTTCAGATAAAACTTTTGCTCATCCAGGTTATTCTGTCTTCTGTGCCTTCTGCCTGCCAGCAGAGAACGTCTCCCTTCTTCATGCCACCCTGGCGAGTTAGAAGCAGAGGCATTGTCTGACCCTGCCGCACCTCCTCAAGGATAGCTCACTGATACTTTCCCTGTTTTCCCTAATGAACATTGCTTTTCGGAGTGGTGGTGTTGGGTTTCTACCAGATCTACTCTGTTATAAGGCATCCTGAGAGGCTGGAGACATTCCTGGCAAGGTGACTATGCCAAAGTTTGCGTGCATCCTTCAACCACGAAGTTCAGTTATTTCTCTCTGGGTTAATTGTGTTCATTGGATCACAATAAACTCATTCAAACTCCGTCTCTAACTGGTCCAGTTCCACAAAGCTAGTGTTCTAAAGCACTGTCTTACTTAAAGGTAGTAAACACAGATTTCTCCGTAGGCTGGTTCAGATGGGAGAGTCTGATGGATTGGACATGGTTGGCCCACATCTTTCATAATATGCCTTTTCCTAAACTGGTGCTTTTGTGGCAGGGTAGATGAAATCAGAAATGTCATGTGGTCGAGATCTCCTAGTTCTACGAGGAACTAGTTGTTCTAGTTGTCGGATGGATCTTCCATTAAAGAACTAGCCTGTCTACACTCTATAATAATAACAGTTCTGTCCAGAAAGATGAGTACAACCCCTTTAAGGGGATTATATTGATCCTAGAATTACAGCAGTTCATGAGACAATGAAAAAAACAGCAGTCTTTCCTAGGCTAAATTGAATCTTTGGTGAAATAAACCACCTTCAGATTCAAGTACAATAGGTCTAAAGCTGACCAACTCAACAAAACAAGAACCATCTGGATTTTGCCAGTTAAATTCATTCTTTCAACAAGCAGAAGCAACTGACAATGTTTCCAATTGAACTTTCAAGTTATAACTTGTTATTTCTTAAATAAAACCCAAAGGCGTATTGCATCAGTGGTTGATAGAGAATAGCCTTCTGTTCTAGGCATGAAGAGTCTCATTTACAGTATTCCTGTGGTTTACTCTGATCATATTAATTTTAGTTAGAAAATAGAAGTAAGCATATTATGAAAAATGCACAAGCATCATATTTGGGAATTACTTTGAACATATTACTTGTAGATTTGTGTTAATCATATGCCAAGTATGAACAATGTATTTTTCATTTCCTGTTTTCTGTGTGCATACACTGCTGTCTGTGGTTGAGCCAACCTTCTCTGCAGATGGGCCAGTGGATTTTCACACAAGCACATTTTTTTCTATTTTCAGCCTTGGTGTTAAATAGAATACTTGCTCCATGTAACCTTTATTTATATGCATGTTCCTTTGAACTTCTTACTGAAAACTATTAATTATACCTGAGTTTACTGTGCATAAAACATTTCCTTTTTCTAAGGATAAACACATGGCTATTATTAGGGGGCTATCCACAAATATTTATTTAATAGAAACTAAGAAATTCAAATTTATATTAAAAATAGATTCACCACTTAAGGCCACATTCCACCTGATTTAACACATGCAAGAGTAATCCATCTACTTATAAGACCTGTCCAGAAACTATTGTTTTAATACAAAAGGTGACCTATTTGTTTTGCTAGCCAAAAATGTATGCCATGGGTCGATAATTAACCTCCTCAAAGTTTGCGTCTCCTAAGTCAGTATCTTAAGGTGCTTATACTCAAAAGTAAATGAACTGCAAGTGAAATAAATTGTGGGACTAAAACATAGGTAGCGTCCCACGTTGCTCTTCCATACTTGAGAAGAATCAGTGCAAATCTTTTCTAAGAGGAACGCCAGCATGGAGCTGTAGGTTGGTTTCACCTCCGGCTGAATCTGATGTCAGTGTGGTAATTACCAGGCCCAGTCAATAATACCTCTCTTCAGTATAATTGCAAATCCAGTACAACCATGACCAGAACTAAATTGCTTCAGAACAATCAATAGGAATCTTCTGATTATGTTCCCGGGTGTATGCATCAAATATAAAGAGAAAAACTGTCCATTCAAGCAAAAGGTCAATTTTATAAATAAAAAATACTGTATAAAAGTCATGTTGTGTTTTATGTTCTTTCCTGGTAGAGAGACTAAATGTATTGGTTAGTTGTTCATGCAAAGAAAGTGTGTAGCAAGGAATTCATCAGCAGATAAGCAGTAATGCAAGAAAAGTAAGAATAATTTTGAGTGAGAGATGTATCCATGACTGAGGAAAAGCTAGCCAATTCAGCAGATACCTTCCTGCTATCCTGAAACAGAGCTTTAAACATAAAACTAAAATCCCTGTGCTCTTTGGTAAGCTTCAGTCATTAAAAGGACTAGTTAACTAATGAGTCCCATAAGTTGCCAGTTCCATTAGAAAGTAAGATTAGAGCTATTAATTTCCTATCAGAAGGATGTAATAATATAGATTACTTGAAAGGGTCGGTGTCCCATCTGTTGAGATCTTTGCTCTTTAAACTGAGGAACAGAATTTCCAGGCAGATGAGAAGATGAGAATCATAGAGCTACAGAGCTAAGCAAAATAATAATAATAACAACAACAACAAAATAATAATTAATTGTTTGCCGATGGTGAACTTGGGCTAATTTGTACTGTATCACATCCAGTCACATAAAAGCATCGAGTCTAAAAAACTTGGCACTGGGTTCCGTAAAGCTTGGTGATGAGAATGACCCCTGGGAGGCTAAGTAGAGGGGAGAGGAGTGTGGACTGCAGAGAAGGGAAAAGAAAGACAGGAAAGACACGAGCACAATCATGTGATTATTATATGAAAAGAAAATGGAGGACCAAAAGATTAGCACTTTTATAGTATGTGACATTCTGCTTTCCCCTTTTTTAAGGTATTCTCTGGTCTTCACATAGTGGTGAGGGAATCGGTGCTGAATCCCATTTGCCTGTCTTCTAATCCCCCCTCCCATTTTTCCTGTTTCTGGGGCCGCGAGGCATGAGTCCACAGTATGCCACAATGCACTGTGTTCCAGGATCCTCGGTGATTTTCCACCAGCTAGCCAAACATTTCACGCTTCCTAACTCGAGCTAGGCTGTCCACCGTCTGCTTCCACCCACCTTCTGGGTCCTGCCTGGCAGGATCCTCCCTTGCATACCTCTCTCCGGAACCCCCACCCTGTGCCTCACGTTCCACGGAGGTCCCAGCACGTCAGCAGGGCATCCGTCATGCACGCTGCCCTTCCCCATCACTTCACTCTCCCTGTGATCAGAACATTCTTGCGGAATCCCCCACACACACATCCTACCCTTTCCTCCAGTGCCGGGGCAATGCCAGAGAGCCGCCTCGGTCCTTCTCTTTCAAAGGAAAAACAAAACAAAACAAAACTCTCCTTCATTAGGTACTCCCACTTGGTTCAGACTCTCCGTGATTGTCTTTGATTTGAGTTAGAATGAAGGCAGTGTTGGTGAAGGCTAACCATCACTAAGGGTAGTAACAGCAAGAATTATGCTCCTGGTAGTAAGAGAAAACTTACCTAGAATGCTGGCTGGGTAATGAAGTCTCACTATATACAAGTTAAAATTAACCATACCTAGAACTGGCCCTACCCTCCATTGAGGCCTTTAGAAACTAATAGAGAAACCAGTGACTCCTAATTGCAAAAGTTCTCAAAACGCTGAAAACTAGTTTTGGTATAAAATCAATACTGTATATCCCTTCTTGCAATGTTGCTGAAATGCCATTTATAAAATAAAACTGAATAAACCAGAGTGTGTAAAGATGCTTGTTACTTTCACTGTAAAAAGCACTGGATCTGAGGTCTTTTTGTAGAAGCAAATATTTTCAGCAGATGCTAAGTGGGAGAGAGAGAAATTAATTTAAATTCTCTAGTAATTTCCAAAGAGTCAAAAGTAGCACCTGTCTCCTGAGAGCACATCTTACACGTATCACATTGTCTCAGCTTCTTTTTATCTCCTAACCTTCCCCTAGCAAACAGGAATTCTAGAGTTGGCATTTTTGGCATTAAGGTATAAATGAAAATGTTGCAGTCAAAACAATGTAAGACTGTTAAATAGCTGATAATTTCATCAAGTCAAAAATGAATGTAGCCTGTGTTAGAAGCATAATGCCATAAACATTTTCAATTACCTCCTTGACCCTTCTAGGAAGCTAAAATGTTGTCAGTGAGGCCCAACAGGTAGGAAGGAACACAATAGTAGCCCACCAGCCCCCTCCATCACCTCACCTTGGCATCCACTGCAAAGGGACTGTGTGGTCGGGACAGTTGCCCACATCAGTTCTAAATTGCTCAAGCAATTGTTTCCTGTAGATTAATTTGTAATTCTAAATTTCCAGGCTAGTGAAATGTGAGCCTGTCCCTCCCTCAGGCCATTTACAAAGCCATAGCTTTCCTATAATCTGAGGCTGAGCGCTAACATGTGAGAGCATGGCGGGGGAGGGGGATGGTAATTGCTCAGCCAAGGGGGTGGGAGAAAAAGGGAGTCGGGTTGCAGGAAGGCAGTGGACATTGGACAAGAGAGAGAGAAAGACGCCTTTATGAGAGGGGGTGACGGAGGAGAGAGTGAGGAGGGCCTCAGCTGATAACAGGACCTCCATCCCCATCCTCCTCAACCTCAGCAGCATTTTCTGCCTCCTTACCTAGCCGGCAGTTTTGCATGTCCTTCCATTTTATGCCTCATCTCACTAAACAAATAAATAAACACAATAATTTGAAGCAAGACTTTTGCAGCACGGAGAGAGACGCCCATCTACCATATTCACAATGGAGTTGTATTCACTGGTTCTGATGAACTGGTGAGTCCTCTCCCTTATTTTAGCCATTATCCAGGTCTGCCACTTTGTTCTGAGGCCAAATTACCTGTCACGTTGTGGAACAGATTGGGTCCATGAGAGGAGATGCATCTGTGTGTGCAGAGCACTAGTGATTCACTCCTAGGCAGTGATTTCGTTCATTCCACGTTTGTGAACAGCCACTTCTCATGGAAAGCTATATGAGAGCATGTATTTCTGTTTAACCAAAAACTTCCCCAAAGTCCACAATTTAGTGCAGTGATGCTTGACCTTTCTTTGGGACATAGACCCCCTTTGAGAATCGGACTTTGTGTTTTGTTTTGTTTTTTGAAATCAGATTTTTAAAATATAGGGATCCTCTTTGAAAATGCCCATGAGCCTAGCTACAAAATTGGGCCTTAGTACTGACTTTCCTTCACTGAGTCAAAATAGAAAAACAAGCTTTATGAAAATTTGTATTTTGCACAGCTCACTTTCATTTTTCATGCAAATATTTATGGCTATTTCCTAAATTTAATTTAAATCAGTCCAAAAATATGCAAAAACATGTCAGTTGAGATTCCTTTCAAAATGAAGTCCGCCAAAGTTTGTCTTTAAGCAGACAGAAAATGGGGCTTCACCGTGATCAGGGGCCATGGACCTCAGCCTTTTGTCTTGAGGGCAAAAGTCGTTACAAACACTGGCTCACAATGAAATGTAGGTATCAGTAAACAGAGTTCCTTAGCTCCTTTTGCCAGACAAAGCGAAGCTTTTGTCAAAGAATTCTGTCAAAGAATTCTGGAGTGCTCCGTGTGGCGTTATTTCCCTTATCTGCTTTGTTAATAAGACCACTTTCGGCAAGCTCTGAATCACCAATAACAATGTTACGATATCATTATTTTTAAAAGGAAAACAGAATAAAAATCTGTGAGGTCCATATAAGGCGTCGTATCTGAGCAGAGATACCTGGACTTTTCTTCTAGTGGAATTTGACGTGACAAGGCAATCAAGCAAAGTCTAGAACAGAGGAGGCATTCACCTGATGTTTGCTGACAATTTTTTAAAAAGCAGAATAGGAGTCGGCTTATCAGACCATATCCACATGTTGTTTAGTTTCTGAATTTAAATAATTTATTGGGCATTAAACTACCAATGAGGTAAGAACGAATACTGTTCTTTGGGGGGAAAATTATACAAAAACTTGAATATTCTGTGCATTCAGCTGCAGTTGACTGACGGGTTGAGATACAGAAAAGTGTTTCAGAACATGAGGGACTATTTAAAATATCTTCACAGTTTTCAAAAGCTCAGCGGCTCTGTGAGATTTCTGTTTGGCCTGGAAAATGTAAATTGACCTCACACACACACATATTTCTTGGCTCTCTTTTATGCCTCCTTTACCCCACATGCACATATAAATATCTTCTGGGTTGGCGTCTTTAAATCGTAAATCATTAAAACTATCTCAGCTCAGGACAGTGTTTTCATTTTTGCATACAGAGAAATGAAAATGGACATAACGTTTTCCCACTAGGAAATGAACCCATATCACTCTCCAAGATATGGGTCATGTGTGTATGTCACCAGGACAGTCAGACCGTGGAATGTCAATCTGGAGTGGGCTGCTTTGCACTTTCATGTGCCAGACTGGAAAATGATGCTCATGACAGTTACAGTCTAGGAGAGCAGCTTAGCAACATTTCGATTACGCCAGTAAACATCTGACAGAAACAAGTAAATAGGATCTTCAACTCTGTACTGAGACTGGAAGTCCTAGGGAAATGTAAGTCTTACTGTAGAATGACCACTAAATTGGATGTTACCCTCTGCCCGGTCTTCTCCTTTAGTCCTGGATGCAGCTGATTGAATTTTCTTTTGGGATTGGGCGGGGGGGGGGGCAAAACTTGATGTTTAGAGAACATGTGCCTAACCTAGCCAGTCGTCATTCCCCCAAAAGACTCCCTACTGAGTGTTGTCCCTGTGCCGTGCCAAAGCATTCATGTCAAGTGGCCTTAGGAGAGGTACCAAACTCTTGTCCAATCATCTGAAGCCAAATAGTGCAAAGCTCCCCAGACTCTGTTAGGGAACCACCTTCTTCTTGGTTAAGGAGGAGTCACAATTCTGAGATTTCTCAAAGTGGCGCCTTGCACGAGTGACCCAGGATATTAAATAGTATGACCTTACTTCATCGCAAATGTTTCCTTTTCAATATGAGGACATGGCAAGTAATTTTTTAAGATGTCTCCAAAAAACAAAAAAAACAGCCACCACAAAACAAAACAATAGGGTGACATGATACCGTTGAGATAGTTGTAGAAGAATATGGAGACAGCTCTCCATTCTGTCCTGATATTTCCTTTGTAACCAAGTGGGTACTGTGTTAGTGTTTTGCATGTAACAGCCTCCTGGCACAAATTAACTGGAACAAGGTCCCATTGCAGCTAATAAACTCACTGTAACAAGTCCCTCAACTTTGCCTGGTCACACTGCTCAGCAGGATCGCCATGTGTGGAACTGGATTGCAAGATAAAAATAACATCGTTTTGTGCTTTCAAACCCATACAACTCTATATTGTCTCTTTGAAAATAAGATTTGTTTAATGGCCAGCGATTATCTCCTATCTGGCTTGCTCTGATACCACTTTTGGGTTTTGGGGAGGGGGTTTTTGTTGTTGTTGTTTTTTAATCACTAGTGTTATCTGTACTTTGGAAGAAGAGCTACAATTAAACATATTTTTGAACGGAACAGGAAAAGGCAAAAGGGCTCTTTTGGCATCGGTTCCCACAGCCTGTCATTCCAAAACATTTCTGGTTTTACCCTGGTCTGATCAACCAATGTCAGCACAGCTGAGGTGACTGTGCTAATTAACCGTCCTGCCGAACCAGCTGAGAAAGCTTGTATAAACTCCATGGGAACATGAGCTGTTAAGAAGAAATTTTATCCAGTGGAGCTAAGGACCAAACCCAAATACGGAATCAAAACATGGAACAGTTGCCCTTAACCATTAGGTGATAACATCATCAGCTACAAGACGTTGGAGAGTTAGCAGAGCTGAATACAAGACTGGTATGACAGAATAAAAAAACAATCACAGATAAAGTGGTCAAAGTCTCCTTTCTTCTCCTCTTAAAACCCGGCATTGGGGAATGGCCAGCAAAGCATCTCCAAAGAATGAAAGCATGCCTGCTCCAAAAGTCCATTCTCAAGAGAAAACCAGTCCAACATAAGAAATAGCTCTGTAGTCTCCCAGAGGCTGTTTGAGGAGCTGTAAGACAGGGTACAAGTAGGGACAGTTGTCCCAGGGATGTGATGAAATGGGCGGTGTCATGTGGTCCAGACAGTGCAGGTCAAAGACCCAAGAGGGTCTGTGTAACTTGGCTTATGGATAGGAGAATGAAAGGCTATAAGGAGCTGCAGGTGTTGAGGGGAAGGAGACAGAGTTTTAATATAAGTTGCTATGGTAGGGCGCCTTGTCAGTGAAGCATCTGCCTTTGGCTTAGGTCATGATCCCGGGGTCCTGGGATTGGGCTCCTTCCTGGGCTTCCTGCTCCGTGGGAAGCCTGCTTCTCCCTCTCTCTGCCCCTCCCCCTGCTCATGCGTGGGCGCGCTCTCTCTCTCTCTCAAAAATAAGTGAATTAAATCTTTTTTTAAAAAAGTTGCTGTGGTCTAAGTACTCCTACCAGCACTACTTAAAAAACAAAATTTTTCCTGGGAGATATGAATGAAGGGAGTATAAATTTATTAAAGTGTTTTAAGATGAAATTCTGTATCAATACACAGGTGCTTCAGTTAGGTCAAGGGTCAAGGAGACCTTAGTATTAGAAGAGAAACAGAGTCCTTTAAACAATCACCCTTGTAAAGTCATTATTTTGGGTTCAATAATTAAAGAATAGAGGGGACAATACATACTTACTGAAAACTGAAGATCCCTGCTTTCATGCGATAGGACAAAATTTATTACCTCCTATAAACATAACACTAATGAAGAGAGAGATGCAGGGCAGTATTTTGAGAATATTTCCTCTGAAAGTACAGGTTTAGGTTAAAAAGTTCTTGAGCTGAAAGTGGGCTGGTTTCAGGGCAACCTGAAATTAAACAAGTTGAAATCCTACCCCATCTTCCCTACCCTGTCACCATTATAGAGAACTGGTATTGTAGCAGCAGGCAGTGGTAGCCTTGGGAAGAGATGCTTATATACTGTATTTCATCAAAGACAGGCTCCAGGCAGACTCTCACAATGAGTTAATAGTGGATTGAATGCTTGGGTGTGGGGAGGTTCACAACCAAAAACAAGTAAGCCATCATCTCATTCACTAGCTCAGCCTAATTTCCATTGTCTTTAAAGGACAGATCCATAACCAAGAAAACTTCTCAATACTGTACAGATTTAAGGACTTGGGAGGCAAAAGGGCTAGACTATATTCTTCCTAATAGCCTCTTTCTTGTTCATGTCTGTTTGTAAGGATTTCTATGTGGGAATAAGTAACTCAGGACCCATGAGAAATAGAAAATTCACCCACTGGGCATGCTTTTTTTGAAAATGGTAGAAACTAGGTGACACTCAAGCTACTATATAATATAATAATAATAATAATAAAATCTTTTAAATATATAATAAAGGATGAGGCCTTTGTTTGGGCTGTGGTTCTCTAGATGCTACAGCAGGGCTGTCTTGGGCTCCATGGAGCTATCAATCAGAAAGCACATGTCAAGACTGAAGGATCAGAGATTTTACCCTGCTTTCAAGCAAGCAAGTTAATCTGACAGAAGATACAAGACCCCTGGGACAGAGACAGAGAACTTGATTACTCACAGTAGAGCAACCAGCATGAGCTTCATGTTCCCATCAGTCTCCCTTGCCCCCACCATGTCCCGCAAGGTAATGCAGTGTGATTCAGGTCAATGCTGAGTACACTGTGGATTTGCCTCACAGCTGAGGAGCCTGCATCTTTTATAATGGGCTGTGAGGAAGCCTGCCTGAGTCTTGCCCTGGAAGGGCACCTTATCATTCTTACACCGAACAGTAGACAATCCAGACCTCTGCTCAATAGAAAGATGCTATCTCTGTCTTCCAAAGCTGTGTACCATACAGACATGTTTAAAAAGACAGTGTTTCTGCTCACGTGATGTGCAGACGTGTCGGTGACTAACAGAGATTTGTCACCTGGCAGTCTTATACTAACAGAGGCTGCTGACATTGTAGGTCATGCCTCCTAGTGCTTACTATCCATGGGGGTGAGTCTCCTGGTCGGCAGCCAGTAAACATATGCAGCCACATAAGTTGCTGTGCTCTGCTCTTGAGGTCGTGCAGGTCTGGGAGCGTCTGCCTGGCTCTGGAGCCACATGGAGATGTTCGGGGTACCATTCATTTGACCTCAGGTCGTATACAGGGAGAACCAGGTCCATAAGAGAGTCATGACGTGAATTGCCTTCATGTTGAGGAAGATGAATATAAATCTCCCAAGTCCTCATTTTTCTGCTTTTGTTTTTCTTCCCGTTCCAAAAATTTCTCCATAAGGCAACAATCTCCCATATCCTTTGGCTGTTGAAGAAAGAAGGGTTACATGCTCTTAGAAATAGCTCATAATGTCCACCAGCTCTACTAATCAAACTCTTTAGGTTACAGAGCTGAAAAAGAACAACTTGGACCCTCTAGTTCCCTTCTTAAGTGATGATTTACAAGGTGAGACTGCACCCAGATTCTACTAAGGAAACAGGAAGTTAGAATTGACTTCTCTGTTTGAATGCCCATGCCAAGAATGCTCTAGTGAAACAGAGCTTGGGCCTGGAATCAGAGAGACTAAGATACACTACTGTCACTATCTAACTGACATTAACAGACCTAACCTAGGTTTCAATTTATGCATCTGTAAAATGGGGTTAAGAATACCCATATCCTAGTATCACGCGGATTAAATAAGAAAATACTTGTGACACACTTGGCCCAGTGTCTTGCTGTCTGAATAATTGTTGTTATTACTGGCTATCCTGTCACTCACTGGAAGCTATAAAGTACACGACCAGGGCAGATTTGCTCTTAATTTACTGCCTGTCCTGAGATCCATTCTTAAAATTGCCAGCAAATCAAGCATCATTGCCCACTTGTGGAGATGTGCACTCCACAAGTGGGATACTCAGTTCAACTTTGCTGCTTTGGTGGTGGACACGGACACCACCTTTGCTCACCTAATTAATGGCGTTTCAAGAAGGGAGCTACTCGGCATTGACGAGCTGCCAGGAAACCAGGTGTGCACAGAACTTAATCACTTATGACTGTCTTGTCTAGATCCTAGTGCAGGAGTCTTCTTTAAAAATGTAAAAAAAAAAAAGAAAAAAATCACCATCCTTTTTCAATTTCATATAGCATATAATATGATTTTGCTTTGAATTAAGGCTCACTGCTAAACACTTGAGTTCTGAAAAACTACAACCTCTGTCCACTAGAACTTGAATTACTAGCACTCGTTTGTAATACCACCACGTTCTTTACCCTAATCTTTACATCAACGAAGCTCTTAAAACAGTAAACCCCAGGAGCCTGGCTGGCTCAGTAGGTTAAAGCATCTGCCTTCAGCTCAGGTCATGATCTCAGGGTATTGGGATCGAGGCCCGCATTGGGCTCTCTTTTCAGCAGGGAACCTAGTGCTTCCTAGTGCTTACTACCCATGGGTGGGTCTTCTGGGTGGCAGCCAGTAAACATATGCTTCCTCCTCTCTCTCTGCCTGCCTCTCTGCCTACTTGTGATCTCTCTCTGTGTGTCAAATAAATAAATAAAATCTTAAAAAAATAAATAAATAAACCCCTTGAAGATGAAGAAACTGGGCTCAGGAAAGGCATTAAGTTGTCCAGCTCCATTCCATTCAGTACATTCTCTCACCTTTATAGCTGAGTCATTAACTCACTAGGCAGATATTTATTGAGATTCCACCATGAGGAAATTATTATCCTGGCCCCTGGTGATACCTATGTGATTAAGGTCTGATGACCACAGTCAGGGAACTTATTGCTTAAAAGGAAAGAGAAGGCAGCTTTTATATTGCACCTGCCAGGGTCAATGCACAATGGTAGGGATTCCTGAGTACTTTGTAAGGTGGAATTCTTTTGCTTTCATGTAAGAGAAAAAGTCAGCTCACCTTGTGTAAGATTTAGAGTAAAAGGCATCATAATCAGCGGTTTGATAATGCCATCAAAAAAACCAGATTCCTTAGGTAGTTAATATAGATCAAGTGCTTTAAAAAATGTGTGGTAGGTAATAAATACTCATCGAACTTCATCAATTAATACCTAGCACACTTCTCCTTAGACTCTTGGAGAGCTGTAGTGGAGTTATACATATAAATGAGAACAGAGTGAATTTTACCTAGGAAATGAAGGACAGATTTTGCAGAGAAAATTGTATTTAAGCTGGCTTTTGAGCTTAGGAAGAAGACTGCTAAATAGGCAGAGAAAGTCTTTTCAGACAGAGGAAGCAACGTGCCCAAGGTGAGGAAGGTTGAAAGGCATAGTGACTTGTTAAATAAATTGTGGTTTGCTGTACAGTAAGATAATAAGCAACCATTAAAAAGATTAAAGATAAAAATCTGTGTATTAAATGACATACTTATGAATGGAAAATTAGGGTCCTATAATTGTATGAATAGTAGGCGCTTATTCAATCTTTAGGTAACTGCATTATTTGAGTAATTTATAATAAGCATGTTATCGATTTTTGAAAGATAGATGGGAAACTGTTATGGTTCAGGAAATAGCAAATTGTTTATTTTTATAGAAGGATTGGAAGATGATGAGATGGAATTACAATTAGAGATCAGACTGCATGTTATACTAAGAGTCTGGACCTTCTGCTCTAGATTAGATCAGGAGCTGGCAAACTTCAACCCACGGGCCAAGCTCAGGCCACCACGTGTTTATGTAAATAAAGCTTTATTGAACTCAAGTACTCATTCATTTATGTATGGTCTAGTGGCTGCTTTTGTACTGCAGTAGTAAAGCTAAAGAGTTGTGAGAGAGACTCTACAGCCCACAAAGCATGACATATTTACTACCTAAACCTATGCAGAAAAAGTTACTGGACCCATGTTCCATTAATAAGAAGACATCAAAGTAGGGAATGGCATTATCAAATCTGCTTATTAGTAGTAAGATGACAGCAACAGAACTTGGAAAATAGATAAAAGAATGTTAATTATAGTGATTCTGACAGACTTTTTACTCTGCCTTACAGAAATTTCTCAATACTTTTTATGTCATGCTATAGGTAAAAGCACGTATGATTATATCCTTTTTGTAATCAATAGAACATAAGCTCCGGGAGGGAAAAGACTGTCTTGTTCACTGTTCTAGCTCCAGCACCAGGGACAGTGTCTGGTACATCCTCAGGTATTTGCCTACATAAATGTTTATGAAGCAAATGCAAGAGGGAATCAATGAATATATAAGCAAGTGAGTGGGAAATTCGTATGAGAATGGAGGCAGGCTCCCAAAGTCATACTGCAGAACCAGTCACCCCAATTCTGTCATCTTGTCAGGGCTTCAGGCAGTAGCTTCCTCAAATCCTTGGCGTCATCTTGGGAGGCAGGAACTAGGAAAAACAACCCAGAATCTTCACATTCTTGCCCAGCCCAAGGCTATCTCATTCCTCTGGGCCGTATCCAAAGAGAGTTATCACTTCATTTGTCTACCGATTTGTGTTTGCCACATAGCATGCCCTATTTGCTTCCTATTTCTCACATCTGGCTCATTTCTGCTCTTTAACTCCAAACAGTTGTGGGAGTCTTTCCCATCGCTAAAGGGGTTCCTCTCTCCTCAGCAGGTTACCCTCCATCACCTGTCTGGTAGACAGGTTTGATTGTTGTCAAACATTGCCATTGTACAGTTTCTATCCAGTTCTTGGGCTCATCTTTCAGCTGCACCAGTCCTTGAAAGCTGACAGGATGAATTGCTTGCTTTCCCAGCCTTAATGTTTATCTCCCTTCAGATCACACCATCTGCTGTGATTTGGCAGCTCAGGTAAGTGTTTTTTTTTTTTTTCTTCCTTCTTTCAGTTGCTTTAGCCTCCTGCAGACACTGCCATGTCTGTGTCTTCCTCCTCTTCAGACATCATCTCCTTGAAGCTGTGGGGTTTATATTGAAGTTAATGGATGTGCCTGGTGCTTTTCTCCTTCCACGCTTCTGTCATCCTTTGGAGTACACACATTCAATCTGTCCACTGAGGCCTTTGCATGAGAGGACAGAACCATCTCTAAAATCAGAATTGGCTGTGTGCTTTCTTTATTCCACTTCTTAGCTATTGCTTTATAATGCTCATTTCCTTAGCATCTAAGCCAATGGTGGCCAGGCCTCTTTGGCTTATCCTGAAAATGACTCTGAAACTGGGAAGTCAACTAAAAAGGATGGAAACTTGTCTTCCTTTCCAAATTTGGAAGAAGTGGTATGCCAGGGCTTGCTTTTCGCTTTGGCAAAAATGGGCGGCATGGATTCTCTGCTATGATCTTCCAAGGCTGTTCATACTCTCAGATTTCCCCCAGCCTCACCTCCCCTGAAATTTACCTTTACGTCTAATCCTTATGAAGCATTTGTAGTTGCTCTTTATGCCTGGACTTCATCACATTGGAGCTTTTTCAAAGTCTGATGTAAAGCCATGTTTCCAAAATCCTTTTAGAGAAGGGTCAGGAAACCATTTCTCTAAAGCACCAGAGAGTCAGTATATTAGGCTGTGCAGGCCGTATGGAATCCATCTCAACTGTGCAACTCTGCCATTGTAGAGTGAAGGTAGCCGTAGACAAGACTAAACAAATGAGCGTGACTGTGTTTCAGTCTAACTTTAGGTACAGTTACAGGCAGTGAAACTGAGTTGGGCATGGGCCAAAGCTTTCTGACCCTCTTTTGAAGCATCACCTTTGATTTTGAAACATCTACAGTGCGTTCATTCTGTATTACTCATTTATTTAATTTTTTAAAAGATTTTATTTACTTACTTGACAGACACGATAAGAGAGAGAACACAAGCAGGGGGAGTAGGAGAGGGAGAAGCAGGCTTCCTGCCAAGCAGGGAACCCGATGTGGGGCTCAATCCCAGGACCCTGGGATCAGGACCTGAACCGAAGGCAGTCGCTTAACCAACTGAGCCACCCAGGCACCCAATGTATTACCTATTTATTAAGGAACAGTCAAACTATACTGAATGACAACATCATCTGGTACATTCTGCTTCCATACTGGTTAAAGGAGTTTATATGTACTAATGTGTATTAACTTGTAATCCTAGCAGCTCTAATTAAATTATTTTAGAGGGACTCGAATTGGTTTTCTAGATTTTAAACATTTATGGCCTTTATGAACTTTAATAGAATATTATACATGCAGTACTAGATCCTTTAAACATTGTTTATCCAAGTAAGTAACGGACCCTATTGAGACCAGTAAGTTGTTCCCTGGTTCTAACACAGCTCCCTTGGGAGCTACGTTATCTGCTTCAAGCCACCACGAGCCAGTTAGCATACTATAACAGAAGACAGAGTCACTTAGTACCCTCCCAGCAATTGTGTCCCCTGAGATTGTCTCGGCACTAGGGAAAATCGATCTCAGATTTGTTGAGCACTGAGCATTAGTTACAATAATTAATACAGTAGAAATATAGCTAAATCTTTCAGAGAAATTTCTTGATGAACTTCTAAGTGCCCCTGCCAGGCATCATAGATATGCAAGGTTTTCTGAGAATTAGAGCTTTTACATATATCATATAGATATAGAGATATATAGATAGAGATATAGTATATATTGACAATAGACGTGTAGTCATATTTTGTTATGATTATTATGTAATATCTACTAATATAATGATCACGTTTCTGTATAGTCTCTAATTCTCAAAACATATACCTTTACACCTGACCAAACTGAGACTTAGATGTTAAGCAGCTGGTCCAAGTTGTAGAACTTAAGTGTCTCTGCCTTTCAAGCATATGTTTAATCCCATATCTAAGGGTTCCTCTTAATATGATATTTTCTATATGATTATTCCCTCCCACACATACTGTGAAAAGAAGTGGTCTTTGGCTTCATATATGATGCCAGTTTGATGACCAGTAAATGTTCTTTGGGTAACAAGAAAGTTCCTCTCACCAAAATTTGCCCCTCATCTCAAGACTCTTATCTTTATTGAAAGTTTCACCATTTACTCAAATGTGCAAGGTGAACACCACTTATTCATCCACCTTTATCTTCTTCAGTCTCAGTTCTCCATCCCATTGGTCACTGGGATTGTTAATTTTATGTATAAACTGGGCTGGGTTGCAGTGTCTAGATTGGATCTAACATTATTCTGGATGTCTCTGTTGAAGATTTTTTTGGAGGACACTGACTTTTAAATTGGTAAACTTTTGATGAAGCACATTGTCCTTCATAATGTGGGTAGGTCTCATCCAATTAGTTAAATGCCTTAAGAGAACCAAAACTGACCTCTCCCACACTCATCACTTCTGGGCGGAAAGGAATTCCACCAAAAGCAGCGTTGGAATTGCAACACTGGCTCTTCCCTGGGTCTCCTATTGGTTCTGTTTCTCTGGAGAACCCTGACTAATACAGTCACTAAGTTCTATGAATTCTTTCTCTGAAATATTCTTACTCGTCCTGTAGTGACTGAAGACCCAGTCTTTTGACTTACAATTAGTCTTTCTGCTTCTAGTTTCTCTAATTCCCAATGTGGAATTAAGTCATTGGCTCTGAAATGCCTGCAGAATCAAATCCAGGCTCCATGGCATGACATTCAAGGTCCTTTCCAATCTCAGTCAGTTCTCCTGACCAGTTCCATTTCCCTTTCCACCTCACCCACTCTCCCCACAGTAGTCAGCAACCCAGGATTGTGTTCTCCTTGCTCACCTGGTCTTACCTTGTATTTTGTGTTGAGTTATGTTCTTTTGGCCCTATAAGCAAGAATTCCAAGGACCAAGTGTCAGTCAAATAGAAGTAAAGATTCAGGCCTAGTCACTGACTTGATTTTGAGTTAAAAGCAAGAAAAGAGGGGTGCCTGAGTGGCTCAGCTGGCTAAGCATCCGACTCTTGATTTTGACTCAGGTCAAGATCTCAGATCATGAGATCGAGCTCCACCCCACAACTGTGCAAGTGCACTCTCTCCCTCTCTCTCTCTATCTCTCTCTAAAGAAAAAGAAAAAAAAAAGAAAAGAAAAAGAAAACACAGCAAGAGTTGGTTCACCCTTCTCTAAGAATCCTTCCCTTATCTCTATGAATCATATAAATCCAGATATGCCCTTTAGACTCTGTTCACAAACAACCAGTTGAAGGTGAAAAAAATTGTCTACTTGCTCCCTCGACACATTGCCAAGCCACTGTTTTGACTATGTGTTCCTTCTCCTTGTGTTTTCCAGTTAACTGACACAGTATCATTATGTTTCATCAGGTAGCCACACCTTCAACAAAGAGATGAGGTAAGGCAGGGGCTCATAAATCTTCCAGGATAATTTTAAAGTCTTTTGTTTTATGTTGTACTGAATTTCGTCAGACTGATTTCTGACTATCTGTCATGTGTGTTTCTTTTGTTCATTAGAATGTAAGATGAGTGTTGCTCTAAAATTCCCTTTGGTGAATTGTTAAGAGCTGTGAAATGTTATCAAAAGGTCACTGAAATACATGTACCAGTAGCTTTTAAAGTTAACAGGCAGGATGGCTAATTCTATGTCTGGAAAATAACCCAGTCAGGAATGCAAATACAATAACACCTTCATTCATTCATTCAGCAAAGGAGATTGAATGTCTCTCCATTGTGGCAAGTCTAGCAATGTAAGAATGAATATAGCATACTCTCTGCCCTTAAAGAGTTTATAGTCAAAGAAAGAAGACAGCCAGATTAACTAACTACAGTTTGTATATCATAAATAATACTTAAAACCTACATAAACTAAGGGAGTAGTCAAGAGAGGCACCACCAGGAAAGGATTTTCTTGATTTTGATCTGAGTCAAAGGGTTTCACTTAGTTGGAAATCTGACTTGCTTTAGACAGCACTTATCAGAGTGTGGTACCCCAACCAAGAGTAGCAACATCATTTGGGAATTGGTGAGAAATGCAAACTCAGGACCCAATTCAGAACTTCATACTTCAATACTCTGGAACTGAGACCCAACCCATCTCTGTTAGAGCATGCCTTCCAGATAACCCAGTTTCAGAGTCACTGATCTGAAGAACAGGCACAACCCAGCTAAGGAGTGGGTGTGGAGGAGGGGGTTCAGGAGTACCATAGAGAATGAGGACTGCAGACTGTGGACAGATTACGAAGAGGCCTGAATAACTTAGCAAAAGTTCAGACTTTATCTTCTTGGTCCTGGGGCGTATTCCAACTAGGAACTGTGAGGATTAGATTTGTGGTTTTAGATGAATAACTGTGGTAACCACTTAGAAGATGAATTCTAGATATGCAAACAGTAGGAAAAAGAAAAGACTACTGTAAAGCCCCAGTCAGTGGTGTTTTGAGCCTGAATTAAACAGCCAGAGGCTTTGAGAATAGAGGAAAGATGAATTTGAGAACTTTTTAGAATGTGAAATCAACAGTACTGTTCTTGTTTTATTGTTCTTTTGTTTTTTCCAAAGTATCTGAATACTGGAGATGAGGCAAAAGATTCATCTCCTTGATCACTGGGTGCATTTTGTCTTTCACCAATTCAATATTTACAAGTTGGTAGGTGAGATGAGAGATCAGAAGGCACCTAAGGGTGGGGTAAGTTTTGAGATTTGAGTTATGGTGTCTTGAGGTGTCCTTGAAAATATCTATAGCAGATCACATAGAATATTTATGTTGGCATTTCCATTGGTTCTTCTTTTTTTAAAATCTTGCTTTCTTGCTATTTCCTGTTTGACTTTTAGAGTACCCTAATTAAAAAAAAAAAAAAAAAAGACAGTACATATTCTGTTTGAATCTCAATTCACAATGAAATTCTAGATGAGAATTTATACACACACACACACACACGCACATGATATAACCACTTGAAGGGTCTCTTTGAGAATGACTCTAATAAATGGCATGTCCATTCTGCAAGCTCTGTAACATAATATTGCTCAGCTGGTAATTGTGAACGCAGGAAGATTACTACTATAACTACTTGGAACTCCTTTGAATATTTTTGTGTGGTCTTTGATTCTGAAGACTTTTAAAAATAATTCTGAGTAGTTACCACAATATCCAACAACAGTCAAATGAGGAGAACTTTTTTGAGTCTCAGTCCTATTCATCTTCGTATATGAATCAGGGGAAAAACTTTTTTCTTTAAATTTGTATTCTCCAGATGAGCACAGTTCAGCAAGTGGGACAAAGAAGGGGAGCCAATCATTTCAGGCACTTTAAATTTCCTTGCAGAAATCCATGCTGGCAGATTGACGGAGGCACCTCCCTATGTGTCTCATGCGTAGAGCCAGATTTGCTTTCTCTTCCACCTACCTCCTGAATTTACCCACTAAGAGAGATTGTGAAAATCATGTCCCCTAAAATCTGAGCCCTTGCTCTCACAGTCAGCAAAATGTAAAGGGATCCTAAAAATTTATAGTCTCAGCAAAGTAGCACTGAAACAGGAGTTGCTTATATTTAGAACTTGGTAATGACCTTATACCCATACAGTAAATAGGGGCCTATGTCTTCCCCAATTTGAACTACCCAGTGCTGGAGTGACAGCTAAGGTTACTGAGTGGGCTCAGAGTTAGCTCTGTTGGCTATTGTCTGCATGACCTTGGATGAGTTACTTTGCCCTTCTTAAAGGGAAAAAAAGTTTCTGCACTGATCTTTGGAATAAAGGGAGCTAAAGCAGATAAAGCATTTTGTATAAAGCTCTCATATTGTTATTCTTAGGGTAGCCATTATTCTTGTCCTTATTATTTTTAATGCTTGGAGGGCTTCACAATCTTGGCCTTGCATGTCCTGAGCTTAGAATGTATTCTACAGGATCATTTCTTAAAGGGGCATAGGGAATTTTATCAACCTCAATATTTTAGCACTGTCCTTGGTTAAGAGCTTTACTATAATATCCCTTATTTTCTTTAAAACTGAAATTCAGCATTGTGTCTTGCAATGTTTGTGTTTGTTATTATTAGCCTCCTTTTAACAGCAGGTTTGGAGAATATCCATAAGATACCAAATTACAAACACATTGGTTTAAATGCTTAATATTCTTTGAAAGCACCTATATTGAACATTTACTCCAGCTTGACATTGATTAATTTTTTGTAATATTTGCATAGTTATTTGTAGTATTTTCTCATTAAATATGTCCTTTGACTCTCATAGCACTCTGATGAGAAAAACTTACTCAGAAACTTTTTTCCTTTTACTGCAGCTTGACAAATCCTGTATTTATTACTTTTCAATTTAACTTCTGCTCATGTCTACAAATTGCCCCTATCATTTAAAGTTCTAATGCATATTACAAAGGGTTGCCCAGTTCATTGTCATTAACAACTGAATGAGTCAACCTAATAGTCTGTCAGAATATGAATTTCTGAAGGATGTCTGTGTCTCATTTGAATATGAAACTTTTGTTAATTATTGTTCTCTCATTGTGGTCTACAGTATGCCTTCTCCTTAAAATTATCGGGAAGATAATTACAAAATTTCCTTGAGCAAGACCTACTGAACATTTGCCCAGAATTTCCATAGGATACGAATACAAAAATGCATATATTTTAGAATCCTAAACTATTCTGCTTTGGAGATGATTGCACTGACACTGAGTTTAACCAGTAGTTGTCACCATCCTGTATCCAGATAAAGCCGATCCCTCTTTTCTACAGCAATAGCCAAACCATTTTAATTTTTACCTCTTTGCAATTAGTCTACTTCTCCTAAAGGAGAACCCCATTCAATATGGCTGTTAGGAAAGAGCCCACAAGCATATACCTTTACAATAAGCTCCACAGTGCCATTTCCCATTTCCTAAATAAGAATGTCATTAAATCAAAAGCTGTAAAACAGTTCTCCACCACACTAACTACTCCCTGTTCTTATCTTATTTTTCTGTTGGAATTTTAGACCTCAGGTATTATTTTTATGGGAGAAATTCTTAAATGGAACTTTGTTATCACTTAAAGATAGATGTATTTTTCTGTTCTCATATGATCCATTTAAACTCACCATCAAAGTGAACTATGGACTCATTTTGGGAAGAAAATATATCCCATAGACCATAATTCCCCAAGACCTTTATTTATTTGATTTCTGCTCCCTGGGATCATGGCCTCATGACATGCAATTCTCAGTACTGTGAGCTTCCCAGGAAATAGCATTCATAAAAATCATTTCACAGCAGACTTCAATGCCAACCCAACAATAAAATATTCTAGCACATTCTCACACTAAAGGCAGCTACAGACAGCCACTGCTCCTTTCTTTCTACATTGAAAAGACATCTTTTGGTAAAGACATCAAAGATATCTACAGAATAGACTACCCAGCAACCTCTTTTTAATAGTGGTGTCCTTGGATGTCAAACTCCAATATAATCTAATTGGAACTTTAATAATTCCAGCTCTTAGAGACTTAAGGATACTATCAACAGGCAAATGCCTGCAATTCGTTGTTTTGTGGGTTTTTTTTCCAAATGAAGAAGTAATTTTGAATATAAAGCTGGAGGAAACCCACATCCACAAAATGTAAAGGGATCGTCAAAGCTCCTGGTTCTTTCTCTGTCTAGCAAAGCCAACCATAAAATCCTCCCTCCCATCCTAGGGGAGGAGAAATTCTCTGCTTCACTTGCTCTCTGCTGACTTTCTTTCCACTGTGGGTTCTCTGTGCCTGAAAGCCCTCTCATTCCTTCCTCTCTCTCAATCCTACATCTCACCCCCTTTAGCTTTGAGTGTGGTATATTTAGTCATTTGTCAGATGCCACCAAGTTCAATTTTGTTTGAGGCAGCAAGGGAGAAATTGTCCTGATTCAGCAGAACCTCTACAAGACAGGGAGACTTTTAAACACTTTTTCTTGACATATTTCTGGGCTTTCTGATGTAAATCACCAACAAATAAACCAGGGCCCCTTTCTCTTAGGTCATAAAGCTGAGTGAGCTTGTTTTGTTTTGTTTATGTGAGAGGCAAGGGGCTGGATATTTAAGAGAACATTTATCCCGTTATTTGTGCACGTAACCTGAATTTACTGAAATAATTGCCAGTAAAAAGCTTGTCCTGTTATTCATTCTTCATCAACACGGTGATAGTCACAAGTAGAAAGAAAACTATCGAACAGTTTGTCGTGATCTGTCATCAAAGGAATTGGTAGGAAGGTTAATCTTACAAATTAAGGGAAATGAGGGCTGTAGCAAATATGTAATTTTGAGCTATGCTAAGCAGGCAGAATACAGTGGGAAGGCACATGTATTGTGCATCTTTGTTCCTGCCCTTTTACATTATCTAATAAATGTAGGCACAGAACAGATTCTCTCTAGGCAGTGGTTTTCTTATCTGCAAAATGAGGTTTGTGTAATAGTCACCATGATGCTTCTAAATCTAGAATTCTGACTTGGAACTCAAATAATAAATTGTGATTATGATTTCTCTTAATGCCTTTTTTTTTTTTTACTCTTAAGCTAATGTATTCTTTTCTCTTCTCTCTAATTATTCATGTAGGACCCTAATTTTAAAATACTGGGACACCTGGGTGACTCAGTCAGGTAAACATCTGACTCTTGATTTCAGATCAAGTCATGATCTTAGAGTCATAAGATTGTGCTTCACTACAGGGGGGAGCCTGCTTAAGATTGTCTCTGTCCCTCTCCCTCTGCCCCTTGCCACCCTCCCGCAAATAAATAAATAAATAAATAAATAAATAAATAAATAAATAAAATACTTATATATCACATTTAAATTCTATTTTAGAGGTTTGATTTCATTCATTCCTACCTAGAATCTGGTAAGTAATTTCTATAATCTTTATCTCTCCAAGTATTTTTTGCAAAAGATTGAGTAAGTTGGATGTACGTCCAATCGTTTAAGAACACTTATTATTTAAGCAACAAAACAGGGGATCATAGGGGAAGGTTGGGAAAAACAAAATAATATGAAATCAGGGAGGGAGACAATCGGTAAGACACGTTTAACTATAGGAAACAGGGTTGCTGGAGGAGAGAGGGGATGAGGGCATGGGTGATGAACATTAAGGAGAGTACCTAATGTAATGAGCACTGTACGTTACATGCAACTGATGAATCACTGAACTCTACCTCTGAAACTAATAATACACTATGTGTTAATTAATTAAATTTAAATAGAATAAAATTTTTAGAAAAGAACATTTATTGACTCTGGGAGAGGATAGTTGCAAATGACACTACAGACAAAGGGCTGATATCCAAGATCTATAAAGAACTACTCAAGCTCAACAACCAAAATAAAGATAATCAAATCAAAAAATGGGCAGGAGACATGAAGAGGCACTTCTCCATAGAAGACATACAAATGGCTAACAGACACATGAAAAAATGTTCATCATCACTAGCTATCAGGGAAATTCAAATCAAAACCACATTGAGATACCACCTTACACCAGTCAAAATGGACAAAATTAACAAGACAGGAAACAACAAGTGTTGGAGAAGATGTGGAGAAAGGGGAACCCTCTTACACTGTTGGTGGAAATGCAAGTTGGTGCAGCCGCTTTGGAAAACAGTGTGGAGATTCCTTAAAAAATTAAAAATAGAACTACCCTATGACCCTGCAATTGCACTACTGGGCATTTACCCCAAAGATATAGAGAAAAGAAGGGCCATATGTACCCCAATGTTCATAGCAGCAATGGCCACAATCACCAAACTGTGGAAAGAAGCCAAGGTGCCGTCAGCAGATGAATGGATAAAGAAGATGTGGTACATATATACAATGAAATATTACACCTCCATCAGAAAGGATGAATACCCAACTTTTGTAGCAACATGGATGGGATTTGAGGGGATTATGCTGAGTGAAATGAGGCAAGCAGAGAAAGTCAAGTATCATATGGTTTCACTTACTTGTGAAGCATAAGGAGTAATATGGAGGATAGTAGGAGAAGGATAGGAAATGGGAAGTGGGGTAAATCAGGGAGGGAAACAAAACATGAGAGACTTTGGACTCAGAAACAAACTGAGGGTCTTGGAGGGGAGAGGGTGGGGGCTGGGTATGACTGGTGGCAGGTATTAAAGGCACGTATTGCATGGAGCACTGGGTGTGGGGCATAAACAATGAATCTTGGAACACTGAAAAAATAAAATAAAATATTTTTTAAAAAAGATTTAAAAGCAAGTTGCAGTTGATTGGGACAATCCTCTTAAGAATATTTCAGTAGGAGTTGCTGAAAATGACATCATCCTGTGTTATCACAGTGCCACTCACACATCTAAAAAAAAAAGGCAACAGTAGTTCAAATGAATCATCTAATATACAAGCCACATTTACATTTCTCCTGTTAGTCCCAAAATGACTTTTATAGCTGGTTTGTTTTTCAATCTAGGATTCATCCAAGGCTTGCAAATTGCTTTTGGCTGTTATATTTTTTCATTTTTCCTTTAAATCTAGAGCAGCAGTCATCAAATTATGGCCCACGAGACAATTCTGCATGGTTTGTTTTTTTGTGTCTCAATCTAACAAGGAATTTTACATTTTTAAAGAGTTGTAAAGCCAAACAAAAATAAAGCAAACAGAAAAGAAGGAAGAATACCACACACAGAGCCTATGTGACCCACGAGGGATGAAAGATTTGCTAACTGCCCTTCACATCACAGAAGATGTGTGCTGATTCCTTTCTGATCTAGAACATTGCACTCACCTCTTCTGATTTTGAGAACAGTTTTGAAGACTCCAAGGAAGTTATCTTATAGAATATATCACACTTCCCAGATTATTTTGATGTATTCCTTATGATTAGACTCAGGTTGAAGATTTTTGCTGGCAACATTACAGAGCTGAGAAACATCATATTAAAAGAAACATGTCAATTTGCCCCCTGGTAATAATATGGAGCCTGACCATTTTGTTAAGCTAGTAACTGTCAGATATCTCTTTGATAGGTGTATACTTTTCTCTTTATAAATAATAAGTGATTTGAGTAATGATACCTTAAGATTGCATGAATATCTTATTTCCTAATGAACTTCACCCAGTGGTATAATCATCTTTTGATAATCTTTGTTTGAATCACTTATTACATTGGAAACATGTAATATGGTAATAGTCTATCATTCAGTCTGGATTTATCTGGCATTACTCTAAATAGAAAATCATACTCCTTCTTTCCCCTTTTTCTCCCTATCTCTTATCTGTCTCTTTGACTGTGATTTCTTGTTATTGTTGTTTTCCATATGTTTTTAATGTAGTTCTGGTAATAGTATTATCATTACTTAGATGCCAGATTGTCCATAACTTTTCTAATGGGAGCCCTTCATGCTAGCACTTTTTTCCTGTTGACATAACCTCATTTGGATTTGAATTCTTTCTTAATTTCTGGCACGTAGTATCTGACTTGTACCCTTTACTTTCCCTATCCCTGGAAGAATCTGCCATTTCTTCCAAGAACCTGGTTTCTTTTAGTGGAGAAAGCTGCTTAGAAAACATCATCTGCGGGGCATCTGGGTGGCTCCATGAGCTAAACGTCTGCCTTTGCTTCAGGTCACGATGGAAGATCCTGGGATCGAGCCCTCAACGGGCTCCCTGGTTAGCATGAAGTGTGCTTCTCCCTCCCCCTCTGCTCCTCTCCCCTGCTTGTGTGCTCTTTCTCTTTCAAGTAAAATTAAAAAGAAAGAAAGAAGAAAGAAAGAAAACATCATCTGAGTTCAAGGAGTGCTCATTGCTGCTAAAGTGTCAATAATTCCAGACCTTTTGGTAACTAAAGTGGGATGGCGTATGAGGTTGAGAGTGATATATCCCTAAGTTTCAAAACAAACCACCAAAGAAGCAAACGCTATGAACCTTTAAAATCACTAAAAAATGTTTGGATCATGGGATTACAAGTGTTCATACTGAAACCTCCAGTTCAAATCTGCCTGCATCGATTTTTCATTACCTTCTACATTGCACATATATTTCTCTCTGCTTCCACAGGAGAAACTCTGGTTTCCAATAACATCAATATGTTTCTTTATTATATCAGTACAACTCCAATATTATT
This sequence comes from Spilogale gracilis, assembly GCA_004023965.1. NCBI lineage: Eukaryota > Metazoa > Chordata > Mammalia > Carnivora > Mephitidae > Spilogale > Spilogale gracilis. Next base: position 255,619 of record PITA01000505.1, read on the forward strand.
AATAATAACAAAACTATGAGATTTGATGGCCTCATTCTTATCCTTAGACTGCATTCCACTAAGAATGTACAGAGATTTGTGCACAAAAGTTAAATGTATTGTTTTCTCAGTGTGGTTATGTAATAACATGACATTTTGGTTGCCCATTTGTTACTCATTATAGCGAATTAAAGGGTATGATTTCTTTTAGCCCCATTCATCAAATATAATTTTTGAATATTTAAAATATTTATGTGATTCAGAAGACAAGCTCTATAAAAATGTTTTCTGAAAGCTATTTCCATTGGTATCACTGTTCCCCAAATGTATACTTAGGCAAACATTTTCATTAGTTTCTGATTTTTCTTCATGTATTTCTCTTTGCAAAAAATAAAGCAATCACACTATATACTCTTACCTCTTGCTTTTTGAACTTAACAATGTATCTCATAAATCAATTAGTTTTTCCTTAGGACCTTTTTTGGTTTTGTTTGTTTAAAGACTACATAATGTTATCACATTGTATGGATGCAACATAAGCTATTCACCATTTTCATTGGGCTGTGCTGACATTATTTCACGTTTCTATAGCTGTGTCATCAAATTCACAATGGAGATTTTGTAGGGTCACAGGTTAAACGTGTATGTCATTGTCTGGCATTTGGCCAGACTGCCCTCCAGTGCATTTTGCATTCCACTGTGCAACATCTGAGAGGGTCCCACAGCCTCACTAAGCATGGCATTCAGATTTTGAATTCTAGCAATTTGAGAGGTAAGATATAATATCTCAACGTGCTCACAATCTGTTCTCATATTATGTTTGGAATTCTTTAAAGGTCATTTGCGTATACTTTTATATTTGGTTTTTTTATTTAAAAACTTTAATTTTCAGGGCAGTTTTAGGTTCCTAGCTGTACTGAGCCAAAAGTATAGATAGTTTCTGTATAACCATGGTCCTCCCCCATGCATAACCTCCCCAGCCATCAACATCCCCACCAGCATGGAACACTGGTACAGCTGATGAACCTACATTGACATAATCACCCAAAAGCTCATAGTTTAAATTATGATTCACTCGTGTTGTATATTGTGTGGCTTTTGACAAACATCCATAACATGTATCCACCATTCTAATATTCTGCAGAATGACTTTACAGCCTCAAAAATCCTCTTTTCAACCTGCTCAGTTTTCTTCCCCTGCAGTCCCTGGCCACCACTAACCATTTTTACTGTCTTCATAGTTTTGCCCTTTTAGAATGTCCGATAGTTGAAATTATCCAGTACATAGCCTTTTCATATGAGTTTCTTTTACTTAATAATCTGCATTTACGTTTCCTTCCTGTCTTTTGATGGCTAGATAGCTCATTTCCTTTGAGGTGCTGAAAGTATTATCTTAATTTACTACAGTTTATCTGCTCTCCTACTAAAGGATGTCTTGGTTGCTTCCAGCTTTTGGCAGTTGTGAATAAAGCAGCAGTGAATATCCACGTGCAGGTATTTGGACATAAAAGTTTTTAATTCTTTTGGGTAAATAATCAAGGAGTGCAATTGTTGCATTGTGTGGTAAAAGTTATGTTTAGTTTTATAAGAAAATGGCAAACTGTCCTCAAAGTGGCTATATGATTTTGCATTCCCACTTGGAGTGAATGCAAGTTTCTCTTGCTTGATAGCCTTGCTATCACGTGGTTTCGTCAAGTGTTGTAGACTTCAGCAATTCAAGAAAATGTGTAATGGTATAGCATTGCTGTTTTAATTTGCAGTCTCCTAATGACATGATATCCCACATCTTTCCATATGGTTACTGATAGCTGTGTATCTTCTTTGATGGGATGCCTGTTTGGGCACTTTGGGTATTTTTAGAAAAGGTTGCTTGTTTTCTTATTGTGGAATTTTAAGAGTTTATAGTTTATATGTTGCATTTAGGTCTCTCATTTAGAGTTCATTTTTGTCAATACAATAAGATCTGTGTCTAAGTACTTTCTCTCCTTTTTTCTCTTTGTTTCTTTCCTTCTTTCTTTCTTTTTCTTTTATTTTTTTTATTTATTTATTTTTGGCATGTGGATGTCCAGCTGTTCCAACACTTATTGTTGGAAAGATTATCTCTGTTCCATTGTATTACCTTTGCTTCCTTGTCAGAAATCAGTGGCCCATAGTGATGCTGGTGCATTTCAGGGCTCTCAGTTTTATTCCACTGATCTATTTGTCTGTTGGTTTGTCAAGTCCATACTGTCTTGATTACTGTAACATTACACTAGGTCTTAAAGTCAGGTAGTGTCAATATTCTTAGTTCTTCTTTGATATTGAAACGTCTTTTCTAGGTCTTTTGCCTCTCCATATAAACTTAAGAATCAGTTTGTCAATATCCACAAAATGACTAGCTGGGATTTTCATTGATGTTGCACTTAATCTATAAATCAATTTAGGAAGAACTGATACCTTGACTGTACTGAATCTTTGTATCCGTAAGTGTGGAATATTTCTCCATTTCTTTAGCTATTTGCTGTAGTTTTCCTCTTATAGAACTTAAGCATATTTTGATAAATGTGTATTATTTCATTTTATACGTTTTGTTTTGGGAAGTGCTGATGTAAATGGTATTGTGTTTAATTTCAAATTTCACTTCATCGTTGCTGGCACATGGAAAGCAATTGACTTTTGGGTATAACCTTAAATCCTGAAAACTTGCTATTATCACTTGCTAGTTTCAGAGTTTTTTCTCAGTTCTTTCCGATTTTCTACAAAGACACTTAAGTCACCTGCAAACAAAGATAAGTTTATGTATTCAATCTAAATATGCCTACATTTTATTTCTTTTTCTTATTCATTGCATTAGCTGGGTCTTCAGTACAATATTGAAAGGCCACAGTGGCTAGCCGGGTAACACTCTTGCCTTGTTCATGATCTTAGCAAGAAAGCTTGGAGTTTCTCAGCATTCAGTATGTAGGGTTTTGTAGATGCATTTGATCAAGATGAGAAAGTTCCTCTCTATCCCTAGTTCACCAAAAGTTTTTATCAGATGGGGGTATTGGATTCTGTCAACTGCTTTTTCTACACCTTTTGAGATGATCATAAGATTTGTCTTCTTTAGCCTATTGATCTATTTTTGAATGTTGAACCATCCTTGCACATTTGTAACAAATCCTACTTGGTCATGGTGTAGCAATACTTCTTATGTTTTGTTGGATTTGATTTACTAATATTTTCTTGAAGATTTTTGCATCTGTATTAAGAAGAGATAGTGGTCTCTAGTTTTTGTTTCTTATAATGTTTTTGTCTGGTTTTGCTTTTAGGATAATGCTCATCTCATAGAATGAATCAGGAAATATTCCTTCTGCTTCTGTTTTCTAGAAGAAATTATAGAGAAGTCATGTAATTTCTTCCTTAAATGTTTAATAGAATTCACCAGTGAACCCTCTAAGTCTGGTGGATTTTGCTTTGGAAAATTATTAACTATTGATTCAATTTCATTAATAGATACAGGTCTGTTTAGATTATGTATTTCTTCTTGTATTAATTTTGAGAGATTGTGTCCTTCAAGGTACTGGTCCATTTCAGCCAAATTATCAAATTTTGGGGACTAAAACTGTTCATAATGTTAACTTATTATCATTTTAATGTCCACTGGGATTTGTAGTAATGTATAATGATGTCTTGCTTTTGTTTTTGTTATTAATAATTTTTGTTTCTCTTCTCTCAGTCTCATTCTCTCTTGTTCTCTTTCACTCTTTCTTTCTCTCTTATTCTCTTTCTCTTACTCTGTCTGTTGCTGTGTCTCACCCTCCCTCCCTCTCTCTCCCCTTAGTTAGTCTGCCTAAAGCCTAACAATTTTATTGATCTTTTCAAACAACTAGCTTTTGGTTTCAGTGATATCCTCTATGACTTCCTATTTTCAATTTCGGTGACTTCTACTCTAATTCTTACCATTTCTTATCTGTTGCTTAGTTTGGGTTTAATTTGCTCTCCTTTATTTTCCTATCATAGAAACATAGATCACTAGTTTTTGGATCTCTTTTATATTCTAATATGAATATGAACATTCAGTGCTACCACTTTCCCTCTAAACACTACTTTTGCTGCATCTTGCAATTTTGGTAAGTTGTATTTTTATTTTTATTTAACTCAGAATATTTTTAACTTCTCAAGATGTATTCTTTTCTTAGACCCATGTGTTAGTTAGAAGTGTTACTGTAAAATATCCAAGTATTTGGGTATTTTTTAGCAATCTGTTTCAAGTTATTGATTTCTAGTTTAATTCCGTTGTGGTTTGAGAGCAGATTTGTAGAGAGCAGAGTATGATTTGTATTCTGCTAAATAAATTAAGGTATGTTTTATGGCTCGGAATGTGGTCTTACTTGGTGACTGTATCCCGGGAGCTTAGAAAGAAATGTGTAATCCCCTGTTGTAGGATGAAGTAGTAGCTAGATGTCAATTACATCCGGTTGTTTTGAAGTGCTCTTGAATTGAAATATGTCCTTACTGATTTTTCTGCCTGCTGGAAAGCTATCTATTTCTGATAGAAGGGTGTTTAAGTCTCTAGCTGTAACAATGAATTCACCTATTTTTTTCTTGCAACGTTAGCAGTTTTTACTTCACATATTTTAATGCTCAGCTACCTCCTGGGTCTTATTGAACAACCACCTCTAGACACATGCCTACAGAGTGTAGCACTGACCTATGGTGATGGGGGGCAAGGAGTAGGAAAGGAAGGGAGATAAAGGCTATCAAGGCTAACTTTGCCAACATTGTGATCTACTTAGAGCCACTCTTGCTGCTGTTCTTTCTTGTGTCCCTTCTTTCTCTGATTTTGTCTTTCATGCCTCCATTCACACCTGTCCTCCAACCTAAGCTCCTGGGACGCTGCACCAAATCCATTGCTTAATAAAGGATGGTTCTCTTCCCTTTCCCTTTGCAACTCTCCTTACTTAAGGGGACAGACATAGAGAGCATCAGCCCTCTTTCAAACTTCTGCTATGTGACTATTGTAAAGTGAACCCTGAAATCAACCCTTCTACAGCCCATTCTTTCTTGGCTATGGACAATGTCTCTGTAAACTGACAGCATCCATAATGTGTTCTTCAGGAGTAGGAAATCTATCTCTGCAGTTACACTTGTACCTAAACCCAGGTTTGTGTTCGGCAGATGCCCTGTGTACTGACTTCATCTCTGTTTTTCAAAAACAAGGGTGAACAACTGAAGCATAGGCTTTAAAATGTGGGATATTTGGACTATTCTTCTCAATTTAATTTAAATTCAGGCTTATAAATTAAGGTGGCTAAGCCACATGACATCCTGGTTAAAGAATGATCCAGCACACTCTGCACCCCACCCAAGATGAATGATGTACAAATCCAAAATCAACCATCTCCCTCCCTTTGTTCACTTTTTGTGATACTTAGGATATCCTTCTCCTGTCTTCTTTAAGGACAAGTAAATATGTCACACCGCCCAACCCCCTTTATTTTCCAGGATGAGGGAACTTCCATGTCTCATTTTTTTCCCATACCACTGTCATGGTATTTTTTCTTCTCCTTCAGTTATGTCACTGCAATTGCTATTTTCACCACTGGGTTACTAAATCCTTGAAAGTAGAATTCACAGTGCTTAGCTCTGAAATCTAGTTAACAAGAAAAAAATAAAAACATTCTATACAAATCCTCCATATGTATGCAAATAGACACACATATAAAAACATTAGTTATATTCCAATCTTTTCCATAGGCTCATTGATAATCTGCAAGAATGTTTATGCTTAGGACTGTTAGCATAATACACATAAAATGCAAATGAATACCCAAGCATAGGGAGAACAATGAATGTATGGTATTGATTGTCTGTGTTGTAAAAAAAAAAATGTTAAATTAGGAAGCAGTATGCAAAATAACCAACTTTCCCATATACTTTTATTTACTTTGCACCATCAAACTCATTCACTACTTTTTATTTTTTTTAAGATTTATTATTTTTAGAGAGGGAAAGAGAGATGGCGAGTAAGGGAGGGATGGACAGTTTTAAGCAGATTCCGCTCTGAGTGTGTAGTCCAATGTGGGGCTCGATGCCATGACCCCGAAATCACAGCCTGAGCTGAGGCCAAGAGTTTCAGCTGCACCACCCCAGGTGCACCTAATTCACTACTTTTAATTCAGATGTCTATCAGAATGCCTATACTTTGGACACTTTAATGAACATGCATAAGAAATAATAGTCTGCTGTGTGAGTTGAGACAATATTAACAAATGTCTGTGTGTTTAAACTGCCAAAGGTAATCAGGTATAACAAGCGTCTTAAGAATTGGAAACCACAATAATTCCAAATTCATTGGAATTTTTGAAAATCCCTGCATTGTTATGTACATGTAGATGAAATCTCTCTTATTGTCAAGAACTTGTGAAAGGGGAAAGCACAGTCCAGAGGGAACACAGGCCTACAAAAGGCTGAACAGTGGTTCTTATTTGGTAAACATGATGTGAACCCCTACCATCTGCCCTTTGTGGTACTAAGGACGGTGATTATAAATCTAATAAAACACACTCTCAGCCCTGGGGAGTTCACAGTATGGTAGAGTATAAAGGTGCAGACTTCCCCACGTGCTCATACACTGTGCTCAGGCTGTAGAGGAGAGCTCATCAGTGTATTTGCAGAACACAGGAGATAGACTGCTTAGTCCTACAAGAAGAAGAGAGAAAACATTTGGAGTGTAGGCAAGGAGGTGTTTGCCCATCAGAGAACAATGAGCAGAGAATTCAAGCCTAAGGCTGCAGCGCAGGCCAAGGCAAGAAGGCACGAGAATGCCTGGCACATTCTATAAAGGCTAAAAGTTCAGCATGGTAAGAACCCAGACTTCCCAGGATTAAAAAGAAGCGTTTAGTCTATTTGTAAAATACTCATGGTCTTCATGATAAGGAATTTGGGCTTGATTCTGAAATTAGGGTGAGGCATTAAGGATTTATTCTTGTGGGAACTTGGAGAATGTTCCTGCAAAGCGTTTCCCTGAGACACCGGCTCTCATTCACATACACCGGCTAGGAAACTAGTCGAACACTCTGGAGTCCACATGGTACAAAGATACTCTTAAGGTGGCTGTTAGAAGCAGAATTCTTTAGGTGACTCTCATTAAAGCTCCTCAGAGCAATAGAGAGAGCTACTGCCAGCTGGGCTTATTTCATTCCTTCCCTTAGTGCTCCATTCTCGATTGTTCTCTTCCAGAATGTCTCTTCTGATGAGCCTGGATATCCCTTGGTTATCTACCCTGCAGTCACATCCTAATCCTGTTTGTTTTCTCTTAGTTCCTTTGTCATTTTCATGTGTGGATGCATCACCTCCCAACCTCACTCATGCTGTTCACACAGTAAATGTTCAGTACCTTCTCTCTATTGTTGTTTGACGGGCTGACTATCTAGTAAGACAGACGTAAGCAGTGGAGGAGTCTAGGGATTATAGCAGAAGCAGATCATAATAAAGGAAGCCCCCATTAGATAATAGAAAAATTGAGCCTGCTAGCTAAAAAATATAATGGCCACAGAGGGAAGACTAGAAAAGCAAACAAAGTATTAGAGAGTAGTCTGTGAAAGGAAAGGAGAAGCAGAATTAATAAAGGCTCTCAGCCTCTGAGAGATGATCACACTGTGACTCTAGGGCTAAGAGTCTCATTACTTGCTTTTGGGAATGTCGGACCACAACTTTCAAAATGATTTCCTTGGAAGACTTGTTTTACCAAGTAATTTTCCTTGATTTTTTAAAATATAGTATAAGTGCTTAATATGCCTTATAAACATTACCAGAATATTTTCAATAAGATGTCATTTCAAGCCACAAACTCCTTTCGGGCCCCGTAACTTATATCAGCACAGCCTGGATTCAGGGAAATTCCATCAAGATTTTTGTGGCAGACTTCCATCACTAAGAAACCGAGGACCAGTTTGGAAATGAAGCAAATACCAGTTCATTTGGAGAAAAAACATGGAAACTGAGACATGATGAGTTTGGCCCACATCCTGGACTCTGGTTGCCTGGAGAGCAAACAGAGCCTGGCATTCATCTCTGTGGCAGGATAAGGGATGTTACAGAAAGTGTTTTTAAAATGTCCAGTGATAGGTGAAAGTTATCTCAAGTCCAAACGGCACTGGGATGGTTTTTAACACCGTTGCTTACCTGCTATTATATGTTGAAGAAATTCAATGATGGTGTTGGGTTACGAACATCACCATGTGTTTATAACCAAGACCAAATGATAGAAATAGAAAAACAGACAGTGGTCACACCAAGGAAGTGAGGACTGCCTTTGTCCTGACATGTTGCCTGTCAGCTCAGAGAAATGGAACGACTCCGTTGCTTCGGCAACGTGAGAAGTACAGGGAAGACCTCTCTCAAAGCCGTCCTCCTTCACCCTGACTAGCTATCATCCAACAGGATCTTGACTCTCTCGCAGGCTTTTATCTTGGGGGAGGAGGTTTGAATCAGATCAATAATTTAATTTCCATGCATAGCAAGAGAAATAATAGGAGGCTGAAGATAAATGAGGATGGACCCTCAGAGTATAAAAGGAGGGCCTGGGAGAATTGAAGTCATCAACTTAGTTGTTTGGTCTCAGGGGATGCCCATGTCATGAGAAGAGGCAGAAGAAAACAGATGCAGAGAAGGGCATATCCGGGAGCCTGGCGGCAGAACAGAGGCGAGCCTGGCACCAAAGCTCTCAGTGGGGAGAGGTTTTTTGTTTTTTGGTTTTTTTTTTTTCCTTCAAAGAGAGTTATGGACACATAAACACTATTTAGGTAGATCTTTCATAAACACTTATTCTCTGTTACGATATCCCATTTATTTCCTTTATAGGATTATTGTGAGCCGCGAGTAAATTATCCATTCTCTGGTTTACTTCTTTATTCCCAGTTTCTCACATGAAACCATTCCTGAAAAGAGAGACTTTACCTTTTGCACAGTCTGTAGCATTCATCAAAAAATACTGTCAAGTAGTTGAATACACTGATGAATAAATGAATTTAAGTGCTGCAGAGAGGCTGGTCATAGTGAGCTAGGGAAATATTGCTGTTGAATGGGGTGGCATTTAGGAGGATTTGATTGTTTATGGGGGGGCAATTTTGGTATCACTGTGTAGAGCCTAAGATTGCAAGGGACTATGAGAGTTCTTAAACTGGTTCTCCAAGCTGATTCTGGATCACATGCGGTGGGGTCTTTCACCTGGATTAAACACACACCATCTCAGCCCAGAATACCAGGGGAGCATCGTTCACTAGTCCGCCATATTGGATTACACACACACACACAAACACACACATACACAGAGCTAAATCAGAAACTCCAAATGAAGCCTGCATTACACAGCTGTGTTATAGTGGGTATTTGCCTGTTGGTCCACTGAGAACAACTCCTTTCTTCAGGAAGTATCTCTTCAAAGCCACGCTTCTAATAGGGGAGTATGTGGTGTAGTCCTAGCAATCCTAACCATGGGTATAGAACCTAATCCAAAATGGACTAATCCTAGGACTTCTTCTACTCCCATATCATCCATCCATCCCCGACCTAAGATGATTGTGGCTACTCAGCATGGTCACCTGACCCAAGCCAGAAAAACCATATTCTCTTGTCAGAATTTTTAAAACGTTGACTAGAGAAAAAGAGAGTTTTCCTCTTTTGATTACACTGCTGTAAGGATGTGATCTAGAGGGTGCCCATGGCCCTGGCTCTGGCTGCCTAGATAACAGTGAGCTGAGAAAAATGAAGTCAGTGCTCAAAAAGAGGCAGAAATGCAAGAATCCCACAGGCACATGGAGTCCCTAACTTAGATCACTACTGCCTCTCCAGAGTTTTGGTTGTTGAGTTTTCCTCTTGAGTCTCTGCACTACGCCAATATTCTTCCCCCAATTCCTGTGTTGTAAGTTCATTTGAAATTAATATCTGTCCTAATAAAACTGAGTATGCTTTTTATTTTTAATTTCAAAAATAAAACTGGGAAGTGTCTTGAGTAGTTCTTTCCCCACTCTTCGAGTAGGTAGCTAGGAGAATTTAACTGTCAGCCAGAGGCTGCACTAAGAATAAGAGTGTTACTACCTTACATTAATTTTTTCTATTTACTTTTGTTACAACTCAGAAGAGAGGACCAGATGCCCATAAAGAGAGGAGTGAGCTAGATGATGATGGTTGAAGAGGCTCACCTTCCACATTTCAGTATTTATTCACTTAGAGAACTGGCCCGATTCTGAAGCAGAATTACACCATACTGAAGGTAACCCTTCACTCATTGAGCTCTAGAGCCTCATTCTGAGTAAATAATTCACCATTGGTAGGCCAAAACATGTAACAGCACTGGTAGGGTACACAGGAGAAGAGATTTTGCAAGTGAAAGTACCTTCCAGTCTAGTCTGTCTTTTTTTTTTTCCTCTCTTTTTAATTTTTTCTCTCCACTTCAAGGTCTTCTCTTCTTTCTCAAATGCATGTGCAGAAGAGGAGTATTTCACAGTGTCTGTTGTACTCAGGGAGAAAATCATGTAACAAAACATGCATTTTAAAACACAAGGAATAATGTGTAAACATGTAGCACTTGAGAACATATTATTGGACTTTCTAGGCCCAAATACAACAGGAATGATCTGTGTAGATATGACTTACACCTTGAACAAAGTTTCTACATGTGGCTAACCACTATTCTTTCTTCCTACCCACCATCCACTCTCATTATTCTTGCTAAGGAATTCCTTGCGGTAGTAGACTGAGGCCTAGTGTAATTGTGGTTGGCTTAAGCCAGTCATCATGAGCTTTTGATTTTTACCAATAATTGGTCTAGGGGTGAACTTGCGACTCAGCCCTGGGCCAGATAAGACATAAGGGCAAGACTGCCTAGGGCTTCCAAGAAAGATTCCTCACAGGGGGTTGCTCCTGTCCCTTCTCTTCCTATTTCATCACTGTACTGTGGGGTTATGGTACCTGGAGCTATGACTATAAAGGAGATAATGCACAGGGCGCCTGGGTGGCTCAGAGTGTTGAGCCTCTGCCTTCGGCTCAGGTCATGATCTCAAGGTCCTGGGATCGAGGCCCACATCGGGCTCTCTGCTCAGCAGGGAGCCTGCTTCCCCCTCTTTCTCTGCCTGCCTCTCTGCCTACTTGTGATCTCTCTCTGTCACATAAATAAATAAAATCTTTTAAAAAGGGGGGGGGATAATAATGCAGGTGACCCAAGGATGGAAAACAAAAGGATAGAAAGAACTTGAATCTTTGGAAATTTGTGTTAAGTTTAAGTTATAGTTATGTTCTACTGGTCTACACACTACTGTTTATACAGTTATTGGATATCTGCACTAAATGCATTTTAGCTGATACAGTATGAAATAGAACTGGAAGCACACTTATATGCCCCAGTTTTCATTTGCTAGCAAGGGGCTGGGTAATAATTGACAAATGTTGTTAACATGGAAAAACTAAGCTTTGCAATAGAGGATTATAAACTCTTGGTAGAGAAGTTCTATCGTGAGTCAAGACTATACAACTCTAAGACAGTAACGCTCACAGGTAGAACAAAGTAGGAATTTAATTTGATGTATGCTAAAATATACTTGGTCTGGTTTTACTTTATGCACCATTTCTCTAATGTACAACATTAGCACTTACAGATATGATTAAAAACAGATTAACTGAACAGAATGTGTAATGGTCCTCAGCTGAGTATCGGAAAATTAAAACAGATTTGAAAACTCTTCTGCAACACTCAGGATTTAAATACATTGAGTATGTCAGCAATTTTGTACTCTCACAGCAAGAGATAAAAGAAGCAAAGATAAAGGGATGCACAAAATAAGAATGTCTTTGGGGATATTAAGGCAATTAAGAGCAATATGGAAGTAATCAAAACTTGGTCGACAGACCAAATAAGACCTTATGAAATAAAAATATGGGCCAACATTTGCAAAATGTTGCATGCCTTCAGATTACATATGTCTACAACAGAAATCAAGGGTTAGATTCAATGAGCAGATATGAAACATTAGCAATGGGTGAAATGAGCAAAAGGATTGCCTGGGCTTGAGCATAGTCAGTATTTCTCAATCTTTCGCCGTGGAAGACAAAGCAGTGTAGGAGCAGAAAACATGCAAAAGCCAAACAAGCAGAGCTTGTTTTAGTAATTGTGAACAGTTGTGTTTCACATCCGTGCGAGATATCCAAGTTTTTATGAAATTTGTATTTTCACAGATTATTTTTTCCTGAGGTGACAGGGACTAGAAGGTATACGTAACAAAGGCATTCACAATCCTAGGATGAAACATACAGGACTGCCTGAATGCAGGCACCAACTGTGGATTAATAAAACCAAGACCTCTACATCAGGGGATACCGTGCTTCCCTGGAGTCTTCCTGGGGGAGAAATAAGGACCACAGACCTATATAAACACAGGATTTAAACTATCAGTCAGTGCAGATCTCATGAAGATGAGAATGCAGCCAACAGATATGACCCAAACTCTCACCAGACACGGAAATCATAATGAGACAGACGAAAAGCTATGTCTCTGTCTGGATTATATGTGATTGTTGGAAACTGACATATTACAATCCCAGTTTCAATGCAGCAGCTGTCATCTCGCTGATCCACTTGTGTATTTCTCTCAACTCATTCAGCTTCCTTTTTGTGGTTCTTCCAATGTGGCGCTATCCTAAAAAGATTATTTTAATCATATCAAAGACATTAGAACTTTAATAACAGTGCCACAAAGGAGAGGCAGAGCTGGTGTTTCTGTTGCTAATTTGTTTCATTGCTTCTTACATAAGCAGCTTTCCTCAATCCAGGTGCACCTCTTGTGTTTGCAGTTTGATTGTTAGGGGACATCTAAATGCTTTTATTCCCTCCACTAGCCCCCCACGCCCCATTCTTGCATGTCAAAAATCCCAGCTTTTTTTCTTTGGCTAAAAACTGGGGGCCATATTCAGACTATGATTTTTCAGCAAGAAGATGTTCCTGCTAGTTTATCTAGCGAGGCGTTTCCTTACAGTCCCTAAAACAATTGTGAAAATCACCTTTGGAGCCTGGTGACTGTGCATGATGTTCTATACAGTTGGGACAGCCACCAGATAGAGGATCTGCTAATTAGCCACTTTTAGAATCCAACCTTAGGTTGGCAGACAAAACATCTGGAACCTTCGGGGTCATGTGAATAAATCACCTTTCCTGCCAGTGTTCACAAATGAAAGGGAAAGGTCTCCAAGTAAAGCAGTGTTTCAAGCCCAGGGAGCATTCCATAACCACAAAGCATTATTCCAAAAAAAAAAATTAGCCACCCAAACCTCTTTGGCTTTAAAAGATTTCAAACATGGACATGAAATTGGTAACCGTCCTACTACGAGGTCATGGTGCTGTTGAGAAATCGGAGAGGTGGAGATGGCAGCCTTGCTTCTATTTCCTGAGACTGAAGGGAGCAGACAAGAATGCTTTTGATGGCAAAGATAGCCCAAGCACCATGGCCAATGGAAACTCTTCCTGTCCAGTTGCTGTCTCGCTACAAAAGGAAGGATTACATGCCTGACAAAGGGAACCCCAGCTTAAGGGAGTATTTCTATCCCAGCCTTGGTATTCAGTAGCCACCGTCTAATTCAGGTCACTTGAGAGCTTGGTCTCTAGAGTGAGAAGTTGGGCGAAGTGACCTTTCAAGTCCTGTCCTCTGTCAAACACGCAGGTGTGTGTCCACTATCTATGTACCTCTGAGAGGGAGGCAAACAAATCCCAAGAACAGAAAAGAACCTCTTCCCCTGAATAGTCTCCCTATGGCTAAGAACGTCTCATCTTCACTCTACTGCATCAAAATCTTGAAACCTCAAGATGCACATCTCGAGGGTAAAGATGGGAGGAAGAAACTCTTCTGTTTGGGAGGGAGCTTGAGTGAAGTAAAACAGATGAGAAAAGGCAGAATTGCAGAGGAGTAGAATCCATTGTGGATTGATTGCTTTCAGGGTCATGGGGGTTTATACAATGATCTCTTTAGGCATAATTAATATTTTATTCACAAAAGGAGAGTCATCTGGTTTAGTCCACATAACCCAAACTTCAGGCAATGAGATGCTGTGGACCATGGTATCCCAGTTATGGATGATGGGTGTGCCGGGGCTCTTGGGTCAGGCTGGGAAATCCTTTTCCTAAAAGGGTTGGATACAGTGCAGACTGGCAGAGTGAAAAAGACCTGATATTCAGCAAATACGTGGTAATTACTATATGCTAGGTACTAATACACATACTTGACCTATATTAACTTATACAATCCTATCAATAATGCTATGAAGGAGATCCTGTTATTATCATCTTACACAGGTGGGCACTGCCCAAGGTCATAGGGCTTGTGGTAGTTAGCTGAGGTTGTATAACAAATCCCTCTGAGCAGCTGAAAGCTCTAATACTATTTATATATTTCACGGTTTCTGTGGGTCTGGCATCCAGGAACAGCTTGACTGGGTGGTTCTGAGTCAAGGTCACTGATAAGATGTCACCTAGACCTGCGACCAGAGTCATCTGCAAACTTGACAAAAACTAGAGCTAGTTTTAGAGTGGCTCATTCTCCCGCCTGGCAAGTTGGTGCTGACTCTCGGCAGGAGGCTTCATTTCCTTCCCATGTGGGCCTTTCCCCAGGGCATGGGAGTGTTCTTGTGTCACCCTACTGACTTTTCCCTGAGGAGATGATTCAAGGAGGCAGGTAGAGGTTGCAGAGCCCCGCTCCAGCCTCAGGTGTCACACACCTAGTTTTGCCGTATGCCTTAGGTCATACTGGTCAACTCTCCTTCGTTGTGGAAGGAGACCACGGGACAGCATAAGCAGCAGCAGTTGAAGACGATTAGGGGCCATCTTGGGGACAGCCTACTGCACAGCTAATAATGACAGACGTAGTTCCCACAGTCGGTGCTCCTCACCAGGATGCAAGGACTACTGCTTGGCTTCAGCTCTTGCCCTCTCACTAAGAGGGGGAGGGCAAGACTAGGAACACAGGTAAAGCATGGGTGAAAGGCTTGAATCTTTCTCTTTTTCCCTCTTGACAGTGAATCAAAGTCTTATTCAAGATCCAGGTTTAGGTATATAATTCCCTCTAATTTCCCTCTCTGAAGCCACTTTTTTTTTTTTTAATTTTATTTTTTTTATTTTTTTTTTTTTTTTTTTTTTTTT